>SJYF01004698.1:22630-34361 GCA_006410515.1 Procapra przewalskii | reverse complement strand
GAGGCTAATTTTTATCAAATTTTAGAAAATGAATTCTTATCCAACTGCTGGATGGTGACCAGTCAAATGAAAAATGTCAACAACATTTTGTGTATAATAACACAGAGCAGCAAGAAGAGTTTCCAATATGGTATAATATCATTAATGGCTTTTTGTGACATTTCAGACAACAGAGAGATCACTCTGGAAATTAAGAAAACAGAATCTTTTTATTGCAGAGAAATAAGCCTTCATTTATTATTTAACATGACACTTTTGAAATATTTATTTTTATTTTATTTATTTTTGGCTATGCTGGGTCTTTCTTGCTGTGTACAGGCTTTCTCTAGCTGTGGAGAGTGGCAGTTATTGTCTAGTTGTGGTGTGTGGGCTTCTCACTGTGGCAGCTTCTCTTAACGTGGAGCACAGGCTCTAGGTGCACAGGCTTCAATAGTTGCTTCACATGGGCTCAGTTATTGTACTCATGGGATCAGTTGCCCTGCAGCATCTGCTATCCTCCCAGAGCAGTGATTGAACCAGACTCTCCTGCTTTACAAGGCAGATTTTAAACCATTGGGCCTCCTAGGAAGCCCTCATGTGTTTGATTAATAGCATTGGTTGAAAGTTATTTGTTCTATAAATTAGTACCAGAAGAAGATTTTGGGATAAAATATTTAAAGTAATGATATTTAAAATCAAATTAGAATTTATGAAAGCATTGTATGTATTTTGTATTCATGGCATCAGTGATGGAGCTGCATAGATAAGAGATCAATGCAAACATTTAAATCTAGAATTATTCTGACAATAAACTCTCCATTACAATCAGGAGTGGAGCTGCTAGATCATTCTTTCCTCTAAAATCAGGAATAAGAAGAGGATCAGTCACAGCAATCAGACAAGAAAATAAAATAAAAATCATCAAAATTGGAAGAGAAGAAGTAAAACTGCCACTAACTGCAGATGACATGATACCATTTTAGAAAATTCTGAAGTCTCCCCACTCCACCCCCAAAAAAATCCTATTAGAACTAATAAATTCAGTAAAGTTGCAAGAGAGAATAATATATGGAAACTATTGATTTTCTGTACATCAATAATGAACTATCAGAAAGAGAAAAAAGAAACAACTTTGTTTAAAAGCACATAAAACATAATAAAATACCTAGGAATCAAAGAGGTGAAAAACTTACACTCTGGAAACATAAAACATTGATGAAGGAAATTGAAAATGGTAGAAATAATGAAAAGGTACCCGATGTTCTTGGACCTGAAGAATTAATATTATTAAAATATCCATAGTATCCAAAGCAATTTATAAAGTAAGGCATCTCTATCAAAGTATTCATGATATTTTTCACAGAAATAGAACAAATTAAATGTAAAATTTAATGTAACCACAAAAGACTCCTAATTGCCAAAGCAATCTTGAGCAAAAAGAACAAAACTAGAGTTATCACACTTCCTGACTTCAAACTATGCTACAAAGCTACATTAATCAAAACAGTATAAGACTGCAACAAAGATATGTAGATCAATGATACAGAATAAATAGTTTAGAAGCCAAGCCAAGTACCTATGGTCAAATTAATCTATGACAAATAGGGGAAGAATAAACAATGGAGAAAAGATAGTCTCTCCAATAAGTGGTTCTGGGAAAACTGGACAACTACATATCAAAGAATGAAATTAGAATATTTTCTCAAACGGTACACAAAGACAAACTAAAAATGAATTATACTAAATGTGAGACCTGAAGCCATAAAGCTCCTAGGGAAAAAAAAAAAAAAAAAGGCAGAGCATGCTTTGACATAAATTGTAGCAATATTTTTGAATCTGTCTCCTGAGGCAAAAGAAATAAAAGCAAAACTAAACAAATGAGACCTAATTAAATATAAGTGCTTTTGCAAAGCAAAGGAAACCATTTCCTAAATGCTAAGACAACTTACTGAATGAGAGAAAACATTTGCAAATGATAAGGGATTAACTTCCAAATATAAAATAGCTCATACAATTCAATATCTAAAATCCAAGCAGCTCAAATAAAAGCTTGGCAGAAGACCTAAATAAATATTTTTCCAAAGGAGACATACAGATAATCAATAGTATGTGAAAAGATGCTCAATATTGTCAGTCATCAGAGAAATGAAAACCACAACCACAATGAGATATCACCTCATACCTGTTAGAATGGATCTCATCAAAAAGACCAAAAATTACAAATGTTGGCAAGGTTATGTAAAAAGGGACCTCATATGCTATTGATGGGAGTGTAAATTTGTGCAGCCATTTATGAAAACAGCATGGAGGTTTCTCAAAAGTAAGGCAGAACTATGATATGATGCAATAATTTCACTCGAGTATATATCTGAAGAAAATTAAAACAATAATCTGAAGATCATGCACCCCCAATATTCACAGCAGCATTATTTATACTAACTAAGATATAGAAGCAACCTATGTACTCATCAACAGAGAAATGAATCAAGAAGATTTGTCATATAAGACTATTTGCCATAAAAAGAATAAAATTTTACTATTTGCAACAGCATGGATGGACCTTGAGAATATTATGTTCGGTGAAATGTCAGATAAAGGCAAACATTCTATTATCACCTGTATGTGAAATCTAAAAAGCAAAACAAACAGATATATAAAATAAAACAGATACCGATTTACAGATATAAAGAGCAAACTAGTAATTATCATAGGAAAAGAGAAGAGGGTGGGACATGATAGGGTATGGAATTAAAATACACAAACTACAATGTATAAAAATAAGCAATACAGGCATGTTGTACAGCATAGGGAATATAGGTATTATTTTGTAATAACTTCAAATGAAGCATAATTATAAAATATTTTACCACTATGTTGTATACTGGAAGTAATATAATGTTGTAAATCAATGATACTTTCATAAAAGAAATTCAGTTAAAAAATACTGATTTTTTTTAGTACTTTGGTGGGCACATGAATTAATATATAAGGCAGTTTAAAAGATGGTGATTTGCTTCATCAGAGAAAGCAAGTAACAAGAAACAGATAAAGAGAAGTAGAAAAACAGAAGTAACAGTATTTTATAATGAAATCTCAGAAGTGATCATTTCAATTTTTGCCATATCATTTACAAGGGCAATTCATTAGCTTTAATACACTCTCCAAGGAACAAATTTCACACTGACATGAAATTCAAAGATGGGATGAATATATACACAAGGTATAAGAAAAATTAAGACATTCATAACAAAGAGTAGTATTAAAACATTTAAATTCTCACATGTTGAATTATTATAAAATTCCAATAATTAAAATTGCAGACTAGATCAAGGACTGGAAAATACTTAAATGGAACAGAATAGATAGAAGAATATAAAGAATAACCCATGCATTAATCTACTTGATTATATATAGACATTTCTTCTAAGAGAGGAAATTTTTACTTTCTCATCAAAATTTTACAATTTTGAGACTCCTATAGGAGTCTCTTTTGGAGCCCTGCTATGTCAAAGAAAACTACATGCCTAGTTCAGTGTTTTCCTGTGCTACTGTTTCATTTATTTCAATTTGCTGAAAAAAAAAAAAAAAAACTTAAAAATTGCTATTGTGATTGTTGTTCAGTCGCTAAGTCATGTCTGAATGTGACCCTGGGTACTGTAATGCACCAGGCTTACTGTCTTTCCTTATCTTCCTGAATTTGCTCAAATTAACATCCATTGAGTCAGTGATGTCACTGAATCATTTCATGCTCTGTTGCACTCTTCTCCACCTGCCCTCAAACTTTCCCAGTATCAATGAGTGGGCTGATTACATCAGGTGTCCAAAGTATTGGCTCTTCAGTGTCAGCCCTCCCAATGAGTACTGAGGGTTGATTTCCTTCAGGATTGGATGGTTGGATCTCCTTGCACTCCAAGGGACTCTCAAGAGTCTTCTCCAACACCACAGTTCAAAAGCATCTGTTCTTTGGTGTTCAGCCTTCTTTCTGTATGGTGGAACTGTCACATCCACACATTACTACTGGAAAAACTGTAGCTTTAACCGGATCTTTCTCAGCAAAGGGATGTTTTTGCTTTTTAATATGCTGTCTAGGTTTGTCACAGCTTTTCTTCCAAGAAGCAAGCGTCTTTCAGTTTCATTGCTGCTGTCCCTGTCGGCAGTGATTCAAATCTGTCACTGTTTCCATTGTTTCCCCATCTATTTGCCATGAAGTGATGGGATCAGGCTGTATATTGTCACCCTGCTTATTTAACTTAGATGCAGAATACATCATGAGAAACACTGGACTGGAAGAAACACAAGCTGAAATAAAGACTGCCGGGAGAAATATCAATAACCTCAGATATGCAGATGACAACACCCTTATGGAAGAAAGTGAAAAGGAACTAAAAAGCTTCTTGATGAAAGTGAAAAAGGAGAGTGAAAAAGCTGGCTTAAAGTTCAGTGTTCAGAAAACGAAGATCATGGCATCTGGCCTCATCACTTCATGGCAAATAGATGGGGAAACAGTGTCAACAGTGTCAGACTTTATTTTTTCAGTTCAGTTCAGTCGCTCAGTCCTGTCCGACTATTTGCGACCCCATGAATCACAGCACGCCAGACCTCCCTGTCGATCACCAACTCCGGGAGTTCACTCAGATTCGTGTCCATCAAGTCAGTGATTCCATCCAGCCATCTCATCCTCTGTTGTCCCCTTCTCCTGCCCCCAATCCCTCCCAGCATCAGAGACTTTTCCAATGAGTCAACTCTTTTCATGAGGTGGCCAAAATACTGGAGTTTCAGTTTTAGCATCATTCCTTGTAAAGAAATCCCAGGGTTGATCTCCTTCAGAATGGACTGATTGGATCTTGCTGCAGTCCAAGGGACTCTCAAGAGTCTTCTCCAGTACCACAGTTCAAAAGCATCAATCTTCGGTGCTCAGTCTTCTCCACAGTCCAACTCTCACATCCATACATGACTACTGGAAAAACCATAGCCAAAACCACTGCAGATGGTGACTGCAGCCATGAAATTAAAAGACTCTTAGTCCTTGGAAGAAAAGCTAAGACAAACCTAGACAGCGTATTAAAAAGCAGAGACATTACTTTGCCAACTAAGGTCAGTCTAGTCAAAGCTGTGGTTTTTCCAGTGGTCATGTGTGGATGTGAGAGTTGGGCTGTGAAGAAAGCTGAGAGCCAAAGAATTGGTGATTTTGAACTGTGGTGTTGGAGAAGACTCTTGAGAGTCCCTTGGACTTCAAGGAATTCCAACCAGTCCACTCTAAAGGAGATCAGCCCTGGGATTTCTTTAGAAGGAATGATGCTAAAGCTGAAACTCTAGTACTTTGGCCACCTCATGTGAAGAGTTGACTCATTTGAAAAGACTCTGATGCTGGGATGAATTGGGGGCAGGAGGAGAAAGGGACGACCGAGGATGAGATGGCTGGATGGCATCACCGACTCGATGGACGTGAGTTTGAGTGAAATAAGGGTGTTGATGATGGACAGGGAGGCCTAGGGTGCTGCGATTCATGGCCTCTCAAAGAGTAGGACATGACTGAGCGACTGAAATGAACTGAACTGAATAAGATTAAGATATTCTATCTCTCTCTTACCTACAAGCCTCACACAAGAAAAAAATCAAAGACTTAAAGATATTTTTTAAAGTGTTAGTAAAAGTATAAAGACATTGTGTAAGTTGTTTGCATGGTTAGTAAATTGTCAATTTAATATTTGAAAAATGATATGATATGCTATTGCACTTTTTATTCTTAATATTTAACTAATTGATTAAACTAATTTCACAGAAGAATATTTTTACATATTTTTAGAATATTTGAAAGTGGAAGTGAAGTCACTCGATTGTGTCCGACTCTTTGCAACCCTGTGGACTGTAGCCTACCAGGCTTCTCTGTCCATGGGATTCTCTAGGCAAGAATACTGGAGTGGGTTACCATTTCTTTCTCCAGGGGATCTTCCCAACCCAGGGATTGAACCCAGATCTCCTGCATCGGAGGCAGACGCTTTAACCTCTGAGCCATCCATAATATTTTAATCTTCAAAATTAGCATTAAACAAAGAAATGAATCAACGTATCAGTTCTGTCACAAAAACGAAGTTGGTATACAGAAAATGAAGTTGCTTACAACTAATCTGGCTACCTGTAACGCCTATCATTCTCAAATCAGAATTCCACTAGACAGTATTGGCTTCTCTGAAGTTGCATAACTATTTTAAATAAATTGGTGGTTTTGTTGCCACAAGAAAGTGTGTTGAACATGCTGCGTGGGTTTTAATTCTTTCTATATGCCCAGTAAAATACAACTGATTATTAAATACTTTGTTTTGATCTTAGTAATTACCCCATATATTATACTGTTTTAATCATTTTATAAATTAGGAAAAATACTCTTTAAATTTAGAAATTTCACGGAATACACAAAACGATGAATCTGAAATTTCCATCTAGAATATTCCAAGAATGTAGTGCTCTTTTCAGTACTGCACTAATAGTAGATCAAAAATGACTATACCGCATTTTATGAGAATAAGGATAAAACTCAAAACTTTGGGGGGAAAGTTAGATAAAAAGCCATGTACTGGATATTTGGCAGTACTTTTGTGTGTGTGAGTGTGTGTGTTTTGCAATTATGTTTAGTCATTTTCATTCAGAACAGACTGTCTAGATCTGGTAGCAATTTTCTCTTTCTCAATACCACTATTTTAATCCATTGCTCTAGTTAGATGTTTTGCATGTTTGTTTTTTTCATGCATAAAAAGGACATTTCTATTTTATTGAGATATAGGTATATAACATTGAATGCATTCAAGTTATACAATGTGATGATTTGATATACCTATATTGTGAAACTTTTGCCACAATAAATTTTAGTTGACACATTGTTTTCACCTGATTACCCCTTTGGTGTTACAGTAAGAACATTTAAGATCTACTTTCCTGACAATTTTCAAGTGCATGTTACAATATTGTTAACTATAGTCACCACACTCTATATTACAGCTAAAAACTTATTCACCTTACAGATGGTAATTTATACTCCTTGACTAACATTTCCTCATTTTCCCCACTCTTTTTTCTGGTAGCCATCAATATTCGGTCTGTCTGAGTTCAGTGGTCAGTATCAAAGGTATTTTAAATATGATACCAAAAATGGGATTCACAGTACTGTGCCAAAATCCTTCCACTGAAAAGCCCCTTCAAAAATAAACTTCATTATAAATGGGAAAATGCATGTTTACATTTTCTTTTCTCTTTTGACATGAATACATGTCACCTGGCAAAATGTTTTCCATACTTCTCATACTTCTAAAACTTTACTTTCTTTCATGTTCTTCTATTATCTACATTTGCTTCTTTATTTTTAACTTATTTTCATGGGATCACAATTGATTTACAATGCTGTACTCTTTTCTGCTATACAACAAAGTGAATCACTTATAAAGATACATATATCCACAATATTTTTGGAACATAAAAATTTTATTGAAATTTTAGTTGTAAATATTTGAAGAAAATTAAATGAACTGAAGGTATTTACCTCTTCTTCTTCTTCTTCTTCTGCTGCTGCTGCTGCTGCTGCTGCTGCTGCTAATTTGCTTCAGTCCTGTTCGACTCTGTGTGACCCCACAGATGGCAGCCTAACAGGCTCCCCATCCCTGGGATTCTCCAGGCAAGAACACTGGAGTGGGTTGCCGTTTCCCTCTCCAATGCATGGAAGTGAAAAATGAAAGGTAAGTCACTCAGTCGTGTCCGACTCTTAGCGACCCCATGGACTACAGCCTACCAGGCTCCTCCATCCATGGAATTTTCCAGGCTAGAGTACTAGAGTGGGGTGCCATTGCCTTTTAGGGATATTCAAAAGGAGAGACATTACTTTGCCAACTAAGGTCCCTTCTAGTCAAGTCTATGGTTTTTTCCTGTGGTTATGTATGGATGTGAGAGTTGGACTATGAAGAAGGCTGAGCACCAAAGAATTGATGCTTTTGAACTGTGGTGTTGGAGAAGACTCTTGAGAGTCCCTTGGATTGCAAGGAGATCCAACCAGTCCCTTCTGAAGGAGAATCGATCCTGGGATTTCTTTGGAAGGAATGATGCTAAAGCTGAAACTCCAGTACTTTGGCCACCTCATGAAAAGAGTTGACTCAGTGGAAAAAACTCTGATGCTGGGAGGGATTGGGGGCAGGAGGAGAAAGGGATGACTGAGGATGAGATGGCTGGATGGCATTAAGGACTCGATGGACATGAGTCTGAGTAAACTCCAGGAAATGGTGAACAGGGAGGCCTGGCATGCTGTGATTCATAGGGTCGCAAAGAGTTGGACACGACTGAGCGACTGAACTGAACTGAACCTCTGGGGAACAAGATGGCACTAGAAGAGTCAGCCAAGGGACTTCTGCTTTTTATTAAAATCTTATATTGTTATTCACCTTACAGAATGTATGTGCAAGTGTGATTTTAACAATAATGATTAATATAAAATGTAAATTGTCTTTTCATTTATAAATATACAGTGGTTGTCACCGGAAATGCTCATTCAGTTCAGTTCAGTCGCTCATTCATGTCTAACTCTTTGTGACCCCATTGACTGCAGCACGCCAGACTTCCTTATTCATCACCAATTCCCAGAGCTTGCTCAAACTCATGTCTATCTATGCCATCTAACCATCTCATCCTCTGTAGTCCCCTTCTCCTCCTGTCTTCAATCTTGCCCAGCATCAGGGCTTATTCCAATGAGTCAGTTCTTCTCATCAGGTGACCAAAGTATTGGAGTTTCAGCTTCAGCATCTGTCCTTCCAATGAATGAATATTCAGGACTGATTTCCTTTAGGATGGACTGGTTGGATCTCCTTGCAGTCCAAGGGACTCTCAAGAGTCTTCTCCAACACCCCAGTTCAAAAGCATCAATTCTCTGGCACTCAGCTTTATTAATAGTACAACTCTCACATCCATGCATGACTACTGGAAAAGTTATGTCTATGCTTTTCAATATGCTTTCTAGGTTTGTAATAGCTTTTCTTCCAAAGAAATGTTTATTTGTGTGTGTGCGTGTGTGTGTGTGTGTGTTTAATTTCTTTTGTTTTTGGCCGTACACACTGCACGGCATACAGGATCTTAGTTCCCAGACCAGGGATCAAAACCATGCCCCCTATATTGACAGGAAGATTCTTAACCAATGGACCAGCAGGGAGGTCCTCTCATTCTTTTATTTTTATATTTATTTTTAATTGGGAGATAATTGCTTTACAAAATTGTGTTGACTTCTGCCATACAACAATATGAATCAGCCATAGGTACATATGAATAATAGTTGAGTAGAGTCAGGTCTTGGTGTTGAGATATGGACCTTTGGGGTACTTCACTCTGATTAATATTCCCAGGAACCTGACATTCTCTGTTATTCCTGCAACTCAGACTGTGCTTCTGCTACAGATATATAGGTCTGATCTCTGGGCTATGAACTGGAATCCCACAAGCCATGGGATATGGGGGACAAAAATAGGAGGAAAAGGAAAGAAAATACATAATAATAACAAAGTGTTCGAAAAATAAATTTAGAATAGCAGATACATTAGAAAAAAATGAGTATATTTGAAACAACCACTAGAGGGTAAAACTGGATTCCAAAAATAGAGAGAAGAAAACAAAAAGGAAAAGAAAAAACATTATATTTATACGTGTGTGTGTTGTGCTTAGTTGCTCAGCTATGTCTGACTATTTGCCACCTCATGGACTGTAGCTCAGTCATGTTCAGCATTTTCTGACCCCATGGACTGTAGCTTGCCAGGATCCTTTGTCCATGGGGATTCTCCAGGCAAGAATACTGGAGAGGGTTATCACACCTTCCTCCCGGAGATCTTCCCAACCCAAGGATCAAAATCAGGTCTCTTGTATTTCAGGCAGATTCTTTACTATCTGATCCACCAGGGAATCACAAGAATAATGGAGTGGGTGGCCTATTCCTTCTCCAGGGGATTTTCCCAAACCAGGAACTGAACAGGGATCTCCTGTATTGCAGGCAGATTCTTTACCAGCTGAGATACCAGTGAAGCCCATATATATCTATTTCTATATCTTTCCATATCTATAGCTATATAATTAAAAATAAGAAAGAACAGAATAGTAATGAAGAATAAGAAAATAAAATAAGTTTAGAAAACTAATAGGAATAGAAAATATAAGAATAGTAAATAAAAATAAAAATAATGGGAAAAATAAGAATAAGAACTGGAGGGTAAAACTAAATTCCAGTGACAAATAGTAAAACAAATGAAAACAAACAAACAAACAAAATCCCCAAAAAAATCCCTCTCAAAACAACAATTAAACAACTAAAACGCAGGAAAAAGCTTTGGCTGTGAAGGGTGGGGCTGAGGTGGGGAAGGGCTTGGCAGAGGGCAGTGTTCAAGTGGAGGTGAGATTTAGGTGGGGGCGGGCTCTGAGTCAGGACCTCAAAAAGGTCCAAGATGGCGGTGGGAGGACTGCCCAGGCTCAACCCAGCCACGGGGTCTTCTTTATTTCCCCACACCCACCCAATACTTTGTCTGGAAGCTTGGGTTCTGTTCTCTACCTCTGTGACACACTTCCTGTTTTCAGAATGTATTTAGTCCCTTGCGGGGGTCGCTCTGCAGAAAGAGTAGAGGCAGTGGAACTTTCCTTAGCAAAGCTGAGGGGTCCAGAGGAGAGGTGAGCCTGCTGTCCGCCAATCCAGCCCCCCAGCGAGCAAGAGACAATCAGACGCGACAGGGGTTCCATAGAAGCAGTTCCACTTTATTGCTGCAAACTCCCAGCTTATATAGACAAGCAGGGGAATTTTAGGAGGGACTTTTCGTAGTTGCATCAATCACGTTAAAGGTCAAATTGTCATGTGCCTTCATTATAACAGGAGTCTATGGAGATCACACACTGTCTACATGCATGGAAATCCAGAAAGCCAATCAAAAAACTTTGACACACAACATAGACCACGCCCCCATCTCTTCCTCCAGGTGCCATCTTAAGTTTTTGACTGCAAAGCTAGCCCCTTTGTTTTTAAGGTTTCCCATTTAGGGCCCCCCAGTCCCTAATTTCTATAAGATGGAAACTGAGTGTGTTGTGTGCCTTATTATACTTTAATTGCTTCACACGTCAGAATTTTTTTGCAAATACTCTTGAGAAGTATCAAACACACTATTACGTGAATTCAGTCTGTGTCAGTCAATTTTCTTTAACCTTCCCCAAGGAAACACAATTCTAACCATGTAGTAGCAGAAGGAAAATGTGTTTTAATATTGATTTGCTAGTGGCAGTTCAGCCATATGTAATAGCATATATGGTATATAGAAAAATCATATGATACAACATGTAGATGTTGTATTAGATAAGTTGTTCTCACTTATTTACTTATTTTACCTTTCATTAACTTTCTTCTGTTGACTGATTCCTAAACATTTTTTTTCTAAAACACCACCATATAAACCAGTACTGTCTTCATTTCATTGTGCACATGTGCAATAGCCTCTCTAATGAACATACTTAAGGGAAGTATCACTATATAGTACATACATCTATATAAAGAATTTATGTTTTTTCTATAAATGCATAGATAGTGGAACTAACATCATACAAGGGAAAGTGGTGTATATCAGATCTGGAGCAATGGAATCCAGTCAATTGTTCCTGAGTTTCTACTTACGATTTTAAGTAGCCCATTGTTTGTAATTTTTCCTCTTCATTACCTAGTGCCAATTTACAGTTGACAGCATCTCATTCATTACTA
>SJYF01004691.1:481236-493606 GCA_006410515.1 Procapra przewalskii | reverse complement strand
ACTGGAGCAGGTAGCCTATCCCTTCTCCAGCAGATCTTCCCAACCCAGGAATTGAACCGGGGCCTCCTGCATTGAAGGTGGATTCTTTACCAATGGAGCTATCAGGGAAGTAGCATCATTGTTCAAGTTGTTCCAGGTTTAGCTATTTGGAGCTCTTTCAGTTGGCACCTTTTTCCTTTTGCTATCCTTTGTCTTTTCTTTCTCTCTTTTTTTGTTGACCATTTCCTTATTTTCTGACATTTCAAATTTCTCATATTGATATTTATATATCCCCTGTCCCAATCCTAAAATCAGCCATTCTCAAGATGACTTGGTTCTTTCTATTGATGAATTCTATTATAAACCAGGAATGGGGGTTGTGTGTGTTCATTGTTGTTGGTGAATTATCGCTACTGGGCCCTTGTGGCAGACAGAACTAGAATGGATATACATGTATTTTATCCCATGCAGACACACACATCTATCATGATTACTTTATCAATCTATCTAGAATTATATAAACAATGGTTGATAGTGATGCCCTCCCCCCAGTAATCCCACACCATATGGCTCATTCTGGCTTTTTCCAAGGTATTCACTTCATAATACAGAATCTGAGTATAGACCCTAGATTCAAGGCATCTCTTTAAGTACCAGAATTCAATAAAACAATTTGACTGAAGAAGTTCAAAATCCATCCTTAGAGAAAAGGTCATTTTACGTATTATTTATTTGTTTAATGTTTTCTTCATATATTTTCTCCTATGCATGGTTTTCTCTAGTTCAGCTGTCTTTTTAGAGATTTGGGAGGAAATGATAATAATAGATGATTTAGTTTAGCTGAATTTCAGTATTCTCAGTTTCAAGTGGAGTCATTAAAATTAACATGCCCAGTTAAATTCTAGTGTTTTAACATCAGTGGTACTAAGCTGATTAAGATTATTAATATTTTATGAAATGATATCCCAAGTGTCAGAGTATAATAGAGTTGCTTAGCATTAGTCTCTCTTGTAGAATTTACCTTTGCCATAGTGAACAATTTTAAAAGTCAAATCTCTAACCACAAACTTGTAAGTAGTTTTTATATTCACCAGCTATATGTGTTCCATCATAACAATGATCTAAGCATAAAGCTTGTTTTATAATAAGTAGAAGGAGCAGCTGCTTTAATTACCATGGAGTCTCAGTGGAAAATTACAGTGGCCCTCACTGGAAAAGAAATGAATAAAGAAGCATCGTTACCATCCTTATAATTGCACCCTAATAACCTTAATCTGAAATCAGAGAAAAAAAATGGTAACAACTTGCATTAAGATTTAAAATTGTGTTAAAATATAAATAGACATAAGATATGCCTTTGAATTTTCATTCATGTATACTCTTTTTTTTTCGTTCATGTATACTCTTAAAAGCAAATAGTCACTGAATATTACGTATGGTATTTTCCCTTTTGAGTATCTAGTACAACCATATTAAATAACCTCACCTGCTAAAGGAGAAAACAAATTGTAGAGACATTGAGTAGGGTGGGAAAGAGTCCAGCTTAAAGCCTCAGACTAAACTAGCATATACAAATAACCCACTGTATAAAATTGGAAAAATAAATCTCCCTAAGCCTAATTTCCTTTATTGGTAAATTTAGTATGATTACATGTATTTCATGAGATTATTGTTAGAATTAAATGAAAACATGTATAAAATCCCTGGTCAGTGGCAGGTTTGGTTCTTTTTCACTTCCCTAGGTAGCACGACGAACAGATACTGGATAAACCTTAATCTATCATCTCTCAGTGTTAATAAAATCTTTGCTGCTGCTTCTAAGTCGCTTCAGTCATGTCAGACTCTGTGTGACCCATAGATGGCAGCCCACCAGGCTCTGTTGTTCCTGGAATTCTCCAGGCAAGAACACTGGAGTGGGTGGTCATTTCCTTCTCCAATGCATGGAAGTGAAAAGTGAAAGTGAAATCGCTCAGTCATATCTGACTCTTTGTGACCCTATGAACTGCAGCCTCTATCCATGGGATTTTCCAAGCAAGAGTACTGGAGTGGGTTGCCATTGGCTTCTCCGAATAAAAGCTTTAGGTACTTACAAATTCTCAAAGCAATGATTCAAATAGCCCCATGGTTTAAGCCTACACTACTATGGATCCACCAAGTGGTGTGTTTAATTTATAAATGAAGTAGAAATTGGTGAATGTATACAGAAATCCATTCAGCAATATTATTCTTCCACTCTGCTGTTTAATTGTTGATTTACTTGTGAGTGGCCCAGAAAAAGAAAATGTCGGGTTCAACTTTAATGGCTCCAGTGGTATCAAGGAAAGGTGTTATGGAGACCTATACTGAGATGACAGGTGTAAAGCCTGTACCAAGGCTGCAGATGTGGAGTCCTATACCAAGGTCATCTTTGAAACTGACCAAACCCCATAGAAATTATTGCAGTGAAACTCTCTGACCTAAACTATCTCCAGGACACCGTATTAGATAAAAAATACCTATAATCCTAACCAATCACCTAATGCCACAGTTCGAGCAGGAAATTTTTGTCTTAAAGCTATAAAAATTGGTTACTAGCCCATAAAAGCAGTCAGCTCTCCCTTGAGCCAGCCTACTGTTCTAACAGTGTCTTCTGCTCTAATGAATTCTATTCCTCTCTCATTCTGCATCATGTCTGGAAATTCTTTTCCAATCTGAGCACAGATTCCAACAGTTGTTACCCTGGGACCTTTAATAGTAGCCCTGGAACTTCATGTACCATTTTCCATTTTCAAATTTTATCAGGTTGCCTGGTCCTGAAGAAGACAGGGACCAAAAAGGAGGAAAATTACATACTTATATATAATATATATACATATTATCCATGAATAAATCTATATACATGTTATATATAACAAAAAATAGACTGAGAGACAGACAGAGCAATTAATGGAGCTCCGTGGTGCTGGGATGACTTTTGAGAGTCCCTTGGACAGTTAGAAGATCAAACCAGCCAATCCCAAAGGAAATCAACCCTGAATATTCATTGGAAGGACTGATGCTGAAGCTGAAGCTCCACTACTCTGGCCACCTGATGCAAAGAGCTGACTCATTAGGAAAGATCCTTATGCTGGGAAAGATTGAGGGCAGGAGGAGAAGGAGGCAGTAGAGGATGAGATGGTTGGATGGCATCACTGACTCAATGAACATGAGTTTGAGCAAATCCAGCAGATGGCGAAGGAGAGGGAAGCCTGGCATGCTTCAGTTCATGGGGTCACAGAGTCAGACCTGACTTAGCAAATGAGCAACAATCATTCTCCACCCTTCAAATGACAGAGTGTAAAAATTCCATTCTATAAATTTGTAAGTATTTTACTTCTAAGCATATTTTCAGAAGCATATATTCAAAGTTAGAGTTACCTATCAAGGGATTGTTTGCAATCTCTTTATCTCCATTTAGATTTTCCCCAGTACATGGCCATTATTTTCATTTTTAGAAATGTAGATTTTTCTGAAAAAGTTTAAACAATAGAATTTAACCAAATCTTATCAAATTTATACATGTAGATATCATTATAATCACATAGGTATACATTTTAATTTGTTCCTACAAAGGTTTTATCCATAGAAATCTGAAGATTAAAATGACATTTCCACCCAAATCTTAAATATATGTCTTAGATATCTTTGAAATATTTGTTTTAGAAATTACATAATTGTGTGTGTGTGTTTGAAAATGCCAATGCATGTAAACAAATTTATTTATGGAAGACACATTATGATCTTAAGCTCCAAATATTTGCAAGTGCAAATATTTAAAAGACCACAGTTGCAAGAATTTAATCATAGTGGGTTACTTACAGCTGTAAATGATTTTAAAGCTAGCCCCTTTTATAGTAGCTCGTGTCTAGTCAAGACTATGGTTTTTCCAGTGATCATGTATGGATGTGAGAGTTGGACTGTGAAGAAGGCTGAGCGCCAAAGAATTGATGCTTTTGAACTGTGGTGCTAGAGAAGACTCTTGAGAGTCCCTTGGACTACAAGGAGATCCAAACAGTCCATTCTAAAGGAGATTAGCCCTGGGATTTCTTTGGAAGGAATGATGCTAAAGCTGAAACTCCAGTATTTTAGCCACCTCATGTGAAGAGTTGACTCATTGGAAAAGACTCTGATGCTGGGAGGGATTGGGGGCAGGAGGAGAAGGGGAAGACAGAGGATCAAATGGCTGGATGGCATCACCGACTCGATGGACGTGAGTTTGAGTGAACTCTGGGAGTTGGTGATGGACAGAGAGGCCTGGCGTGCTGTGATTCATGGGGTTGCAAAGAGTTGGACACAACTGAGTGACTGAACTGAACTGAACTGAACTGACTGAAAGCAATAAGGGCATATAAGCAGAAGAATCCTGTGATGATGATATGACAGTATGAACCCATTTAGATAATGCTTACATTTTAAATAATATAGTTGTATGAGTTTAAGTAAGCTCCAGAAGTTGGTGATTGATAGCAAAGCCTGGCATGCTACAATCCATGGGATCACAGTTGGACACAACTGAGCAACTGAACTGAATTGATGAGGCATTGTATTTGATTATATCAAATTATGTGCCTTGGAAATACCATTTCATCTTTTTCTCTGATTGGTGTTTCTATACTTGTTTTCAATTCTTGCCTAAATTAACCTCTACATTATCTTACTGTTTGTTAGTCATATCATTAACCAAATTGCTGTAGGTGGGATGTATTATTTCCTCTCAGAATACTGACCAGCACATAATTTTCCTGTGATAACTGGAAGTAAATCTCACATTGTTTCAATATACCTGATCTTTTAAACTTACTGGTAAGCTTCCTGTTACTATATAGAGCAATGTCCTCTGTTAATTTGTGGGCAAGTGTATAACCACTAAATGATAATTATCATATCATTCTGTTTCTATAGAGATACACCTCAGCTATGGTTGTATAACATTCTTGTCCTTAATCACAGGAGTTTTGCAGATGGCACTAAGTGGTAGAGAATCTACCTGCCATTGTAGAAAATGAAAGAGACTTGGGTTCTTTCCTACTCCCCTGAAGTAGGAAATGGCAACCCATTCTAGTACTCTTGAGGGGAAATTCCATGGACAAAGTAGCTTAGTGGGCTACACAGTCCATGGGACAACAGAAAGTCAGACGAGAATAAGCACAACACAACACACCATAATCACATCCTTAGAGCTTTATACACATGCACATGCATGCACATGTACACACACACACACACACACACACCCCTCTTACATGATTTTGCAAATTGGGAGAGAACTATAATTCTTTAACTCTGCTCCTGACCTTAAAATTGGAAATTAAAGTAGCATTGTTCTTTTCAGCAAACTACTAAAATGCTTGTCTCAATAATATATGGCTGTGTAACAAAGTACCCCAAAGCTTAAAAACTCAATTTTATTCATTTGCTCTTAAGTTTGTGGGTCAGCACTTTCAATTGGATTTAGTTGATGTTTATTCTGCTAGTCACTCTTAGCCACCCTATGTGGCTTTGACACCCTGGGGCTTAACTGGAAATGTGTGAGTTAATATGGCCTCATTTACTCACACATCTGGGTTGCATCCGGCATTGACTGGGCCATAGAATCCAGCATGCTGGAACAGGCTTCTCACATGCTGGGGGAAGAGTTCTAGTCAGCACTATGAGAGGGAGCACCCCTATGTAAGTATGTTTCAAGTTTCAGCTTCTAATAATATCTACTAAGGTGTCATTGGCCAAAGCAAACAGAAAGACCAGGTGCCAGTGTGGAAAGATACTACATGTGGATGTGGTAAAAGACAACTTTATTAGAGGACATTAATATATCAGTGTCCTATAAGCATGATTATATCAGAGTCCTATAGGCTTTCACAAAGTCATATGGTAACAAGGCCAAAAACTTCAAGAGAAAAGATCAGCAGATTATTTTTAAGTCAGCATGATGCACTCATTGATTTAGTGACTTCAACAAGGTCCAAAATTATCCCTTCTGTGTTTTCCTGACAAAAGGTATTATGAAAACACTGAGGAGCTGAATTAGGTTATATTTTTCTCTGGGTTGATTCATATTTATCAAAGTCAGAATTCATTAATAAAATCAGGATGTCTATTGTGAATTTTATAGAAAGAACCATAAATTTGATCTAGCCTAATATTAAGTACAGAGAAGGCAATGGCACCTCACTCCGGTACTCTTGCCTGGAGAATTCTGTGGGCAGAGGAGCCTGGTGGGCTGAAGTCCATGGGGTCGCCAAGAATTGGACACCACTGAGTGACTTCACTCTCACTTTCCAGTTTCATGCATTGGCAAAGGAAGTGGCAACCCACTCCAGTGTTTTTCTTGGAGAATTCCAGGGAGAGGGGAGCCTGGTAGGCTGCCATCTATGAGGTTGCACAGAGTCTGACATGGCTGAAGTGACTTAGCAGCAATATTAGGTAAGGGGCTTCCTAAGTGGGTCAGTGGGAAAGAATCCAGGAGCCATGGGTTCTGTCCCTGGGTTGGGAAGTACTCTAGAGGAGGGAATGGCAAGCCACACTAGGATTCTTGCCTGGAAAACCCCATGGACAGAAGAGCCTGGCAGGCTACAGTCCATGGGGTTGCAAAGAGTCAGACATGATTAGCAACTAAACAACAACAACAATAATATTAGATAAAGATTACTAATTTAATAAGAAACATGGCATCCCATCTTATGGGATCAGACCTCTCATATTTGATTGATTAATCCTCTTCATACTTCTGGACAAAGTTGGACTGCACATGGCTTTATTTAGGTAAGTGATAACTAAACATTTTTATCTTAAGAATCAGTTTTGAGTACTCACTTTAATGTCCATATTAATTCATACAAAACTGTACTAATATATTTTAAGTATTATGAAGCATACAGCTATCTTGTAAAACAGGTTAAAATGAAACAATAATAAATATGCACTAGTGTGATTCCAGTGGTTTTTTTCCTGTATTTCACTGGACAGGCATGCTCATTTGCCACTTATGAAGGCCATTAGCATTGGGCTTCTGATTTTTTATCAATAATCCTCTGAGTCTGCACAGTTAGCATATACATAGTTAATAATATATTAAGATATATTGGATTGACCAAAATTTTGTTTGGATTTTTCCATAACAAAATACAGAAAAACCCAAATGAACTTTTTTGGCCAATTCAAAACGTAACTCCTGTTCTGGTTTAAGTACAGGAGGTTGATGAGACTGTTACACTTTTTTAGGTGATGTTACATAGCTGTTCTTGAAACTTAGTATTCATTATTTTTTGATCTCAAAAATTAATTCTAGTACTGCACTTCTCTCTTTGATAAACAATTGTGACACTTACTATAGCTTATGTCCTATAAGTTTTATTTACCACTATTGCAACATTCCATTAAATATTTTTATAAGTTAAATTACTATTTTAAGCATGTGATAGAATGCTCAATGTAAAATTGTAAATATGCTGAAACCCTGGCACTTATTCCTTCTTGCCAAAGAAGTTGTTTAGCAGCTATGCACAAACCATCAGTAATGTGGAATATAGCTTTTTAATGTTGATTAATCCATAGGTTTCCAAAGTATAATAAGGAAACACTTTGCAGATTAAATTGTCTTTCACACATATAACAAGGTGTTGCTAGAACAAGTATTTCTTTGCCAGTCTAATTTTTAAAAGGTGATATTTGCCAAACTGTAAGTGCTTGCAACTCAGAGCGCTGTAAAATATGTAAAACAATTCTAATCTTTTCCCAATTTGCAGAAGAAAAAAAATTGGCTAGTTTGCTTCTCAAAGTAGCAGTATTTTTTTTAATATGATTAGTTGTTTCAATTTATTTTTGCACAGAAGGAAACAGCATTATGTGCAGATGCTTTGTTAGAGCCACATGCTTCAAAACATAATATATTTTATACCATACTCAATATTTATTTCTATATTCTGGCTTCACTTTAAATTAAAGAAAAAGAGTGTCAACAATTGTATCAATTTTTTAGATTACCTTGTTATGAATGATTGCATGATAAAATGACTCTGAACTAAGTAAACTTTTATATTAATTATGAAAATGGGATATGATTATCAGGACAGGAAAACATACATGTATCTGTAATTTGATGGGAGGATAATATACATACATGTGTATATATTTATAATGCATATACATACAGTTTATATATAGTCAAATGAGAATTAATTACTTGATTCATAATAAAGCCAGAAAAGATAGCAATGACAAAGAAAATTCAGAATCTTTTATCAATGTAAATTTGAAACTGAATGGAAGCACCCATTAAAATAATAAATGTCATGTTATAAAAATTGCCTCTAAGAGATCAATTATTTTCAAGGAAGAAAGCAGGCAGATTATAAGGTGCTTTTTGAAAATTCAAAAAATTATATTTCATTAAAATACCTTAAATACCAGCAACTTTGTTTTCTGAGTAATTACATGGCCTAAAAACCAAAATGCCACAGAGTAAATAGAAATTAGAAAAGTATCTGCAAATCTTCTCTGTTTACAATAGGAGTACATCTGGATAAACTCATCATATATTAAAAATGCATTTGATACTCCTAACACACCAAACATCATAGCTTAGCCTGCTGCTGCTGCTGCTGCTGCTAAGTCTCCTCAGTCATGTCTGACTCTGTGCAACCCCATAGATGGCAGCCCACCAGGCTCCCCTGTCCCTGGGATTCTCCAGGCAAGAACACTGGATTGGGTGGCCATTTCCTTCTGCAATGCATGAAAGTGAAAAGTGAAAGTGAAGTCGCTCAGTCGTGTCCGACCCTTAGTGACCCCATGGACTGCAGCCTACCAGGCTCCTCCATCCATGGGATTTTCCAGGCCAGAGTACTGGAGTGGGGTGCTATTGCCTTCTCCAATAGCTTAGCCTAGACTATACTAAATGTACTCAGAGAACTTGCATTAGCCTACAGTTGGGAAAAACCATCTAAAATAGAAAAAAAATTATAATTGTATTGAAAATCTCTTGTAATTTATTGAATACTGTAATAGAAGTCAGAAACAGCATTTGTATGGGAACAGAATATTTCTAAGGGTAAATTTTGTTTTTGCTTATAAGTGTATTTGTTTTTGACCTTCTTGATACAGTGGTTGAATGGGAGCTATGGTTCAGTACTGCTGTCCAAAATTGTATCACCACTCTGAAGAAGATAAAAATTCAAACTTTGAAGTACAACTGCTATTGAACACATATCACTTTCACACTTTTGTAAAGTTGCAAAATTGTAAGTTGATTTTTGTAAATCAGGGACATCTGTAGTAATTTGACTTAGAACATAGAAAAGAAAAAGTAATGCTGTGATATGATTTTTGCTAAGATACCACTAATGGCAAAGACGATGAAACTGAATGATTCTATGGAGACCTACAAGACCTTCTAGAGCTAACATCGTTGTCATCATAGGGGATTGAAATGTAAAAGTAGGAAGTCAAGAGATACCTGGAGTAATAGGAAATTTTGGCCTTGGAGTAAAAAATGAATCAGGGCAAAGGATAACAGAATTTTTTGAAGAGAATGCACAGGTCCTAGCAAATACTCCTTTTCAATGAATACACATGGACATCACCAGATGGTCAATACCAAAATCAGATTGATTATAGTCTTTGCAGCTGAAGACGGAGAAGCTTGATGCAGTCAGGAAAAACAAGACAGGAAACTGACTGTGGCTCAGATAATGAACTCCTTATTGAAAAATTCAGGCTTAAGTTGAAGAAAGTAGAGAAAATCATCAAGCTGACAATGTTGTCTGAGGAGGCCTTTTAAAAGGAGAGAAGCAAAAGCCAAAGGAGAAAATGAAAGATATATCCATTTGAATGCAGATTTCCAAAGAATAACAAGGAGAGAGAAGAAAATCTTCTCAAGTGAATGATGCAAAGAAATAGAGGAACACAATAGAATGGGAAAGACTAGAGAGCTCTTCAAGAAAATCATATATATCAAGGGAACATTTCCTGCAAAGATGCACACAAAATGGACAGATTTGGTATGGACCTAACAGAAGCAGAAGATATTAAGAAGAGATAACAAGAACATACAGAAGAACTGTACAGAAAAAGTCTTCATGACCCAAACAACCACAATGCTGTGATCACTCACCTAGAGCCAGATATCCTGGAGTGTGCTGTCAAATGGGTCTTAGGAAGCATTACTATGACCAAAGCTAGTGGAGGTGATAGAATTCCAGCTGAGCTATTTTAAATCCTAAGAGATTATGCTGTGAAGTGCTGCACTCAATATGCCAGCAAATTCCAGTGGCCACAGAACTGGAAAATTTCAGTTTTCCTTCTAATCCCAAAGAAGGGCAATGCCCAAGAATGTTCAAACTACTGTATGGTTGTGCTCATGTCACATGCTATCAAGGTAGTGCTTAAAATACTTCAAGCTAGGCTTTAATAGTTCCTGAACCAAGAATTTCCAGATACAATAGTGGATTTGAAAAAGCGAGAGGAACCAGAGATCAAATTGCCAGCATCTATTAGATCATAGAAAAAGCAAGGTAATTTCAGGAAAAAACATCTACTTCTGCTTCATTGGCTACACTAAAGCCTTTGACAGTGTGGATCACAGCAAACTGGGGAATTCTTAAAGAGATGGGAATCCCTGATCACCTTACCTGCCTTCTGAGAAACCTATATATGGGTCCAGAAGCAACAGTTGAAACTGGAAATGGAACAGACTGGTTCAAAATTGGGAAAGGAGTTCGACAGGGCACTTTATGGCCACCCTGCTTATTTAACTTATATGCAGAGTACATCACACAAAATGCTAGGTTGGATAAAGCACAAGCTGGAATAAAAATTAAAGTGAGAAGGCAGATAATACCACTTTACTGGCAGAAGGTGAAGAGGAATTAAAGAGCCTCCTGATGGTGAAAGAGGAGAGTGAAAAAATTGACTTATAACACAACAATCAACAAACCAAGATCATGACAACCAGTCCCATCACTTAATAGCAAATAGATGGAGAAAAAAATGGAAACAGTGGTTGATTTTATTTACTTGGGCTCCAAAATCACTGAAGAAGGTGAGTGCAGCCATGAAATGAAAAGATGCTCTCTCCTTGGAAGAAAAGCTATGACAAACATGGTACCCTATTAAAAACAGGGACATCACTTTGCTGACAAATGTCTGTATAGTCAAAGCTATGGTTTTTCCAGTAATCATGTGTGGTTGTGAGACTTGGACCATAAGGAAGCCTGAGCACTAAAAAGTTGATGCTTTGAAACTGTGGTGCTGGAGAAGACGCTCGAGAATCCCCTGGACTGCAAGGAGATCAAACCAGTCAACCCTAAAGGAAATCAACCTTAAATAGTCATTGGAAGGACTGATGCTTAATCTGAAACCCTAATACTTTGGCTAGCTGATGCAAAGACCCTGATGCTGGCAAAGATTGAGGGAAAGAGGAGAAGGGACAACAGAAGATGGGATGTTTGTATGTCATCGTTGACTTAATGGACATGAGTTTGAACAAACTCCAGGAGATACTGAAGGAAAGGGTAGTCTGGCATGCTGCAGTCCATGGAATCACAAAGAATTGGGCATGACTGAATGACTGACAACAGCAAGAGAGTTTATTCCCCATGGCAACAATAAATTTTTAATAAGATAAAAAATGTCGATTTAGAATAGCTATATGGATATGCAATTGTTTCTGTTTGAGGGGAAATGTTTTTCTTTCTTAAGGAGGTAGATTTACCAAGAGTCTATTATAGCTTAATCTTAAGGACCCATCTTAGCATAGGCTCCTTTTTAACAATGCTTTCATAATGTCATATCTTTTTATAAATGTTAATCTGACAACAATTGGTTGGAATAATTGTCTCTTTGTATTAAGCTTTCTGTTCATCACAATTCCCTTCTAATGGGTGACACTGAAGACACCTTAGGCAGTTTTTGGATCTAATAATAGGAAAATGAATGGAGCACATTTGTGTGGAGCAGTGGATGATGTTTATGTGGTTCACAGGCAGTTCCATGTCCAGTTAATTACTGTCCTCCTCTCCACTGAAGGAATGGCTTCTAGACATATTTCTCTTATTTACTGTGCGGACTGTCCCAGCCTAGTGAATGAATTTGCAGGGTGAGAGGACCAATTACAAGAAGAAGATATCTTATGATATAAATGGTGAAACATAAACAAGATTAAAAATATATGAAACCAGAAATTAGTCCTTGTAAATTTATATGTAACAGTGTGAAGCAGATAATTATAATTGCATTTAAAGCAGATAACTGCCAAATATATTACTAATTTGCATTTATTTTGTGTTTATTTGTCAGTTTTGTAGAATGTGTAACTTTTATCATATATCTTCTCACTGCAAATAAATATATACTTGAAAATTAGTTTTTGATTTTTTTT
>SJYF01004691.1:377884-398037 GCA_006410515.1 Procapra przewalskii | reverse complement strand
AATTTAAATGCATATAACCTAAATATTCCTAAGTAAGTAGAATATGTACCTCTTTGTTTCCTCTATATATTGCTTATTCTTTGCACAGTAATGTGCTAAAGACATCTTTTGGACATATCCTACTTTGACCTATTTTATATCTTTAACGAAAAGCAAAGGAGAAAAGGAAAGGTATAAGCATCTGAATGCAGAATTACAAGAATAGCAAGATATAAGAAAGCTTTCTTTAGAGATCAATACAAAGAAATAGAGGAAAACAACAGAATGGGAAAGACTAGAGATCTCTTCAAGAAAATTAGAGATACCAAGGGAATATTTCATGCAAAGATGGGCTCAATAAAGGACAGAAATGGTATGGACCTAACAGAAGCAGAAGATACTAAGAAGAGGTGGCGAGAATACCCAGAAAAACTGTACAAAAAAGATCTTCGTGACCTAGATAATCGTGATGATGTGATCACTAATCTAGAGCCAGACATCTTGGAATGTGAAGTCAAGTGGGCCTTAGAAAGCATCACTATGAACAAAGCTAGTGGAGGTGATGGAATTCCAGTTGAGCTGTTTCAAATCCTGAAAGATGATGCTGTGAAAGTGCTGCAGTCAATATGCCAGCAAGTTTGGAAAACTCAGCAGTGGCCACAGGACTGGAAAAGGTCAGTTTTCATTCCAATTCCAAAGAAAGGCAATGCAAAAGAATGCTCAAAGTACCGCACAATTGCACTCATCTCACATGCTAGTAAAGTAATGTTCAAAATTCTCCAAGCCAGGCTTCAGCAATACATGAACCATGAATTCCCTGATGTTCAGGCTGGTTTTAGAAAAGGCAGAGGAATCAGGGATCAAATTGCCAACATCTGCTGGATCATGGAAAAAGCCAAAGAGTTCCAGAAAAACATCTATTTCTGCTTTATTGACTATGGCAAAGACTTTGACTGTGTGGATCACAATAAACTGTGGAAAATTCTGAAAGAGATGGGAATACCAGACCACCTAATCTGCCTTTTGAGTAATCTGTATGCAGGTCAAGAAGAAACAGTTAGAACTGGACATGGAACAACAGACTGGTTCCAAGTAGGAAAAGAGTATGTCAAGGCTGTATATTGTCACCTTGCTTATTTACCTTATATGCAGAGTACATCATGAGTAACGCTGGGCTGGAAGAAACACAAGCTGGAATCAAGATTGCTGGGAGATATATCAATAAACTCAGATACGCAGATGACACAACCCTTATGGCAGAAAGTGAAGAGGAGCTAAAAAGCCTCTTGATGAAAGTGAAAGAGGAAAGTGAAAAAGTTGGCTTAAAGCTCAACATTCAGATAACGAAGATCATGGCATCCATTCCCATCACTCCATGGGAAATAGATGGAGAAACAGTGGAAACAGTGTCAGACTTCATTTTGGGGGGCTCCAAAATCACTGCAGATGGTGACTCAGTCATGAAATTAGAAGACGCTTACTCCTTGGAAGAAAAGTTATGACCAACCTAGATAGTATATTCAAAAGCAGAGGCATTACTTTGCCAACTAAGGTCCATCTAGTCAAGCCTATGGTTTTTCCTGTGGTCATGTGTGGATGTGAGAGTTGGACTGTGAAGAAGGCTGAGCTCTGAAGAACTGATGCTTTTGAACTGTGGTGTTGGAGAACACTCTTGAGAGTCCCTTGGACTTCAAGGAGATCCAACCAGTCCATTCTGAAGGAGATCAACCCTGGAATTTCTTTGGAAGGAATGATGCTGAAGCTGACACTCCAGTCCTTTGACCACCTCATGAGAAGAGTTGACTCATTAGAAAAAACTCTAATGGTGGGAGGGATTGGGGGAAGGAGGAGAAGGGGATGACCGAGGACGAGATGGCTGGATGGCATTCACGGACTTGTTTGACGGTGAGTCTGAATGAACTCCGAGAGATGGTGATGAATAGGGAGGCCTGGCTTGCTGCGATTCATGGAGTTGCAGAGTTGAACATGACTGAATGACTGAACTGAACTGAACGGTATCTTATATAGAGCAAAATAAGTTTAACATCAGTTCAGTTCAGTCCTTCAGTCGTGTCTGACTAAGGGACACCACGGATTGCAGCATGCAAGCCTCCCTGTCCATCACCAACTCGCAGAGTCTTCCCAAACTCATGTCCATTGAGTCGGTGATGCCATCCAACCATCTCATCTTCTGTTGTCCCCTTCTTCTCCTGTCCTCAATCTTTCCCAGCATCAGTGTCTTCAAATGATTAGCTCTTCACATCAGGTTGCCAAAGTATTGAAGTTTCAGCTTCAGCATCAGTCCTTCCAATGAACCCTCAGGTCTTATCTCCTTTAGGATGGACTGGTTGGATCTCTTGGCAGACCAAGGGACTCTCAAGAGTCTCCTCAAACACTGCAATTCAAAAGCATCACTTATGCAGTGCTCAGGGTTTTTTTTTTTTTTTAATAGTCCAATTTTCACATCCATACATGACTACTGGAAAAACCGTAGCCTTTATTACAGGGACCTTAGTTAACAAAGTAATGTCTCTGACTTATAATATATTGTCTAGGTTGATCATAACTTTCCTTCCAAGGAGTAAACATCTTTTAATTCTATGGCTGTAGTCACCATCTTCAGTGATTTTGGAGCCCAAAACAAATAAAGTCAGCCATTGTTTCCACTGTTTCTGCATCTATTTGCCATGAAGTGATGTGACCGGATGCCATGATCTTAGTTTTCTGAATGTTGAGCATTAAGCCAACTTTTTCACTCTCCTCTTTCACTTTCATCAAAAGGCTCTTTAGTTCTTTTGTGCTTTCTGCCATAAAGGTGGTGTCATCTGCATATATGAGGTTATTGTTACATCTCCCAGCAATTTTGATTCCAGCTTGTGTTTCATCTAGCCCAGCATTTCTCATGATGTACTCTGCATATAAGTTAAATAAATAGGGTGTCAATATACAGCCTTGATGTACTCCTTTTCCAATTTGGAACTAACTGGTTTTTCTAATTTGTTCCATGTATAGTTCTAACTTTTGCTTCCTGATCTGCATACAGGTTTCTGAAGAGACAGGTCAGGTGGTCTGGTATTCCCATCTCTTTCAGAATTTTCCAGTTTATTGTGATCCATACAGTGGTCTGGTATTCCCATCTCTTTCAGAATTTTCCAGTTTATTGTGATCCAGACAGTCAAAGGCTTTGTCATAGTCAATAAAGCACAAATATATGTTTTTCTTTTTTTCTGAAACTTGCTTTTTAAGTAAACCAGCACATGTTGGGAATTTAATTACTGGTTTCTCTGCCTTTTCTAAAACCATCTTGAACATCTGGAAGTTCACGGTTCATGTATTGATGAAGCCTGGCTTGGAGAATTTTGAGCATTACTTTACTAGCGTGTGAGATGAGTGCAATTGTGTGGTAGTTTGAGCATTCTTTGGCATTGCCTTTCTTTGGGATTGGAATGAAAACTAACCTTTTTCCAGTCCTGTGGCTGCTGCTGAGTTTTCCATATTTGCTGACCTATTGAGTGCAGCACTTTAATAGCATCAACTTTTAGGATTTGAAATAGCTTCAACTGAAATTCCATCACCCCCACTAGCTTTGTTCATAGTGATACTTCCTAAGGCCCACTTGACTTCACATTCCAGGATATCTGGCTCTACATGAGTGATCACATCATCCTGATTATCTTAGTCATGAAGATCTTTTATGTATAGTTCTTCTGTGTATTCTTGCCACATCTTTTTAATATCTTCTGCTTCTGTTAGGTCCATATCATTTCTGTCCTTATTGAGCCCATGTTTGCATGAAATGCTCCCTTAATATCTCTAGTTTACCTGAAGAAATCTCTAGTCTTTCCTATTCTATTATTTTCTTCTATTTCTTTGCATTGATCACTGAAGAAGTATTTCCTATCTCTCCTTACTATTCTTTGGAACTCTGCATTCAAACGAGTATATCTTTCCTGTTCTTTGGTTTTTGCTTCTATTCAGAGTTATTTGTAAGTCCTTCTCAGGCAGCCATTTCTCTCTCTCTCTCTTTTTTTTTTGGTTTTCTTTTTTCTTGGGGATGGTCTTGATTCCTGTCTCCTGTACAATGTCACAAACCTCCATCCATAGTTCATCAGGCACTCTATCAGATCTTGTCCCTTAAATCTATTTCTCACTTCCACTATATAATAATAAGGGATTTGATTTAAGTCATAGCTGAATGGCCTAGTGGTTTTCCCCACAAGACTTCAATTTAAGTCTGAATTTGACAACAAGGAATTCATGATCTGAGCCTCAGTATAGAGCTTCTCCTTTGGAAAACATACTCAGAATTATTATAACATGTTTTTATTAATTCTAATTTAGAATTTGTGTATCCTACACATCCTTTCATTCTACAAATTCTTATTGAGGCAAAAGTCACATAAAAAATTTAATATTTAAGTATATGATTCACATAATATCTGCATAGGGAGTTTCATAAGAGACAGACAAAAAGCAGTTTAATAACTGTCTGGAAAGAAGAAAGATTACGAAGTGACTGCTTAATTGTCATAATGTTTTCTTTTGTTGTCATGAAAATATTTTTAGAGAAGTTATTTGCAAAATATGCCAAACATACTAAGTGAACCACACACTTTGAGATGTTCATTTTATGATATCTTTTGTTTATCTTACATTGTATCAAACTTTTCTTTTACAGGAGAGCAGAAAGCAGCCTTCACACTGAGAAAAAAACATTGAGCTATTTGTGACCCAGTTTGGTTTTGCTAAAGGAGTGCTGAAGTCTTAGGTCAACTTTACCAGTTAGCATAACTTTGCTTTCACTTCTCAAAATAGCAATAACTGAATTCCAGTTTATAGCTGAGAATATGACCCTGAAGCTTTGGCAGCATATTTTTGTTTGCCCTTCTGTGGTCATTTTTATTCTTCTCATTGCCCTGGAAGCAAGAAAGAAAGTTACAGTTAAGTAAGAGTATTAGTCACTCAGTCATGTCCAACACTTTGTGACCCCATGAACTGTAACCCTCTAGGCTCCTCTCTGTTCATGGAATTCTCCAGGCAAGAATGCTGGAGTGGGTAACCATTCCCTTCTCCAGGGGATTTTTCTTTTTATTCTATTTATTTATTTTAATTGAAGGCTAATTACTTTACAATATTGTACTGGGTTTTGCCATACACTGACATGAATTAGCCATGGATGTACATGTGTTCCCCATCCAGGTCTCCTGCACTGCAGGGAGGTTCTTTACCTTTTACACTACCAGGGAAGCCCATAGAAAACGGGCTTGCTTATCCTGGGCCTCAGGCTGGAGTTATATATTTGAGAATACAAGTTCCAAGTAAGAAACCAGAGTGTGGGAGAAATAGAGTCAGAATTTTCACTTCTATTGATTTCTTATTTCAGGTTACTGGGCTGATGATGGCAAGAGCTGTTCTTGATACCAACCTCTCTCTCTCTCTCTCCCTCTCTTCTTTGTTTTGATAATAATCCTCACCCCCTTATCCTTGCAGGACTGGGTGCACTAATGATGGTTTCCTTTTTTTGTGGCTTTGGTGAGGGTCAATTATCATCCTTTCTTGTAAGCCTTGGTTCTTGGTAAGGACCAAATTAAAAAAATCTGAGGTCTTACCCAGGCAAAAGAAAGTTTACTGAAGAAAGAACAGAAAGCATACTTCAAGAGAGAAGTGGACCAAACTAAGAGAGACACTGGCCCCAGCACAATGAGCTATGGGGGTTTTCAAGACAGGGCTTTTGCATGTTCATCTAGGTGGGTGTGGACTGACAGTTTTGATTGACAGACTCTATTGAGCAAGTTTTTTTTTTTTCCCGTAATTCAATCTGCTATAATCAGATGTGTGTATGTATAGAATGTTTATTAACCCTTAGTGGGCTCCCGGCTGCCTAAGGTCACTTGAAGACAGTTGTGCATCAAAAGTGCATGTGCCAAAGTTGAGAAGTCCCTGTGGTTAGTCTGTATCCACTGTGCACCTAGGGTGCAAGCTCTGGAGTTGGAAACATCTTTGTGGTTATTTTGCAGCATATCTGTGAACTCTTCAGGGCCGCACGGGGGCATGTCTGGGGTGGGGTTTGGAGACCAATATGAATCTTTCTTGGCTAGGCCACATCTCTTTGCTCATGGCTAACTTCCTATCTAGCTTCATTTATCACAACTGTTTGTCATCTCTCCATCTCTCCTACCTTTCTTATATTAATACCAAGCCTAGCCAATAGGCTGATACAGTGTCTTTGAAATATACAGGGATTTTCTAATAGGAAAATGAAACCCTCCTCCCAATGACATCACTATTAATAACTGAAAGTCATGTTAAAACAACATGAAAAAAATTCACCTTATTATAGGTTTTGAAATATAAAGATAAATAAAAGATAATACCTAATGTTGTCGAGGATATGGAAAACAAATTAATTGGCTAAATTACCTTACATTTCTGAATTCGAAAGATGAAACATTATACTAACTTCATAGAATCGTTGTAAGGATTACATAAATTATTACAAGTTAAGGATTTCACACAAAGCCTGGCATACAAAAAGCAAATAATAAATATTATATGTCATTACTATCCCCCTTTCTCCATTAAAGCCTAGCTTTGAAACATTGATTTTCAATCAAGGATTCATGTGAGAATCATCTGGTAAAATTTCAGTGATTATACATCCTGAGAACACAATTTAAGGGCCTCTGATTCAGTAGGTGTTGTATGAAGGTCTAGGTGTTGACTAATCTCCACAGAAAGTACTAGTATCTACTCTTCACAATATTTCTTTTGTTACATGAGAAAATGTTTAAAATATAGCTAAGCGGAAGTAAATTATGGTATTTATTGTCTAATTTAGACTATGTAGATTTCTTGATAAACATTGAAGATTGAAAACTTATGCCAGTGAAAATAAAAGGAATATCTCAAATAATAAAATCCTCAAATCAGAAAAAAAAATATTACGTTTGGCCTTTTTAGATTTGGGCAATATTTTTTATAGGAGAATTCCAAATAGATAAAGAATCTTTTAGTATTAAAAAAAAACCCTCCAGCAAATGGCTGCAGAGTTACTGTTTATTAACTTGCATAGATGCAGATAATCTCTGATACTGCGTTACCAAAGGGAATTTGAAAGTTCACTATGACAGAAACTCTGTGTTTGCTCAGTTGCTCAGTCATGTCCAATTGTTATGATCTCATGGACTGGAGTCTGCCAAACTCCTCTGTCCATGAGATTTCCTGGGCAAGAATACTGGAGCGGGTTGTCATTTCCTTCTCCAGGGTGTGTTCCTGATCAAGAATCAAACCATAGCCTCCTGCTATACAGACAGACAGATTCTTTACCACTGAGTCACCTGGGAAGTAAAAACTCTATAGAGCCAGCAGAAACAGACAATATCAGTTATGCATTGGTTTCATGAAAATATTATTCTCATCCTGCAGTCCCCCCCCTTTTTTTTTTAGTGAATTTGCATCTAGTTTGTACTGAATATTTTCTTTAAAATAGAAACAACTGATCCCAGTGTACAAATTTACTAATTTAAAAAGTGTAATTCTGAAGCTGTTTTATTTATACATGTGAACAAATACAACTTGGAAACATTGTTTGTAAAATTACAAAGATGCAGTATCAGATTTGTTAGGTAGAGAGCTAGGCATGAACAATGAGGGTGGCCTAGCTGAAAAAGATTCAGTTCAGTTCAGTTCACCCACTCAGTCATGTCTGACTTTTTGCAACCACATGCACTGCAGCACACCAGGTTTCCCTGTCCACCACTGACTTCCAGAGCCTACCCACATTCAGGTCCAATAGTCAGTGATGCCATCCAACCATCTCATCTTCTCCCATCTCCTTTTCCTCCTGCCCTCAATCTTTCCCAGCATCAGGGTCTTTTCAAATGAGTCAGCCCTTCACATCAGTTGGCCAAAATATCAGAGTTTCAGATTCAACATCAGTCCTTACAATGAACACGCAGAACTGATCTGCTTTAGAATGGACTGGTTGAATCTCCTGGCAGTCCAAAGGACTCTCAAGAGTCTTCTCAAACACCACAGTTCAAAAGCGTCTATTCTTCAGCTCAGCCTTCTTTATGGTCCAATTCTCATATCCATATGTGATTACTGGATATACTGCCTAGGTCGGTCATAACTTTCCTTCCAAGGAGTAAGCGTCTTTTAATTTCATGGCTGCAGTCACCATCTGTAGTGATTTTGGAGCCCAAAATAGTGAAGTCAGCCAATGTTTCCTCATCTATTTGCCATGAAGAGATGGGACTGGATGCCATGATCTTCATTTTTTGAATATTGAGCTTTAAGCCAACTTTTTCACTCTTCTCTTCCACTTTCATCAAGAGGCTCTTTAGTTCTTCCTCACTTTCTGCCCTCAGGGTGGTGCCATCTGCATATCTGTGTTTATTGGTATATTACCCAGCACTCTTGATTCCAGCTTGTGCTTCTTCCAGCCCAGGGTTTCTCATGATGTACTCTACATATAAGTTAAATAGCAGGATTACAATATACAGCCTTGAGGTACTCGTTTTCCTAATTGGAGTCAGTCTGTTGTTTCAGACTAGTTCTAACTTTTGCTTCCTGACTTTCCTACAGATTTCTCAAGGGGCAGGTTAGGTGATCTAGTATTCCCATCTCTTTCACAATTTTCCACAGTTTATTGTGATCCACACAATCAAAGGCTTTGGCATAGTCCATAAAGCAGAACTAGATGTTTTTCTGGAACTCTCTTGCTTTTTCAGTGATCCAGCAGATGTTAGCAATTTGATCTCTCGTTCCTCTGCCTTTTCTAAAGCCAGCTTGGACATCTGGAATTTCACGCATTAGGCATTGTTGAAGCCTGGCTTGAAGAATTTTGAGCATTGCTTTGCTAGCATGTGAAATGAGTGCAATTATTCAGCAGTTTGAGCATTCTTAAGCATTGCCTTTCTTAAGGATTGGAATGAAAACTGACCTTTTCCACTCCTGTGGCCACTTCTAAGTTTTCCAAATTTGCTGGCATATTGAGTGCAGCACTTTCACATCATATTTTAGGATTTGAAATAGCTCAACTGGAATTGCATCACCTCCATTAACCTTGTTCATAGCGATGCTTTCTAAGACCCACTTGACTTCGCATTCCAGATATATGGTTCTAGGTGAGTGATCACATCACTGTGATTATCTGGTTCATGAAGATTTTTTTTGTACAGTTATTCTGTGTATTCTTGCCACTTCTTGTTAATATCTTCTGCTTCTGTTACATCCAAACCATATCTGTCTTTTATTGAGCCCATCTTTGAATGAAATATTGCCTTGGTATCTCTCTTTTCCTTGAGGAGATCTCTAGTCTTTCCCATTCTAGGATAAAGGAACAGTGACCCCCACAGAAGACTTGTCTGTGGGTGTCTGGAAGTCTCTGGTGAAAGTGTCAGTCAGTGGTAGCCTGCTGCAGGGTTGGGGGCATGGACTGTAGCAGTAAATGCAGGATATCTTTTGAGGGATGAAACCATTATCTTCATTACCTCCACCATATTTTGGCCAGAGGTAAATTACAGGGAGGGAACACAGCCCCAGCCATCAACAGAAACTTGGTTAAAAGATTTACTGAGCATGGCCCTGCCCATCAGAGTAAGACCTAGTATCACCCTCTGTACACAGTGTGGGCAGCTGCGACCTGCACACATAGTGCTGCCGAGAAGAGCTACCCCACGTCTGAGACCAGGGGAGGAGGCCAGGAGGAGCTACCCCACATCATTGGAGGTCAAGGGCAGAAGTTGGGAGGACCCCATGCCCAAGGGGTGGTGGCCAGGAGGAGTTACCCCATGTCCGAGGTCAGGGGCAGTGGCTGAGAGTGCCAGGCTGCAACAGCACAGGAGCAGGCAAGAGGAGATACCCCATGGCCAAGGCCAGGGGCAGAGGCTAGGAAGAGCAACCTCACGTTGCTCTCAACCTCAGTGGCTGCTAGGGCACAGGAGAGCCTAGAGGAGCTATTCCACGTTCACAGTCAGGAGGGGCAGTGGTGAGGAGATACCCCTCATCCAAGGTAAAGAGCAGCCGCTGTGCTTTGCTGAACAGCCATGAAGAGATACCCCACGTCCAAGGTAAGAGAAACCCAAGTAAGACGGTAGGTGTTGCAAGGGGGCATCACAAGGCAGACACACTGAAATCATATTCACAGAAAACTAGTCAAACTAATCATACTAGGACTACAGCCTTGTCTAACTCAATGAAACTAAGCCATGCACTGTGGGGTCACCCAAGACAAGCAGGTCACAGTGGAGAGGTCTGACAGAATGTAGTCCACTGGAGAAGGGAATGGCAAACCACTTCAATATTCTTTCCTTGAGAACCCCATGAACAGTATGAAAAGGTTAAATGATAGAATACTGAAAGAGGAACTACCCAGGTCGGTAGATGCCCAATATGCTACTGGAGATCAGTGGAGAAATAACTCCAGAAAGAATGAAGGGATGGAGCCAAAGCAAAAACAATACCCAGTTGTGGATGTGACTGGTGAAAGAAGCAAGGTCTGAAGCTGTAAAGAGCAATATTGCATAGGGACCTGGAATGTAAGGGCCATGAATCGAGGCAAATTGATAGTGGTCAAGCAGGAGATGGCAAGAGTGAACATTGACATTCTAGGAATCAGCGAAATAAAATGGACTGGACTGGGTGAATTTAACTCAGATGACCATTATATCTACTACTACGGGCAAGAATCCCTTTGAAGAAATGGAGTAACCATCATGGGCAACAAAAGAATCCTAAATGCAGAACTTGGATGTAATCTCAAAACTGACAGAATCATCTCTGTTTGTTTCCAAGGCAAACCATTCAATATCACAGTAATCCAAGCTATGTCCCAAACAGTATGCTGAAGAAGCTGAATTTTAAAGGTTCTATGAAGATCTAAAAGACCTTTTAGAACTAACATCCAAAAAAGATGTCCTTTCCATTTATAGGGGACTGGAATGCAAAAGTGGGAAGTCAAGAAACACCTGGAGTAACAGGCAAATTTGGCCTTGTAATAAGGAATGAAGCAGGGAAAAGTCTAACAGAGTTTTCCCAAAAGAATGCACTGGACATAGCAAATACCCTCTTCTAACAACACAAGAGAAGACTCTATACATGGACATCACCAGATGGTCAACTCCAAAATCAGACTGATTATATTCTTTGCAGCCAAAGATGGAGAAGCTATATACAGTCAACAAAAACAAGACCAGTGGCTCAGATCATGAGCTTATTATTGCCAAATTCAGATTTAAATTTAAGAAGGTAGGGAAAACCAGTAGACCATTCATGTATGACCTAAATCAAATCCCTTATGATTATACAGTGGAAGTGAGAAATAGATTTAAGGGACTAGATCTGGTAGATAGAGTGCCTGATGAACTGTGGAATGAGATTTGTGACACTGTACAGGAGAAAAGGATCAAGAAGATTCCCATGGAAAAGAAATGCAAAAAAGCAAAATGGCTGTCTGTGGAAGCCTTACAAATAGCTGTGAAAAGAAGAGAAGAGAAAAGCAAAGGAGAAAAGGAAAGATATATAAGCATCTGAATGCAGTGTTCCAAAGAATAGTAAGAAGGAATAAAAAAGCTTTCCTCAGCAATCAATGCAAAGAAATAGAGGAAAACAACAGAATAGGAAAGACTAGAGATCTCTTCAAGAAAATTAGAGTTGCCAAGGGAACATTTCATGCAAAAATGGGCTGAATAAAGACAGAAATGGTATGGACCTAACAGAAGCAGAAGATATTAAGAAGAGGTGACAAGAATACCCAGAAGAACTGTAGAAAAAAGAGCTTCATGAACAAGATAATCACGATGGTGTGATCACTCACCTAGAGCCAGACATCCTCGGATGTGAAGTCAAGTGGGCCTTAGAAAGCATAACTATGAACAAAGCTAGTAGAAGTGATAAAATTACAGTTGAGCGATTTCAAATCCTGAAACATGATGCTGTGAAAGTGCTGCACTCAATATGCCAGCAAATTTGGAAAGCTTAGGAGTGGCCACAGGACTGGAAAAGGTCAGTTTTAATTGTAATCCCAAAGAAAGGCAATGCCAAAAAAATGGTCAAGCTACCACACAACTGTATTCATCTCACATGCTAGTAAAGTAATGCTCGAAATTCTCCAAGCCAGGCATCAGCAATATGTAAATCATTAATTTCCAGATGTTCAGGCTGGTTTTAGATAAGGCAGAGAAACCAGAGATCAAATTGCCAACATCAGCTGGATCATGGAAAAAGCAAGACCATTCCAGAAAAACATCTATTTCTGCTTTATTGACTATGGCAAAGACTTTGACTGTGTGGATCACAATAAACTGTGGAAAATTCTGAAAGAGATGGGAAAACCAGACCCCCTGACCTGCCTCTTCAGAAACCTATATGCAGGTCAGGAAGCAACAGTTAGAACTGGACATGGAATAACATACTGGTTCTGAATAGGAAAAGGAGTACGTCAAGGCTCTATGTTGTCACCCTGCTTATTTAACTTATATGCAGAGTACATCATGAGAAACACTGGACTGGAAGAAGCACAAGCTGGAGTCAAGATTGCCGGGAGAAATATCAATAACCTCAGATATGCAGATGACACTACCCTTATGGCAGAAAGTGAAGAGGAATTAAAAAGCCTTTTGATGAAAGTGAAAGTAGAGAGTTAAAATGTTGGCTTAAAACTCAAAATCCAGAAAACGAAGATCATGGCTTCTGTTCCCATCACTTCATGGGAAATGAGTGAGTGAGTGAGTGAAGTCGCTCAGTCGTGCCCAACTCTTTGCGACCCTGTGGACATAGCCTAACAGGCTTCTACATCCATGGGATTCTCCAGGCAAGAATACTGGAGTGGGTTACAATTTTGTTCTCCAGAGGGTCTTCCCAATAGATGGGGAAATAGTGGAAACAGTGTCAGACTTTATTTTTTGGGGCTCCAAAAACACTGCAGACTCTGACTTTAGCCATGAAATTAAAAGACGCTTACTCCTGGGAAGAAAAGTTAGGACCAACCTAGACAGCATATTCAAAAGCAGAGACATTACTTTGCCAACAAAGTTCCGTCTAGTCAAGGCTGTGGTTTTTCCAGTGGTCATGTATGGATGTGAGAGTTGGACTGTGAAGACAGTTGAGTGCCGAAGAATTGATGCTTTTGAACTGTGATGTTGGAGAAGACTCTTGAGAATCCCTGGAACTGCAAAGAGATCCAACCAGTCCCTTCTGAAGGAGATCAGCCCTGGGATTTCTTTGGAAGGAATGTTGCTAAAGCTGAAACTTCAGTAGTTTCACTACTTCATGAGAAGAGTTGACTCACTGGAAAATACTCTGATGCTGGGAGGGATTGGGGGCAGGAGGAGAGTGGGACAATACAGGATAAGATGGTTGAATTGTATCACTGACTCGATGGACGTGAATCTGAGTGAACTCTGGGAGTTGGTGATGGACAGGGAGGCCTGGCTTGCTGCGATTCATGGAGTCGCAAAGAGTTGGACATGACTGAGTGACTGAACTGAACTAATCTCCCTCAGTCAGTCCATCCCTTCAGTAAGCATTCATAAGCCTCTTATCCTTCTCCATCAGAGGGAAGACAGACTGAAAAACCACAATCACAGAAAACTGATCAATCTAATCACATGGACCACAGCCTTGTCTAACTCAAGGAAACTATGAGCCATACCATGAGGGCATCCCAAGTAGGTCATGGTGGAGAGTTCTGATGGAATGTGGTCCACTGGAATTAGGAATGACAAACCACTTTAATATTCCTGCATTGAGAACCCCATGAACAGTATGAAAAGGAAAAAAAAAATGATATGACACTGAAAGATGAACTTCCCAGGTCAGTAGGTTCCCAAATGCTACTTGAGATCAGTGGAGAAATAACTCCAGAAAGAATGAAGAGAAAAAGCCAAATGAAAAACAACACCCAGTGGTGGATGTGACTGGTTATGGAAGCAAGGTCTGATGCTGTAAAGAGCAATAATGCGTAGGAACCTGGAATGTTAGGTCCATGAAACAAGGCAACTTGGAAGTGATCAAACAGGAGATGGCAAGAGTGAACATCGACATTTTAGGAATTGGTGAACTAAAATGGACTGAAATGGATGAATTTAACTCAGATGACCACTATATCTACTACTGTGGGCAAAAATCCCTTAAAGGAAATGGAGTAGTCATCAGAGTCAACAAAAGAGTCTGAAAAGCAGAATTTGAATGCAGTCTAAAAACGACAGAGTAGTCTCTGTTTGTTTCCAAGGGAAACCATTCAATATCATGGGAATCAAAATCTATACCCTGACCAGTAACGCTGAAGAAGCTGAAGTTGAATGGTTGTACGAAGACCTACAAGACCTTCTAGAACTAACAGCCAAACAAGATGTCCTTTTCATTATTTGGGACTGGAATGCAAAAATAGTAAGTCAAGAAACACCTGGAGTAACAGGTAAATTTGGCATTGGAGTACAGAATGAAGCAGGCTAAAGTCTAATAGAGTTCTTCCAAGAGAATACACTAGTCATAGCAAACTCCTATTTCAACAACACAAGAGAAGACACTACACATGGACGTAACCAATTGGCCAACACTGAAATCAGATTGATTATATTATTTGCACTCAAAGATGAAGAATCTCTATACAGTCAGTAAAAACCAGACCAGGAGCTGACTCTGGCTCGGATCATGAACTTCTTATTGTCAAATTTAGACTTCAACTGAAGAAAGTAGGGAAAACCATTAGATCATTCAGTTGAGTTAATTCCCTCAGTCTTGTCCGACTCTTTGCGATCCCATGAATCGCAGCACGCCAGGCCTTCCTGTCCATCACCAACTCCCAGAGTTCACTCAGACTCACATCCATCAAGTCAGTGATGCCATCCAGCCATCTCGTCCTCGGTCATCCCCTTCTCCTCCTGCCCGCAATCCCTCCCAGCATCAGTCTTTTCCAATGAGTCAATTTTTCACATGAGGTGGCCAAAATACTGGAGTTTCAGCTTTAGCATCATTCCTTCCAAAGAAATCTCAGGGCTGATCTCCTTCAGAATGGACTGGTTGGATCTCTTTGCAGTCCAAGAGACTTTCAAGAGTCTTCTCCAACACCACAGTTCAAAAGCATCAATTCTTTGGCGTTCAGCTTTCTTCACAGTCCAACTCTCACATCCATACATGACTACTGGAAAAGCCATAGCCTTGACTAGATGGACCTTTGTTGGCAAAGTAATGTCTCTGCTTTTGAATATGCTGTCTAGGTTGATCAAAACTTTTCTTCCAAGGAGTAAGCATCTTCTAATTTCATGGCTTCAGTCACCATCTGCAGTGATTTTGGAGCCCCCCCAAAATAAAGTCTGACACTGTTTCCATTGTTTCCCCATCTATTTTCCATGAAGTGATGTGAACGGATATCATGATCTTTGTTTTCTGAATGTTGAGCTTTAAGCCAACATTTTCACTCTCCTCTTTTACTTTCATTAAGAGGTTTTTTAGTTCCTCTTCACTTTCTGCCATAAGGGTGGTGTCATCTGCATATCTGAGGTTATTGATGTTTTTCCTGGCAATCTTGATTCCAGCTTGTGTTTCTTCCAGTTCAGCGTTTTTCATGTTATACTCTGCATATAAGTTAAGTAAGCAGGGTGACAACATAGAGCCTTGATATACTCCTTTTCCTTTTTGGAACCAGTCTGTTATTCCATGTCCAGTTCTAACTGTTGCTTCCTGACTTGCATACAGGTTTCTCAAGAGGCAGGTTAGGTGGTCTGGTATTTCCATCTCTCTCAGAATTTTCCACAATTATTGTGATCCACACAGTCAAAGGCTTTGGCAAAGTCAATAAATCAGAAATAGATTTTTTTTTTCTGGAACTCTCTTGCTTTTTCCAGAGAACTAGACCATTCAGGTATGACCTAAATCTAATTCCTTATGATTAAACAGTGGAAGTGAGAAATAGATTTAAGGGACTGTATCTGACAGACAGAATCCCTGATGCACTATTAGCAGAGGTTCATGACATTGTACAGGAGACAGGGATCAAGACCATCCCCAAGAAAAAGTAATACAAGAAGGTAAAATGGCTGTCTGAGGAAGCCTTACAAATAGCTGAGAAAAGAAGAGAAGCTAAAAGCAAAAGAGAAAAGGAAAGGGAAATCCGTTTGAATGCAGAGTTCCAAACAATAGCAAGGAGAGACAAGAAAGCTTTCCTCACTGATCAGTTAGAATAATCATTTCCAAATAAGAGAAGCCACATTTGGAAAAAGTTTAAACAAAAGACTATGAACACAAATATAATTTAAAGCAATAAGCTTAATTCTTCATGTTGAAAGTAATACAAGAAATATCTCTCCTTTATTTTTTCTTAGATAATTTACTTTCAGTTCAATTCAGTCTCTCAGTCGTGTCCGACTCTTTGCGACCCCATGAATTGCATCGCACCAGGCCTCCCTGTCTATCACCAACTCTCGGAGTTCAGTCAGATTCACTTCCATCCAGTCAGTGATGCCATCCAGCCATCTGATCTGTCGTCCCCTTCTCTTCCTGCCTCCAATCCCTCCCAGCATCAGAGTCTTTTCCAATGAGTCAACTCTTCGCACGAGGTGGCCAAAGTACTGGAGTTTCAGCTTTAGCATCATTACTTCCAAAGAAATCCCAGGGTTGATCTCCTACAGAATGGACTGGTTTAGATACATGTAATTATTAGGTACTTTCTCCTCCTTTGAAATGGACATGCATTCTTTTGAAACTAAACAAGATTTTTGTCAGTTTTATCATGGCAAGTATAACTTTTCAGGGACTCAGGAGCTATCTAAATGAAATGCAAACATTAAGGAAGGCAGCATCCTTACCTCCCAGTTCTGTAGGAGGATAAGAACTTAATTTCAGTGGGCACCTCGCTTTGGGTTGCAAAAATACTTTCTGTGGTAAGTATATGAGATTCCCTCCCCCTTCTGGATAAAGCCACGTAGCTAATACAGATAGTCACCTCAATTCCAGGTGTACCTAGGATGAACTATGTGTGACAAATGGTGCCCTCAAATCCTTTGACTTAAGGACTAGTCATTGTTCATCTTGAAACTAAATAGTGAGTTGTATCTGTTTGGCGGAATAAAATGCTAAGATTTCTTTTTGTTTTTTCAACTTTTTAGTGGATTGCTAACAATTTCAAAACATGATTTCATCAAATACACATGAACAGCTTCAAAACATTTGGCTGACTGAATGAAGGAGCAGAGATTTTTCAGCTTGTATCACTTAAGTGAGCTACAGCCTCTGACACTTCTGTCTCTGAAAGAAGAATGGCTCCTCAGCATACTTTACCTAACCCTTACAAAATACAAATTTCAACGGCTATTTTAGTCACATTTCTGAATTCTAGCCTCAAGGAAATCCAGAAGAATCTATTTCAGTTTCTTAACCTGAGGGAAAAAAGATGTGGCAAATTAAAAGTGCTGGTTTTCCAAAAAACTTAAACAATGACCACAGATTTTCACTAATTGGCTCAAAAGTGAAGACATCTGCTATTCTTTTGCACTGACCTTTCAAAAAAAATAGCAAAAATAAATACAACTGCAACAACAAAAATAAACCAGGCTAAAATACATATCTATGAATAAAATAAAATAAGACATTTAATGCCATCTTCAATTTCTTTCTGCATTCTTATGAGCTGGAAGATAGAAAAAAGTAAAACAGTCTTGAGGCTCACATTTTGGGGTAGAATAGCCATCCCATTAGCCCTGGATGACTTATTCTGGATTTCTATGTGCAGAATAAATGAGCTTTTACTTTGTTGAAAGGCCATTGTAGCCCAGGTTCTTTTTAATACAACAGCATAGCCCATACTAATGGTCGTTTGGTGTTGCTATAACCCAAATTCTAAAGGGTGTAGTGTTCATTATTTAGACAGCATGAGGCAAGAAAGCAGCTATCACCGGCTGAACAGGCAAAAAATAAAAGTGGAAACGTTTTCAAGTTAGAATTATCCTCTGAAAGGAACTTAGATTATCCATACTTTCATATGATTGATTGAAAATAAATGATATCCAGAGATTAATAAACTTTAAAGCATTTGTATTAGCAAAAAAAACTACAAATATGAGTAACAGAAGCCTGGAATTTAACGTCTGAAGTTTGTTCAGTACCCTCCACCAATAACAGCAGATGTGGGCTGTAAAATTTATAAATCCCCAGGAAAATCTACTTTCTAACATCATCCTTAGATATTATCATATAGGATAAGACTATAAACTATAAGATGCACAAAGGAATTACTATAAAGCAGCCACAGATGCACTTGAAAGGGTTATCAGGGAGCAATTCCCCTCCAGTCAATTCTGTCATGAGATCGAGTTAGAGGAGTGCATCATTCCAGGAACCTAGGCTTCAGAAGCCCCATGTGTCTCATGATACATCCACCAAAAAGATACAAAACAATGCATGTGTCCCCATAGAAATCAGAATGCAACCCTAAGTAAACCATCAGTCTCAGTTCTGTTGCTCAGCCGTGTCCGACTCTTTGCAACCCCATGAACTTCCTGTCCATCACCAAATATAGGACTTTACTCAAACTCATGTTCACTGAGTCAGTGGTGTCATCCAACCATATCATCCTCTGTCATCCCCTTTTCTTCCCGCCCTCAATCTTTCCCAGCATCAGAGTCTTTGCAAATGAGTCAGCTCTTCGCATCAGGTGGCCAAAGTACTGGAGTTTCAGCTTCAACATCAGCCCTTCCAATGAACACCCAGGACTGATCTCCTTTAGGATGGACTGGTTCGATCTCCTTGCAATTCAAGCGACTCTCAAGAGTCTTTTCCAACACTACAATTCAAAAGCGTCAATTCTTCGGTACTCAGGTTTCTTTACAGTCCAATTCTCACATCCATGCATAACTACTGGAAAAACCATAGCCTTGACAAGGCGGACTTTTGTTGACAAAGTAATGTCTCTGCTTTTGAATATGCTGCCTAGGTTGGTCATAACTTTGCTTGCAAGGAGCAAATGCCTTTTAATTTCATGGCTGCAGTCACCATGTGTAGTAATTTTGGAGCTCCCCAAAATAAAGTCAGTCACTGTTTCCCCAGCTATTTGCCATGAAGTGATGGGACCAGATGCCATGATCTTCGTTTCCTGAATGTTGAGCTTTAAACCAACTTTTTCACTCTTCTCTTTCACTTTCATCAAGAGACTTTTTAGTTACTCTTCACTTTCTGCCCTAAGAGTGGTGTCATCTGAATATCTGAGGTTATTGATATATCTCCCAGGAATCTTGATTCCAGTTGTTCTTCTTCCAGCCCAGCATTTCTCATGATGTACTCTGCATATAAGGTAAATAAGCAGGGTGACAATATACAGCCTTGATGCACTCCTTTTCCTATTTGGAACCAGTCTGTTGTTCCATGTCCAGTTCTAACTTTTGCTTCCTGACCTACATACAGCTTTCTCAAGAGGCATGCCAGGCATTCTGGTATTGCCACCTCTTTCAGATTTTTCAGTTTATTGTGATCTACACAGTCAAAGGCTTTGGCATGTTTAATAAAGCAAAAATAGATGTTTTCCTGAAACTTTCTGCCTTTTCCAATGATCCAGAAAATGTTGGCAATTTGATCTCTGGTTCCTCTGCCTTTTCTAAAACCAGTTTGAACATCTGGAAGTTCATGGCTTACATATTGCTGAAGCCTGGCTTGGAGAATTTTGAGCATTACTTTACTAGCATGTGAGATGAGTGCAGTTGTGCTGTAGTCTGAGCATTCTTTGGCATTGCCTTTTTTTGAGGGTTGGAATGAAAACTGAAAATTTCCAGCCCTGTGGCCACTGCTGAGTTTTCCAAGTTTGCTGACCTATTGAGTGCAGCACTTTCACAGGATCATCTTCTAAGATTTGAGATAGCTCAACTGGAATTCCATCACCTCTACTAGTTTTGTTCACAGCAGTGCTTCCTAAAGCCCACTTGACTTCACATTCCAAGATATCTGGCTCTAGATGAGTGATCACACCATTGTGATTAACTGTGTCACGTAGATCTGTTTTGTACAGTTCTACGTATTTTTGCCATCTCTTCTTAATACCTTCTGCTTCTGTTAGGTCCATACCATTTCTATCCTTTATCAAGCCCATCTTTGAATGAAATGTCCCCTTACTATCTCTAATTTTTTTGAACAGGCCTCTAGTCTTCCCTATTCTATTGTTTCCTCTATTTCTTTCCATTGATCTC
>SJYF01004691.1:303382-329345 GCA_006410515.1 Procapra przewalskii | reverse complement strand
AGCATTTTGTTTAGTTCATATATATGTGAGAATATACTTGATTTACACAACACTTGTATGTCTTTATGCCAATTAAACAGAATTCTTAAATGATTATATCATATGGCTGCAGAAAAAATTCACACATTTAAATCATACATACATAAGCACACATACATAGCCATAAATAAACATAGAGAAAGAGGCTTAATTAAAAAAAAAAAAAACTTAGGGGGGTGGTCCAAAGATGGCAGAGGAATAGGACGGGGAGACCACTTTCTCCCTCCCAAATTCATCAAAAGAACATTTCAACGCTGAGCAAATTCCACAAAACAACTTCTGAATGCTGTCAGAGGACATCAGGTACCCAATAAAGCAAATCATTGGCTTCAGAAACAGGTAAGAAAAAATATAAAAGATGAAAAAAGAGGCAAAGGAGGTAGGGAGGGAGCTCTGTCCTGGGAAGGGAATCCCGTCCTGGGAGGAGACTCTTAGAAAGGTTTCCAAACACCAGGAAACATTCTCGAAGCCAAGTCTGTGGCGAGCCTTGGAAGCACAGAGGACAACATAACAGGAAGGAAAAATAAATAAATAATTAAAACCAACAGATTATGAGTCCAACAGTAAATCCCCCAGTGGAAAAGCAGCACAGACGCCTACATCTGCCACTAGCAAGTGGAGGTTTGGCAGGGAGGAGTGGGAGGTGCAAGAGGCAGTGCTTCCTAAGAATTGGACTGTGGCAGGTGTGGGCTGCAGTGCTTTTTTGAGAATTGGTCCAGAACACCCTGCGTGTGGCCAGAGCGAACTAACGGGCTAGCAAACCAGAATGTGGGACAGCTACCACAAGAAACGCTAGAACATAAGACATCACCAGGACCATGCACAGAACAAAGGATGGATCGGAAATAGCCGGCCGCAGACCATCCCCCTCCTGTGACAGGCAGCCAGAGACTTAAGGGCTGGAAGGGGGCAATCGCAGGTCAAGAGAGACATTACCTACCAAATTGCAAGCAGGTTTCTTTGCTAACTAAGACTTCTGGGGATTCTGGACAGTCATCATCAGCCTGAGAAGGAATTCCAGCGGTACAAACAGAAAACTGAGCAGCACGGAAAGGCCGTAAGTCATAGCAATTGTGCTCACCAAACTCCTGAGCTATTCGGACCTGGGAAGGGCAAAAAACGCAGGCCCAACCAATTCTGCACCTCTGAGGGCATCGTGAGCGCCGAGCCTGAGTGGCTTAGACCAGGGAGGGGCATGAAGCCTAAGACCAGCCTAGACAGTTCCCTGGTGGGGCAACGTAGAGCTTGAGCGGTGTGCACTGCAAGCAAGGGCAAGTCCAGCATGGAGTCAACCACTGCCCTCCCTGTATCAAGATGGAAATCAGACACTGAAGAGACCAGCAAACAGAGGCAGTTAAACAGGGGCAACTTCCTTGGTAGTGACTCCACACAGCCCACAATGCCAGAGAAAGGACCAGATATACCTTTACTACTTTCATGATCAACCTTTTTTTTTTTTTTTTGAGTTGATGTGGTTGATTGTTTTTTTCTTATTTTTTTTTTAAAAAAATATTTTTCCTTCTTTTATTTTTCTTCTTTTTTTAAACTTTCTTAAATTCTAAGTCCTCTATTTCTCTAATTATTATTTTTATAACCTATTATTACTTTTCCAAATATATATATATATATTTAAAGCAAATGCTGTATATAGTCTTTTTGTAGTTGATGTTGTTTTTTAGCAATTCTTGTGGCTTTTTTGTTTGTTTGTTTTGTTTTTCTCCTTCTTCTTCTTTTCTTTAATATTATATTTTTGAAAATCCAATCTACTCCAGATTTTTAATCTTTGCATTTTGGTGTTTGTTGTCAATTTTGTACATTTAAAAACTGAATCTTCAGTACCCAATTTTACCTGAGAGTGAGATTACTGGCTTGACCACGCTCACCTCATTTGGACTCTCCTTTTTCTCCAGCAGGTGGCCTCTGTCTCCTCCCTCCCCGTTCTCTTCTCTAACCAACTCTGTGAATCTCTGTGTTTTTCAGACAGTGCAGAACACTCAGGGAAATGGTTACTGGCCAGATCTGTCTCCCTCCTTTTCATCTCCCTTTTTTATCCTCCTGGCCATCTCCGTCTACTTCCTCCCTCTCCTCTTCCCTGTATAACTCCATGAACACCTCTGAGTGGTCCAGACTGTGGAGCACACATAAGAAAGTGATTACTGGCTAGCTTGCTCTCTCCTCTTTTGATCCCACCTCATCTCATTCCAGTCACCTCTAACTACTCCCTCCCTTTTCTCTTATCCATGTAACTCATTGAACCTCTATGGGTGACCCTCAATGTGAAGAAACCTTTCATATTTAACCTAGATGTTTTATCATCAGTGCTGTATAGATGGAGAAGTCATGAGGCTATTGTAAAAATAAAACTGAAAACCAGAATCAGGAGGCTTACGTTCAAATTTAAGAACATCAGAGAAATCCTGAATCCAGGGAACATTAACCGATAGGAGATCATCAAACGCCTCCATACATACACTGAAACCAAGCACCACTCAAGGGCAAACAAGTTCCAGAGCAAGACATACCACGCAAATTCTCCAGCAACACGCGAACACACACCTGACCTTCAATATACAGGCAACTCAAAACCATTCCAAAACCATTGACATCTCATAACCCACTACCAGATACTTCACAGCACTCTAGAGAAAAGAAATCCAGCTCCACCCACCAGAACTCCAACAGAAGCCTCCCTAATCAAGAAACCTTGACAAGCCACTGATACAACCCCACACACAGTGAGGAAAATCCATAATAAAGAGAACTCCACAGATTCCCAGAATATAGAAAGGCCACCTCAAACACTGCAATATAACCAAGATGAAGAGACAGAGGAATACCCAGCAGGTAAAGGAACAGGAGAAATACCCACCAAACCAAACAAAAGAGGAAAAGATAGGGAATCTACCTGAGAAAGAATTCTGAATATTGATAGTGAAAATGATCTAAAATTTTGAAATCAAAATAGAATCACAGATAAATAGTCTGGAGACAAGTCTTGAGAAGATGCAAGAAAGGTTTAACAAGGACCTAGAAGAAATAAAAAAGAGTCAGTATATGATGAATAATGCAATAAATGAGGTCAGAAACACTCTGGAGGCAAAAAATAGTAGAATAATGGAGGCAGAATATAGGATTAGTGAAATAGAAGATAGAATGGTAAAAATAAATGAATCAGCAAGGAAAAAAGAAAAATGAATTAAAAGAAATGAGGACAACCTCAGAGACCTCCAAGACAATATGAAATGCTTCAACATTCAAATTAGAGTCCCAGAAGAAGAAGACAAAAAGAAACACCATGAGAAAATACTTGAGGAGATAATGGTTGAAAACTTCCCTAAAATGTAGAAGGAAATAATCACCCAAGTCCAAGAAACCCAGAGAGTTCCAAACAGGATAAACCCAAGGCACAACACACCAAAATATATAATAATCAAATTAACAAAGACCAAACACAAAGAACAAATATTAAAAGCAGCAAGGGAAAAGCAACAAATACACACAAGGGGATCCCTATAAGAATAACTGCAGATCTTTCAATAGAAACTCTTCAGGCCAGGAGGAAATGTCAAGACATACTTAAAGTGATGAAAGAAAATAACCTATAGCCCAGATTACTGTACCCAGCAAGAATCTCATTCAAATATGAAGGAGAAATAAAAAGCTTTACAGACAAGCAAAAGCTGAGAGAATTCAGCACCACCAATCCAGCTCTCTAACAAATGCTAAAGGATATTCTTTAGACAAGAAACACAAAAAGGGTGTATAAACCTGAACCCGAAACAATAAAGTCAATGGCAACGGGATCATACTTATCAATAATTACCTTAAACATAAATGGGATGAATGCCCCAACCAAAAGGCAAAGACTGGCTGAATGGATACAAAAACAAGATCCCTATATATGTTGCCTACAAGAGACCCACCTCAAAACAAGAGACACATACAGACTGAAAGTGAAGGGCTGGAAAACGATATTCCATGCAAATAGAGACCAAAAGAAAGCAGGAGTAGCAATACTCATATCCGATAAAATAGACTTTACAACAAAGGCTGTGAGAAGAGACAAAGAAGGCTACTACATAATGATTCAAAGATCAATCCAAGAAGAAGATATAACAATTATAAATACATATGCACCCAACGTAGGAACACCACAATATGTAAGACAAATGCTAACAAGTATAAAAAGGGAAGTTAACAACAACACAATAATAGTGGGAGACTTTAATACCTCACTCACACCTATGGACAGATCAACTAAACATAAAATTAACAAAGAAACACAAACCTTAAATGATACAATAGACTAGTTAGACCTAATTGATATCTATAGGATGTTTCACTCCAAAACAATAAATTTCACCTTTTTCTCAAGTGCTCATGGAACCTTTTCAAGGATAGATCACATCCTGGGCCATAAACCTAACCTTGATAAATTAAAAAAAAAAAAAACCCAAAATCATTCCAAGCATTTTTTCTGACCATAATACACTAAGATTAGATCTCAATTACAGGAGAAAAACTATTAAAAATTCCAACATTTGGAGGCTGAACAACAACCTTTTGAATAACCAACAAATCACAGAAGAAATTAAAAAGAAATCAAAATATGCATAGAAACGATAAAAATGAAAACACAACTATCCAAAACCTGTGGGACACTATAAAAGCAGTGCTAAGAAGAAAGTTCATAGCAATACAGGCATACCTCAAGAAACAAGAAAAAAGTCAAATAAATAACTTAACTCTACACCTAAAGCAACTAGAAAAGGAAGAAATGGAGAACACCAGAATTAGTAGAAGGAAAGAAACATTAAAAATTAGGGCAGAAATAAATGCAAAAGAAACAAAAGAGACCATAGCAAAAATCAACAAAGCAAAAAGCTGGTTCTTTGAAAGGATAAATAAAATAGACAAACCATTAGCCATATTCATCAAGAAACAAAGAGAAAAAAATCAAATCAATAAAATTAGAAATGAAAATGGAGAGATCACAACAGATAACACAGAAATACAAAGGATCATAAGCGACTACTATCAGCAATTATATGCCAAGAAAATGGACAACGTGGAGGAAATGGACAAATTCTTAGAAAAGTACAACTTTCCAAAACTGAACCAGAAGAAATAGAAAATCTTAACAGACCCATCACAAGCATGGAAATTGAAACTGTAATCAGAAATCTGCCAGCAAACAAAAGCCCAGGTCCAGACAGCTTCACAGCTGAATTCTACCAAAAATTTCGAGAAGAGCTAACACCTATCCTACTGAAACTATTCCAGAAAATTGAAGAGGAAGGTAAACTTCCAAACTCATTCTATGAGGCCACCATCACCCTAATACCAAAACTTGACAAAGACTCCACAAAATAAGAAAACTACAGGCCAATATCATTGATGAACATAGATGCAAAAATCCGTAACAAAACTCTAGCAAGCAGAATCCAAAACACATTAAAAAGATCATACACCATGACCAAGTGGGATTCTTCTCAGGGATGCAAGAATTCTTCAATATCTACAAATCAATCAATGTAATTCACTACATTAACAAATTTAAAAATAAAAGTCATATGATTATCTCAATAGATGCAGAGAAGGCCTTTGACAAAATTCAACATCCATTTATGATAAAATCTCTCCAGAAAGCAGGAATAGAAAGAACATATCTAATGTAATAAAAGCTATATATGACAAACCCACAGCAAACATTATCCTCAATGGTGAAAAAATGAAATCATTTCCTCTAAAGTCAGGAACAAAACAAGGGTGCCCACTTTCACCGCTACTATTCGATATAGTTCTGGAAGTTTTGGCCACAACAATCAGAACAGAAAAAGAAATAAAAGGAATCCAAATTGGAAAAGAAGAAGTAAAACTCTCACTGTTTGTAGATGACATGATCCTCTACATAGAAAATCCTAAAGACTCAACCAGAAAACTACTAGAGCTAATCAATGAATATAATAAAGTTGTAGGATATAAAATCAACACACAGTAATCCCTTGCATTCCTATACACTAATAATGAGAAAGTAGAAAAAGAAATTAAGGAAACAATTCCATTCACCATTGCAACGAAAAGAATAAAATACTTAGGAATATATCTACCTAAAGAAACTATAGACCTATATATCGAAAACTACAAAACACTGATGAAAGAAATCAAAGAAGACACTAACAGATAGAGAAATATACCATGTTCATGAATCAGAAGAATCAATATAGTGAAAATGAGTATACTACCCAAAGCAATCTAAAGATTCAATGCAATCCCTATCAAGCTACGAGCGGTATTTTTCACAGAACTAGAACAAATAATTTCAAGATTTGTATGGAAATACATAAAACCTTGAATAGCTAAAGCAATCTTGAGAAAGAAGAATGGAACTGGAGGAATCAACTTGCCTGACTTCAGGCTCTACTACAAAGCCACAGTCATCAAGACAGCATGGTACTGGCACAAAGACAGAACTATAGATTAATGGAACAAAATAGAAAGCCCAGAGATAAATCCACACACACACCTATGGAGACCTTATCTTCAACAAAGGAGGCAAGAATATACAATGGAGTAAAGACAATCTCTTTAACAAGTGGTGCTGGGAAAACTGGTCAACCACTTGTAAAAGAATGAAACTAGATCACTTTCTAACACCACACACAAAAACAAACTCAAAATGGATTAAAGATCTAAACGTAAGACCAAAAACTATAAAACTCCTAGAGGAGAATATAGGCAAAACACTCTCCGACATAAATCACAGCAGGATCCTCTATGATGCACCTCCCAGAATATTGGAAATAAAAGGAAAAATAAACAAATGGCATCTAATTAAAATTAAAAGCTTCTGCACAACAAAGGAAACTATAAGTAAGGTGAAAAGACAGCCTTCTGAATGGGAGAAAGCAATAGCAAATGAAGCAACTGACAAACATCTAATCTCAAAAATATAAAAGCAATTTATGCAGCTCAGCTCCAGGAAAATAAACGACCCAATCAAAAAATGGACCAAAGAACTAAATAGGCATTTCTCCAAAGACATACAGATGGCTAACAACACATGAAAAGATGCTCAACATCACTCATTATCAGAGATATGCAAATCAAGACCACAGTGAGGTACCATTCCACACCAGTCAGAATGGCCATGATCCAAAAGTCTACAAGCAATAAATGCTGGAGAGGATGTGGAGAAAAGGGGACGCTCTTACACTGTTGGTGGGAATGCAAACTAGTACAGCTTCTATGGAAAACAGTGTGGAGATTCCTTAAAAAAAAATGCAAATAGAACTGCCTTATGACCCAGCAATCCCACTGCTGGGTATACACACCCAGGAAACCAGAATTGAAAGAGACACATGTACCTCAATGTTCATTGTAGAACTGTTTGTAATAGCCAGGGCATGGTGTGGGGCTCTAAATGGGAAACCTTAAAAACAAAGGGGCTAGCCTAGCGGTCGAAAAACTAAGATGGAGCCTGGCGGAAGAGATGGGGGCAGGGTCTATGTTTTTTGTCAAAGTTTTTGATTGGCTCTCTTGATTGCCATGCACGTAGACAGTGTGTGATCTCCATAGACTCCTGTTATAATGAAGGCGCATGATGATCTGAACTTTAATATGATTGGTGCAACTATGAAAAGTCCCTCCTAAAATCCCCCTGCTTGTCTATATAAACTGGGACTTTGTAACAATAAACCGGAACTGCTTCGACGGAACCCCTATCGCGTCTGATTGTCTCTCGCTCGCCGAGGGGCTGGGTTGGTGGACAGCAGGCTCACCTCTCCTTGGGAACCCCTCAGCTTTGCTGAGGGAAGTTCCACTGCCTCTACTCTTTCTGTGGAGCGCCCCCCACACATGGAACAACTTAGGTGTCCATCAGCAGATGAATGGATAAGAAAGGTATGGTACATATACACAATGGAGTATTACTCAGCCATTAAAAAGAATGCATTTGAATCAGTTCTAATGAGATGGATGAAATTGGAGCCAATTATACAGAGTCAAGTAAGCCAGAAAGAAAAACACCAATACAGTATACTGACACATATATATGAATTTAGAAAGATAGTAATGATGACCCTGCATGTGAGACAACAAAAGAGACACAGGTGTATAGAATGGACTTTTGGCCTCTGAGGGAGAGGTAGAGGGTGGGATGATTTGCGAGAATGGCATTGAAACATGTATACTATCATGTAAGAAATGAAGCGCCAGTCTATGTTCGATACAGGATATAGGATGCTTGGAGCTGGTGCACGGGGATGATCCACAGAGATGATATGGGGTGGGAGGTGGGAGGGGAATTCAGGATTGGGAGCTCATATACACGTGTGGCAGATTCATGTCAATGTGTGGCAAAACCAATACAGTATTGTAAAGTATAATAAAGTAAAAATAAAAACAAACAAACAAACAAAAAACAGATGTAAAAAATAAATAAAAGTTATCATTAAAAAAAAAATTTAGCTATGAGACACATGTTGATGGAAAACTAGTTTACTTAAAAAGCGTTGGGACCAAAATATGTTCCTTGCAGATGGAATAAGGTTACCTGCTCATATGGCTAAAGCTTTTTACTAATGTTTATGAGAGACTTTCAACATTTTTCTCAGGCCTCATTTTCAAAATAGTCTTTCAATCTCTCTTTTTTTTTTTTAATTCCCTATAATGAATAATTTTCTTACCTCTTGAAAGCGAAAGTAAAAGTCTCTCAGTCCTGTCCAACTCTTTGTGACCCCATGGACTATATTGTCCATGGAATTTTCTAGGCTAGAATAGTGGGTAACTTTTTCCTTCTCCATGGGGTATTCCTAACCCAGGGATCAAACCCGCATTTCTTGCATTGCAGGCAGATGCTCTACTAGCTGAGCCACAAGGGAAGCCCAAGCATACTGGATAGCCTATCCCTTCTCCAACGGATCTCCCAGACCCAGGAATCAAACCAGGTTTTCCTGAATTGCAGGTGGATTCTTAACCTACTGAGCTATCAGGGAAGCTCTTAGAGAAGATTAAATAGAATATTTACATCTTAAAAGGCACAGAGAAAATATGCAAGTCCCAGGAAGACGTTTTCTTCTATTTCCTAATCCAGATCATTTACCATATCTGAAAATATTTGAAATGAATAGAGGACATTTGGGGATTGGTGAAATAGTACAGGAGGGCTTTGAATTGTTTCTAGAAGAATATTTGTGTTATTGTAAAGATTCAATTTGTAGGAAAAGTACAGTTGTTTTTAACTCCTTGACAAATTGAGCTGCAACTTCAGTAATACAGACGTTGACTCATCCACCTAACTAAATTGTCTTCAATTTACTCCTTTATATCAGAGAGGAAATCTTTAATATGGAAATCAAAAGATGTCTATGTTCTAGAATTAGAACTCTTTGTCTTTGAAGTGTTTTAGTAAGTCTTTCCACAAAGCCTTCAGGATATTTTTTTTTCTTTCCTTCTGGGTACACAATTTCATTTTAGCTTAGGGGAGAAGCTCTAAAGAAATGTTTCCAGCATGGTCTGAATAGAAGCTTCTAACTCGGCTAACTTCTGGTCATAGAACTACTTATGAAAATTATTTTGTATACCTTGTCAGTTTAGCTGGGACCAACAGTAATATTCCCGGCAGTATTGAATAAACAATGGATGCAAGAGGCATCCCCAGATAGGGTGTGAGCTATATTATCCTCTGAAATCTATAGCCAATCTGCTGAAGAGGATGTGGAGAAAAGGGAACCCTCTTACACTGTTGGTGGGAATGCAAACTACTACAGCCATTATGGAAAACAGTGTGTAGATTCCTTTAAAAATTGCAAATAGAACTGCCTTATGACCCAGCAATCCCACTGCTGGGCATACACACCAAGGAAACCAGAATTGAAAGAGACACATGTACCCCAATGTGCATTGCAGCATTGTTTATAGTAGCCAGGACATGGAAACAACCTAGATGTCCATCAGCAGATGAATGGATAAGAAAGCTGTGGTACATATACACAATGGAGTTACTCAGCCCTTAAAAAGAATAAATTTGACTCAGTTCTAATGAGATGGATGAAACTGGAGCTGATTATACAGAGTGAAGTAAGCCAGAATGAAAAACACTAATACAATATACTGACACATATATATGGAATTTAGAAAGATAGTAATGATGACCCTGTATGTGAGACAACAAAAGAGAAACAGAGGTATAGAATGGACTTTTGGCCTCTGAGGGAGAGGGTGAGGGTGGGATGATTTGGGAGAATGGCATTGAAACATGTATACTATCGTATAAGAAACGAAGCGCCAATCTATGTTCAATACGGGATACAGGATGCTTGTGGCTGGTGCACGGGACGATCCAGAGAGATGATATGGGGTGGGAGGTGGGAGGGGGCTTCAGCATTAGGAGATTGTGTACACCTGTGGCTGATTCATGTCAATGTGTGGCAAAACCAATATAGTATTGTAGCGTAGAATAAAGTAAAAAAAAAATTATCTAAAGAAAGAAGTGCTTAGACAATTCCTCTGGGAGCTGTCAATGGTCAGTTGAAACCCAGAAACAAATGGAATACACCCCGCATTTCTAGCTATGCACAGTCATCAGTCAGTTCAGTTCAATTTAGTCCCTCAGTCGTGTCCAACTCTGTGACCCCATGAATTGCAGCATGCCAGGCCTCCCTGTCTATCACCAACTCTCAGAGTTCACTCAAACTCACGTCCTTCAAGTTAGTGATGCCATCTAGCCATCTCATCCTCTGTCGTCCCCTTCTCCTCCTGCCCCCACTCCCTCCCAGCATCAAAGTCTTTTCCAATGAGTCAACTCTCTGCATGAGGTGGCCAAAGTACTGAAGTTTCAGCTTTAGCATCATTCCTTCCAAAGAAATCCCAGGGTTGATCTCCTTTAGAATGGACTGGTTGGATCTCCTTGTAATACAAGGGACTCTCAAGAGTCTTCTCCAACACCACAATTCAAAAACATCGATTCTTCTGCTCTCAGCTTTCTTCACAGTCCAACTCTCACATCTATACATGACTACTGGAAAAGCCATAGCCTTGACTAGATGGGCCTTTGTTGGCAAAGTAATGTCTCTGCTTTTCAATATGCTATCTAGGTTAGTCATAACTTTTCTTCCAAGGAGTAAGCATCTTTTAATTTCATGGCTACAATCACCATCTGCAGTGATTTTGGAGCCCCAAAAATACAGTCTGACACTGTCTCCACTGTTTCCCCAACTATTTTTCATGCACAGTCATATCTAACTCTAAATGGGCTACAACCCACATTTCTGTCCAGCCATAGTTTTTGGCACTCCACCTTATGGTTACAAAGTCATGTTCTCAGGACACAAAATGAAGTGAATAAGAAGGTCATATATATCATTTGGAGAGAAAGAATCAATGACCAAGATGTACAATAAAGCAACTCAAAATTCAAATATCTAATATTTACATTTCTTCCCCTCCCAACCTGAATTTGAAAACGAATGGACTATAAGTGAAGTTTTACTTTTTTGTCTCAATCAGGCAGCACAGATTGACATCTGGGAAAGGTGACTTTGGTAACCATTCTTACTTTTTGGTGGTTTCTGCCAGTTTTCCCAGAATTCTGTCTATCAGCACCAGAGAAAATAGGGTATCCCAGCAGGTCTCATCCTGGTTAGCAAACTGTAAAGGAGGAAAAATAATTTGCTGTCTACTCTTTATGCTGAGTTATTGACTGAGAACCATTTTTCTCTGGGGCATCTCAAAAATGGATAAACATATCTAGGTTAAAAATTCTCCACTGAGGCCATGGTAATTCAAGCTAATCTTTGGTAAAAATCACCCTCTCTGTTTATTCTTAAACCAAAATTTTATCCATGTGAGACCTCACACTGGGCTCAGTGTAAGTCAGATCCAGTCTGACTAGACTAAGTTGGACTCTGTCTTATCCTTGATAGAGTCCAACCTTATTGGACCCAGTCCAATTCTGCTTGATGGTTTTTGGACCCAATACACACACACACACACACACACACACACACACACACACACATACAAATGCTGAAATAAACTCAAAAATTGTAATATGCCTTAGTTTATATTTTAACAGTTATGGTATCAAAAGAGGAAACTGAAGGAGAACCCAAAGTTCCCAAAACAAGCATAAGACCCACTTAGCCCTTTGCACTCATTGCTTTCCCATTGCCTCTTTCAGTGATGGGTCAGTCCCCCTTCAGGTCCTAGCTCTGCTAACGAGCTTTCATACTTTATTTGAACTGGAGTATTAAAAATAATCCAAGACATTGTATTTAAATAAACCAATTATGAAAAGACATTTTGAGACAATTGGGAAAAACTAAACATGGACTGAGTATTAGGTGAAATTAAAGGATTAATGTTAATTTTGTTGGAAACTGTTTTAATTTTGATGAAACTGTGGTTGTGTTATGTTTATAAAATTAGTTTGTTTATCTTAGATATTTTTACTGAAGAACTTACAAATTGAAAGACATTTATAGGCAGAAGGGAGTATGGAACTTAAAAGTTTTGTGTGTGCTCAGCCACCCAGCCGTGTCTGACATTTTGTGACTATTTGGACTGTAGCCCACCAGGTTGCTCTGTCAATGGAATTTTCTAAGCAAGAATACTGGAGTGAGTTGTCATTTCCTACTCCAAGAGATTTTCCTGACTCAAGGATTGAACCCACTACTCCTAAATTGCAGGTGGATTCTTACTGCTGAGCCACAGGTTATACCAGGCAGAAAGTGTAGATTGGTGATAAGTCTCAAAACTACTTTCCTTTAGAAGATAATAGAGTTCTATGACGCAGATAACTAACTCACTACTGCTACTCAGGTAATTCCTGATTGACTAGTTTAAGATTACATTTCTGGGAGTACTGAAGCTGTAATTAACTCTCCACTTGGTGATGTGGGTTTTAGTTAACATAGGCAACTCCATTTTGGGTCTATTGTTTTATTTTTAACAAATGTCCTTTATATTTTCATCATATTATATCCATAAGGAATAGAAAACATTAATAGAAGGAGATAATATTAAGATAATAAGTAATTTCTTTTAACTAAAACAAAACAAACTAGAACATACTGACACTCAGATTACCTTAAGACCAAAAATCAGAAGTTTTATTTCTCAGAATTAGAAAAAATATTAAGCAATATTATAATTTACATATAAAATTCATTTAAATAAGCATGCCACATTACCTAGGCTTCTCCATCTGCAAACAAAATATAATAATAAAGATGTGAAACTTAGCTGACAGTCCATATTCAAAAATCATTCTCATTAATGTAAATACACATACAAATCATTGCATGCAGGGACATATATTTGTATACAAATATTAACACATATGTGCATATTATTGCCTCATAATTATTTTGATGAAGATTATATATGTGGTTCTTGAAGTTCTTATAGTACGTCCTGAAATAGTTATTTGTAGATAGCTCCAAAATTGTAGGCACACTGGATAGTTCAACACTACTGGTGATTAAGTGAATATTTTTCTTAAAGATAAAAACACATTCCCAGAATAAAGTTTGTGCTGTGGTTAGTTGCTCAGTCACGTCTGACTCTGTGACTGCATATACTGCATTCTGCCAGGCTCCTCTGTTCATGGGTATTCTCCAGGCGAGAATATTAGAGTGAGTTTCCCTTCTCCAAGGGATCTTCTCAACCCAGAGACTGAACCTGGGCCATCTGCATTGCAGGTGGTTTCCTTACAGTTTAAGCCACCAAGAAAAAAAAATCATTGAATGAGAAACAATATCAATTTCCAATAGCTATACAACAATTGAGTTGTGGGACTTGATTCAGAAGATTAAGGGTTTGAATGTAGTTCCAGTAACAGCTGGTTAGGAAAAGTGGAATCAAAGAGCAAAAGTAGTTTTTAAAACAGGAATGCAAGGAAATAGGATGGGTCAGTGTTAGAGATATATTATAGAATACTAGGTTGAACGTAGATTTATTCATAGTTTCAAGTGTTGTTCAACTGTCAGTGTTGGGGCAGATGCAAGCTTAGTGTTAATGCCCATTAAGATGAAACAAAATGTGTCGTTTGGTGCAAAGAGAATGCTTCTGTAAATTAAAAGAAATCTCCTAGAGAAAGCATAGAATTCAGAGCTGAAATAATACAAAGAAATTTTTGTTGAATTGATTTTATTTTTTAATATAAATTTATTTATTTTAATTGGGGGCTAATTACTTTACAATATTGTATTAGTTTTGCCATACATCAACATGGATCTGCCACAGATATGAGAGGAAACATAATCCATTCAACCAGAGATCACTAAACAAAAACGAATACCTATGTTTTCAGTGTTCTTTCCGCTGTACCTTCCTACCCCTGTAAATGAAATACTGTACTACATCTTATAAAATTTTGAAATAGAAACAGAGGAATTCTTAATCTGAGAAAGTTTAGAACTTTTTTTCATATTTGTTGGTTTTACCCAATAATGATAAAAGTGGCATTTAAATTCCTTTCATTTCATTAATTTACTCAACAATATTTATTTATATAACTTCTAGGCTTAATAATCAGTTGATAAAATATAGCTTATATGTATTACTATATTTATATAATTTTCAGTTATTTCATGATTATATTACTTCATAACACTTTCCAAATGTATTTTATTATTATTGTTAGCTTTTTTACTTGCTAATAATGCTGTTTCACAGCAAATAGCTGTGAAATGAATAGAACTGAAAAGCAAAGGAGAAAAGGAAAGATATACCCATTTGAATGCAGAGTTCCAAAGAATAGCAAGGAGAGATTACAAAGGCTTCCTCAGTGATCAGTGCAAAGAAACAGAGGAAAACAATGGAATGGGTAAAACTAGAGATATATTCAAGAAAATCAGAGATACCAAGAGAATATTTCATGCAAAGATGGGTACAATAAAGGACAGAAATGGTATGAACCTAAGAGAAAAAGAAGATATTAAGAAGAGGTGGTAAGAATACACAAAAGAACTATACAAAAAAAGATTTTCAAGTCCCAGATAATCATGGTGGTATGATCACTCATCTAGAGCCAGGTTTCCTGGAATGCAAAGTCAAGTGGGTCTTAGGAAGCATCACTATGAACAAAGCTAATGGAGGTAATGGAATTTCGTTGACCTGTTTCAAATCCTGGAAGATAATGCTGTGAAAGTGCTACACTCAATATGCCAGCGAATCTAGAAAACTCAGCAATGGCCACAGGATAGAAAAGGTCAGTATTCATTTTAATCCCCAAAAAAGGCAATGCCAAATAATGCTGAAACTATAGTGCAATTACACTCATCTCACACACTAGCAAAGTAATGCTCAAAATTGTTCAAGCCAGACTTCAACAGTATGTGAACCATGACTTCCAGATTTTCAAGCTGGATTTAGAAAAGGCAGATGAACCAGAAATCAAATTTCCAACATCTGTTGAATCATCAAAAAAGCAAGAGAGTTCCAGAAAAAAAAAAAATCTATTTCTGCTTCATTAACTATGCCAAAGTCTTTGACTCTGTGGATCGCAACAAACAGTGGAAAATTCTGAAAGATATGGGAATATCAGACCACCTGACCTGCCTCTTGAGAAACCTGTATGCAGATTAGGAAGCAACAGTTAGAACTGGAAGTGGAACAACAGACTGGTTCCAAATTGGGAAAGGAAAATATCAAGGTTTTATATTGTCACCCTGCTTATTTAACTTGTATGCAGAGTACTTCATGAGAAATGCTGGGCTGGAGGAAGCACAAGCTGGAATCAAAGTTTCTGAGAAAAATATCAATAACCTCAGATATGCAGACAATGCCACCTTTACGGCATAAAGCAAAGAAGAACTAAAGAACCTCTTGATGAAAATCAAAGGCTAGAGTGAAAAAGTTGGCTTGAAGCTCAACATTCAGAAAACTAAGATCATGGCATCTGGTCCTATCGCTTCATGGCAAATAGATGGGGAAACAGTGAAAACAGTGATGGACTTTATTTTTGGGGATGCCAAAATCACTGCAGATGGTGACTGCAGACATGAAATTAAAAGATGCTTACTCCTTGAAAGAAATGTTATGACCAACCTAGACAGCATTACTTTTTCATCAGAGACATTACTTTGCCAACAAAGGTCCATCTAGTCAAAGCTATGTGTTTTTTTTTTTTCCCTCCCAGTGGTCATGTATGGATGTGAGACTTGGACTATAAATAAAGCTGAGTGCTGATGAATTGATACTTTTGAACTGTGGTGTTGAAGAAGACCCTTTGAGAGTCCTTTGAATTGCAAGGAGATCCAATCAAACCATCCTAAAGGAAATAAGTTCTGAATATTCATTGGAAGGACTGATGCTAAAGCTGAAACTCCAGTACTTTGGCCATCTGATGCAAATAACTGACTCCTTTGAAAAGATCCCAATGCCGCAAAAGATAGAAGGCAGGAGAGAAGGGGACATCTAAGGATGAGATGGTTGGATGGAATCACCTACTCAATGGACATGAGTTTGAGTAAATTCCAGGAGTTGGTAATGGATAGGATACCTGGTGTCTTGCAGTCCATGTGATTGCAAGGAATGGGGCAGGACTGAGTGACTGAATTGAACTGAATACTGCTAGGCACTGAAGATATCTATTTTCTTGATTTTTTGTCAACAAGACTCATTTACATTTCTAAAGAGATTTATAATCTGGTTAGTCAGACTAAGAATATGTAATGTATATCCATGGCAATATAATAGAGTTTTCTACTTACAGTCAAAATAAGGAATATAGGTAGTAGTGTTATAAGAGTTCAGAGGAAGGAGCAATTAAAGAATGCAGATGATCTGGGAAATAGTTGTGGGCTGGGAGGGTAAGACTTATGCAGATTATTAAAGACTGATTTGATTTCCTAAAGTGATGCCTTTATTGAAGTAAATGACGCATTTATTAATGACACAGGCTTCCATTATCTGATTAAATGCTTGACTTACTGACCTGTTACTTTACCTTTGTGATTTCATTTCCTACCTGGCTAGCAAAACTTTCTATGTGAAAAGGAAGGTCAGTGCTAATCAGAACACTTTACAAGTTTATACAGAATGTTAGCTAATCTTGAAAGCTTCACTTTAAAAAAAAAATCAAAATATGCTTTTCTTTTGTTTTAACTTATTTTCTTAAAAGTAGTAGTGGTGGGTAAATTTTAAAGCTGGATGCAGCAAGTAAAATGCATGAGTGTTTATTTTATTTTAGGTTTGGGTTAGATGTGAAAAACATAGAACATTCAAAATGCCCTTCTTCACCTTGCAATGAATCAGACTCATAGGCAATTTATAGCAACACATACAGCTTTAAAAGTTGCTGCAGTAATAGTCAGCAGTCAAAGTATTATAATTTTAACTGACTTAAATGCCTCCAGAGAGCACATTTTTACAAGAAAGCTAAAATTTATTGAAAAACAATTTGTTGGGGTTTTCATTAATTGTATTTCCATTTCTGCAAACAAACAAAAAAAATAACAGTGGCAATAACTCTTGCTAAGTTGGCATCCTGCTTGATGCTTCGGTGTGCATCTTAAACATTCAGTTTTAACAAACAAAGACAAAGGCAGAATTATACAACTTTTCTGATCCAAGACATCTTCAAAAACATTTAGAAATATTTAACATCCTAGATAAAATATAGAAGTGTATTTTTTTGTCCTTATGGATGTTTTCAGAACTATCTAATATAAATTTCAATAAATGTGACATTATGTAAAAACAAGGTTGAGACTGTTAGGTAGTTAGAATAGGAAAAAGGAGACCAAAATGGTGATGGCTAAAAGACAAAGAAGGGAAAAGCAGAAGAAAATAGAACAAAGAAAGGTCCGAGGACAGGATTGAAAACCCCAGGTAAAACAAACAGCCCTCCTGGCTAGCCCAATTTACGCAGTGGATGGCTCAGTGGGGAGGAGAAAGCATGTATAAAAAGAGGAGCCAAAATTGTGCTGGAGGGCTTCTCTTCAAGGTTTTTGAGTTTGCTCACCCTCACGCCTTGAGGATGTATTTTCCTTTGCTTCCTAAATAAAATTGTGCTGTAACATGGAGCTGTCACCCTGGTTGGTCCAAGGAAATTACATGGGACTGTAACACTGGTCTGTCCATCGCTTTAAATTTGTGTTGCAGTGAGATAGCACCGAGGAATTACACACTCCCCTGATATATATGGTGCCATGACTCGGATTTAACTGGCTGAAGCAATCTCAGTTTGACACCCGTAAGGCAAAGGCCAAGCACAGCAGAAGCCCAACTTAGTGAACTCCTACAGTGGAAGCTGAATGCAAAGAAAGCCCAGCGCAGGAGAAGTGACATGAAGCCCAACATGCTGGAAACTGGGACATCAAAAAACAAACTCGGCAGAAAGCTCATGCAGCTCAGTCACAGATAGAACATCTTCTTTCCCATGGCTGGAAAGACATATGGCTAACAAAATCTTCATTATTCTACAATCTCTCATTTCTTTTTTTTTTTTTCCAAACCCCCCGTGAACAGGACAACAGCAGTGAGTGCAATTAAGGAACTCTGGCAGGGGCTACTTAGTAGCTGTTGCCCAAGCAGGTGGGAGTTTTTCTGTCCTTAATCTTCTTTGTGCCAAGGATCAGGCCAATGAAAAATGTGAGCACAGGTTAGGTATTTAGCATGCTTTCCTTCAGGTTGTGAAGGGGATTCCTTGGCATGTTTTTCCCTCTGATTTTTCTTCCTGTCCTTCAGCTTCTCTCTCCATCTATACCACAGCTTAAAAAATCTTGGGCAGGTCATCATCTTTCATTTATGAAAGTTCTACTTGAAGCCGTTTACCTAAGATTGGGACTCAAACCCATGTGGCAAGGACTCTGTGCTATGCTTTGTCACTCAGTCATATTCAACTGGGACTTGAACCTGGCCAAAAATCCATGGTGCCTGGCTTCAGGACCTAATGAAGCTCAGGCTCTGATGTTTCATTGCAAAAATTTCAGTGAAACACAGAGATAGGTAAGAGGTGGATTTATTTGGATTTAGAGAGAAGCAGTGGAGAAGGCAATGGCATCCCACTCCAGTACTCTTGCCTGGAAAATCCCATGGACAGAGGAGCACGATATGCTGTAGTCCATGGGGTTGCTGAGTCAGACACAACTGAACGGCTTCACTTTCAGGTTTCACTTTCATGCATTGGAGAAGGAAATGGCAATCCACTCCAATGTTCTTGCCTGGAGAAACCCAGGGACTGGGGAGACTGATGGGCTGTCATCTATGGTGTCGCATAGAGTCAGACACAGCTGAAATGACTTAGCAGCAGCAACAGCAGCAGAGAAAAGCACACAGCACAAGGTGTGAGCCATTGCAAAGGGTCAGTGCCATGGCCATGGAATGTGGTGTGGTTAGTTTTCCCTACCTGGGTGATTTCATATACTAATAAGTGGGAGAATTCCAACCATTGAGAAACCACTCACTCCTCAGTCTTTTGACAATGTCTTGAAACTGTCCTGGCACCTCCAGGTATGTCATTTAGCTTGCAGATCGAGGATCAAGGTTTAGTTGAATTTGACTTGTCATTTTGGACCCATTTGATTTTAATCATTTTATGTTATGCCCTTGGGCTATATTATTCTTTCAAAAGTTGTGCCTTACTCCCTTCCCTCCTGTTTCCTGCTCTTTTCCCAAGACCTGTCCAGGCCCACAGAGTTGCCTCTACAATCTTCTGGAGGGAAAACCAGAAAATAGTGGCCCCTTGAGAGAGAAATACTATATTATCTCCAATCCCTCTAGACATTCTGGCCTCCACTTTCCATGTTTCCTACCACATATACAACATTTCTCAGTGAACATGTTAGTGTGAGTGACAGGCACTCAGTGTCTGCTAGAAGTCATCTGTTGGTGGCATCACTTCAAGGTCATTTGGTATTCCAGGAATAATGTTTGCCATTTTGGGAGTTAGCCCTGTAGACCATTTGGCCCCAAACACTTACTACCCTTCTCCTAAAGTGACAAATATACCCCCAGATCAAATATCCATTCCACTTTTATGAAGCATCTGGTCTATTGCCTCTTATCAATTTGTTCTTAAGCCACTTACTAACTCCTATAACCAGGACCTTTCCCCCTTGTAGGCAACATGGCTCCACCCAGCTTATTATTAAAATATTTTTAATGCTCCTAACAAGACAATATAATCCACTCCTCAGTCATTACTTCTGTTATTGCATAAAGTGGGTCTATGACAATGAAATGTTTACAATTGGAAAAACCCTAAGCTGCTCTTATGAAAGACTAGGGGAGGAAGTCAGTGACTTACATTCCCTCAGAGCAATAAAATGAAGGGGTTTATGGTTATTTTGTCAGATTCCTAGTCTCAGAACATAGACTTGGATTACTTGACATCATGGTATCTATTCCCATCTGTAGTGAACAAACCGACAATGAGTTAAGATTACAATCCCTTAATCCTACCCAATACATGTCATGCTGGAGACCTTGGGGATGCCCAACTCCAGCCTGGGGAACCCAGAAGGTGGTCCTCCCTCGACCTGCCTAGGGATCCAGTACACAGGAGGTTGTCATGCCTCAACCTGCTGGGGGATCTGCCAGTCCAGGGGTCCCAGGAAGTCAACATGTCTCGATCTGCCCAGGGACCCAATTCTATGGAGGCTGACCTGCCTTGACCTGCATGGAGATTCGACCTCCAAGAGGTTGTTGCACCTCAACCTGCCTGGGGATCTGCACCCTGACCTGAGGATGCCCAGATTTCAGGTTGCAACAATACTGGGTAGAATAAACTTCAGAAAGACTCACACCTAATGAAGTCCACCCATGAAAATAAAAGGAAGCTTATTAGTTGTGGGACTGTGCCCAATCTCTGCAATAACTTAGTAGTCCAATGAAAACTACATTGCCATCCTGGAAAGCCTAAAAGAGTTCGTCCAAAAGTTTACCAATCTGGACTTAGACTCTTATGTTGGACAGGTGATTTTAAAGGACAAATTCTTACCCCAATGTTCATCAGACATCAGGATAAAGTTACAAAAGCTATACTAGCAGGACCCCTGCTGCCTTTTTGGATGAGATGGTTCAGACAGCCACCAATACCTTTTATAACTGTAAACAGGAGAGGGAAGCCAAGGTCCAGGAAAGGGGGAAAATGAAAGAGATAAATCACACCCAGATGCTGGCTACCCTTTGCAGAAGCCCTATGGCAAACCCCAAGTCCTTGAAGGACAAGGCACTAGGAAAATGCCTAATCTGTAGACAGGTGGGACATTGGGCCAAACAGTGTCCAAATCATGACAAGTTTCCTAAAAAGGCTTCCTACAGATATCATCAATTGAGACATTGGGTGGCAGTCTTCTCTTGGGAACCAGGAGCCTCAAGGTCAGGTGCCAAGGCTTCCCTCACTATGGTTCAACAGGACTGAAGTGGCCCATTCCAGCCAGCCTGCCTGTCAAGTATAACCATCACAGGGCTGGAGCCAAGAGTACAACTGGATGTGGCAGGTAGGTCTGAGATTTCTTGGTTAACATAGGGGCTACCTACTCTGCCCTGACCTCTTACTTTGGCACCTTCTCCTGCCAAACCTGTACTATTTTGGGTGTTACAGGAAAAACAATTACAAAAAATTCACACAAGCACTTTGTTGATGGAATGAACAAATATTTCCCTACTAGTTTTTGGTGGCCCCTGAGTGTTCTATTCCCTTAATGAGACGAGATCTTTCCCCGCCTTCAAAATCTTGCAGCTGTTGTAGTCCTGATAGAAGATGCTTTAAAACCCTCTCTTGGGGGCAAACTGTTTTTAACAGCCACCAAGTGAAACAATTCCTGAATGAGAGAGGCCATTTATGGAATCTGATGTCTGATCAAAGGATCCTCAGATATCAAGTAGTGCTGATAGAAAATCGAGGCCTGAATTTATCCCCTTGTGAGGTTCTTAACCATGCCATTCTCCTGCCTAACCCCCAAGGGCTCTCTCTGCTTTCAATTTTGCCTAGGAAATTCGGACCACTGAACAAAACCCCAAGAGGGACTGTTAGAAGATTCTCTGACCAATCCTGAGGAAATCTGGTACACTGATGGAAACAACTTTCTATTGGATGGAAAAAAGAAGAGCTAGATATGCAGTAGTCTCCAATTTTGAGACCATATAGGCTAAACCTTTGCCACTGGGTACTTCAGTCCAGTTGGCTGAGCTCATAGCCCTGACTCGAGGTTTAGAGCTGGGAAAAGAAAAAAAAAAGTTATTTATACTGACTCCAAGTATGCCTTTCTGGTGCTTCAGGCACATGTTGCTATTTGGAAAGAAAGAACCCATTTGACCACCTGAGGGTCCCTAATCAAATATGGTGATCAAATCCTTAGGCTCTTGAAGGCAGTTCATTTTCCCACTGAGACTTCAGTCTCTCACTGTAAAGGACACCAAAAAGGGAACACAGAAGAGGAACAGGGGAAACAAGCAGCCAATCAGGCAGCTAAGAGAGCAGCATTACAGGGCAGTGACCCAGAAAGGATTGCAACCTTAGTCCCACAGACTAATTTGCCAAAAACTCCTTCATATACTGAAGGTGAGACTCTTAAAACTAAGCGTGAGGGCTTTGAAGAAAATCATATGGGGTGGTTCCAAAAGGAGGGACTCCTTTTTCTGCCCAGGAACCTCCATTGGAAGTTGGTTAACTCCTTACATGCTACCACTAATTTAGGTAAGAAGGCATCACAAAGACTACAAAAAGGTCCTTCAGAGGAACAGGTCTCCAAACAATTATAAGGCAACTGGTATCCTCTTGTTCCACTTGACAATTAAACAACCCCCAAGGAGCTTGAAGACTCTAGCTAGCCCACACCATGAAACAATGCTGAACCTACCCAGGTGAGAGGACTGGCAGATGGACTTCACACAGATGCCAGTTTCAGTTTAGTTCAGTTCAGTTCAGTTAATTCAGTCACTCAGTCATGTCCGACTCTTTGCGACCCCATGAATCGCAGCACAACAGGCCTCCTTATCCATCGCCAACTCCCAAAGTTCACCCAAACTCATGTCCATCGAGTCAGTGATGCCATCCAGACATCTCATACTCTGTCATCCCCTTCTCTTCCTGCCCCCAATCCCTCCCAGCATCACAGTCTTTTCCTCTTTGCATGAGGTGGCCAAAGTATTGGAGCTTCAGCTTTAGCATCGTTCCTTCCAAAGAAATCCCAGGGCGGATATCCTTCAGAATGGACTGGTTGGATCTCCTTGCAATCCAAGGGACTCTCAAGAGTCTTCTCCAACACCACAGTTTAAAAGCATCAATTCTTTGGCGCTCAGCTTTCTTCACAGTCCAACTCTCACATCCATACATGACCACCGGAAAAATCATAGCCTTGACTAGATGGACCTTTGTTGGCAAAGTAATGTCTCTGCTGTTAAATATGTTATCTAGTCATACCTTTCCTTTCAAGGAGTAAGCATCTTTTAATTTTATGGCTGCGATTACCATCTGCAGTGATTTTGGAGCCCCCCAAAATAAAGTCAGATGTTGTTTCCACAGTTTCCCCATCTATTTGCCATGAAGTGATGGGACCAGACACCATGATCTTAGTTTTCTGAGTGTTGTCTTAAGCCAACTTCTCAAGGGTATAAATACCTATTAGTCATGACAGATAAATTCACAGGACGAATTTAAGGCTTTCCCACCCAGACTGAGAAGGAAGAGGAAGTAGTTAAAAAAAAAAAAAAAACTGCTTCATGAAATCATTGAGATTTGGTCTGCCCAGGTCATTAAAATTGACAATGGGACATCATTTACTTCTAAGGTCACCTAAGGGGTCTCTAAAGCATTGGGCATTACGTATTATCTCCATTGTGCTTGGAGGTCTCATTCTTCAGGAAAAACAGAAAGAGCCAACCAATTCTTAAAATCAGTGATAAACAAAGATAACCCAGAAGTCTGCCCTGGAATGGAAGGAGGCTTTACCAATAGCTCTTCTTTACACCCATATTGGCCCTAAGGAAAAAGTTGGTCTAAGTCCTTATAAGATGCTATATGGGAGACCTTTTCTTTATCTCAATGATCTCTTCCTAGATCCAGAAGCTCAGACCATCTGGTCTTATACCATGGCCACTGGGGAATTCCAACAGCATATACATTTGTGGGGTGTCAACCAAGAGCCAAAGGGTTCTAAAGAGCCACCGCTATATGCTCCAGTGACTCAAGTCTTAATTAAAGTCTAGAAAGATGGGACCAAAAGGCTCAACTCCAGCCCACATGGAAGGGCTCCTACCCTGTAGTACTTTCTACCCCCATAGCAGTCAAGGTATCAAGACGTGACTCCTGGATTCACTACGCATGAGTCAAGCCATGGAAGAAAAAAAAAAAAAAAAACAGAAGAAGACACTCAATACACCTGTGAGATCAGATACCTATTCAGGACTATAAATGAGTGCCACTGTAATTAACACCCCCAAAATTAAATTTCTGGGAATAAGATTTCTCAGGATAGCTCTAAAGAGCCTACATAGCTTGGCAGGTGTTGTACTCCAAAATAGACAGAAGATAGATCTCCTGATCCTGAATAAGGAGGGACTTGAGCCATATTGAATGAGACATGTTCTTTCTGGGTAAATACCTCCAACTAAGTTAAAGAAAGTCTCACAAACCTCAAGAAAAACACTTACATCCTACAGAATCTCCAAGAATGAGCTAGAGATTTTTCGAGGTGGCTACAATCTCTCTTGAGTGGATCGTTCTCCTGGTTAGGGGAAATTTGGAGTTGGCTAATGCCCCTTCTAACCCTTGTTATTACTGTATTGATGCTGCTTATGATTGTTCCTTGTATTAATTGTCCAACCCATTTTGTCTTTGCCCAGGTCAACAAAATACAACATGCATTGCCAGTTCAAAGATATCACTTTGAGTGATATTTTCCACTCACTCACCCTAGATGGACACTGCTATAAGGATTCTGAAGCTTGAGACTAGGGGGTAGGGGAGGCCCAATGCCCCTTGCTCTCCTAGTTCAACAGGATGTAGCCAGGGAAGCCTCAGTGCCCCTATTCCTAGAGAATTGGGCCTCCCATCTCTTGAGGGGGGAATGTGAGGTAGTTAGAATAGGAAAAAGGAGTCCAAAATGGTCATGGCTGAAAGACAAAGAGAAAAGCCTGTGCAAATAGAACAAAGCAAGGTCCAAGGGCCAGAGAAACTCTGCTGTTGCTGCTGCTGCTGCTAAGGCGTTTCAGTCGTGTCCGAATCTGTGTGACCCTATAGACTGTAGCCCACCAGGCTCCCCTTTCCCTAAGAAAATCCAGACAAGAACACTGTAGTGGGTTTCCATTTCATTCTCCAATGCATGAAAGTGAAAAGTGAAAGTGAAGACGCTCAGTCGTGTCTGACTCTTAGTGACCCCATGAATTTCAGCCTTCCAGACTCCTCTGTCCATGGAATTTTCCAGGCAAGAGTACTGGAGTGGGTTGTCATTGCCTTCTCCGAGAGAACCTCAGGTGAAGCAAAGAGCCCTTCCAGGCTAGCCCAATTTACATAGGGTAGGCTCAGAGGGGGGAGAAAACAAAAAGATAAAAAGGGGAATCAAAATTAGGCTTTGGGGTTTCTCCTTCTTTTCGTGTCTTTTTAGGTCAACCTGCACTCACACCTCAAGGATGTATTTTCCTTTACTTTCTAAATAAAATAGCTGTAACAAGAAGCTGTACCTCTGTGTCTCTTCTGTTATCTCACATAGAGGGTCATCATTACTATCTTTCTAAATTCCATATATATGTGTCAGTATACTGTATTGGTGTTTTTCTTTCTGGCTTACTTCACTCTGTATAATCGGCTCCAGTTTCATCCATCTCATTAGAACTGAGTCGAATTTATTTTTTTAAAGGCTGAGTAATACTCCATTGTGTATATGTACCACAGCTTGCTTATCCATTCATCTGCTGATGGACATCTAGGTTGTTTCCATATCCTGGCTATTATAAACAGTGCTGCGATGAA
>SJYF01004691.1:250022-261031 GCA_006410515.1 Procapra przewalskii | reverse complement strand
GAAGACCTACAAGACCTTTTAGAACTAACACCCAAAAAAGATGTCCTTTTCATTATAGGGGAATGGAATGCTAAAGTAGGAAGTCAAGAAACACCTGGAGTAACAGGCAAATTTAGCTTTGGAATGCGGAATGAAGCAGAACAAAGACTAATAGAGTTTTGCCAAGAAAATGCACTGGTCATAGCAAATACTCTCTTCCAACAACACAAGAGAAGACTCTACACACGGATATCACCAGATGGTAAACACTGACATCAGACTGATTATATTCTCTGCAGCCAAAAATGGAGAAGCTCTATACAGTCAACAAAAACAAGACCAGGAGCTGACTTTGGCTCAGATCGTGAACTCCTTATTACCAAATTCAGAATGAAATTGAAGAAAGTAGGGAAAATCGCTAGACCATTCAGGTATGACCTAAATAAAATCCCTTATGATTATACAATGGAAGTGAGAAATATATTTAAGGGCCTAGATCTGATAGACAGAGTGCCTGATGAATTCAGAATGAGGTTCATGACATTGCACAGGATACAGGGATCAAGACTATCCTCATGGAAAAGAAGTGCAAAAAAGCAAAATGGCTGTCTGGGGAAACCTTACAAATAGTTGTGAAAAGAAGAGAGGTGAAAAGCAAAGGAGAAAAGGAAAGATATAAGCATCTGAATGCAGAGTTTCAAAGAATAGCAAGAAGAGATATCAAAGCCTTCTTCAGCAATCAATGCAAAGAAATAGAGGAAAACAACAGAATGGGAAAGACTAGAGAGTTCTTCAAGAAAATTAGAGATACCAAGGGAACATTTCATGCAAAGATGGGCTTGATAAAGGAGAGTAATGGTATGGACCTGACAGAAGCAGAAGATATTAAGAAGAGGTGGCAAGAATACACAGAAGAACTATATATAATAAAAGATCTTCATGACACAGACAATCATGATGGTGTGATCACTCACATAGAGCCAGACATTCTGGAATGTGAAGTCAAGTGGGCCTTAGAAAGCATCACTACGAACAAAGCTAGTGTAGGTGATGGAATTCTAGTTGAGCTGTTTCAAATCCTGAAAGATGATGCTGTGAAAGTGCAGCACTCAATATACAAGCAAATTTGTAAAACTCAGCAGTGGCCACAGGACTGAAAAAGGTCAGTTTTCATTCCAATTCCAAAGAAAGGCAGTGCCAGAGAATGGTCAAACTACCGCCCAATTGCACTCATCTCACATGCTAGTAAAGTAATGCTCAAATTCTCCAAGCCAGGCTTCAGCAATACATGAACTGTGAACTTCCTGATGTTCAAGCTGGTTTTAGAAAAGGCAGTGGAACCAGAGATCAAATTGCCAGCGTCAGCTGGATTATGGAAAAAACAAGAGAGTTCCAGAAAAACATCTATTTCTGCTTTATTGACTATGCCAAAGCCTTTGACTGTGTGGATCACAATAAACTGTGGAAAATTCTGAAAGAGATGGGAATACCAGACCGCCTTACCTGCCTCTTGAGAAACCTGTATGCAGGTCAGGAAGCAACAGTTAGAACTGGACATGGAACAACAGACTGGTTCCAAATAGGAAAAGGAGTACATAAAGACTGTATATTGTCACCCTGCTTATTTAACTTATATGCTGAGTGCATCATGAGAAACGCTGGACTGGAAGAAACACAAGCTCGAATCAAAACTGTGGAGAGAAATACCAATAACCTCAGACAGGCCGATGACATAACCCTTATGGCAGAAAGTGAAGAGGAACTAAAAAGCCTCTTGATGAAAGTGAATGTGGAGAGTGAAAAAGCTGGCTTAAAGCTCAACTTTCAGAAAATGAAGATCATGGCATCTGGTCCCATCACTTCATGGGAAACAGTGGAGACAGTGTTAGCCTTTATTTTGGGAGGCTCCAAAATCACTGCAGATGTTGACTGCAGCCATGAAACTGAGAGACGCTTACTCCCTGGAAGAAAAGTTGTGACCAACCTAGATAGTATATTCAAAACCAGAGACATTACTTTGCCGACTAAGGTCCGTCTAGTCAAGGCTATAGTTTTTTTCTGTGCCCATGTATGGATGTGAGAATTGGACTGTGAACAAAGCTGAGCACTGAAGAATTGATGTTAGTCCCTTGGACTGCAAGGAGATAAACCAGTCCACTCTAAAGGAGATCAGCCCTGGAATTTCTTTGGAAGGAATGATGCTGAAGCTGAAACTCCAGTTCTTTGGCCACCTCATGTGAAGAGTTGACTCATTGGAGGAGATTCTGATGCTGACAGTTATTTGGGGCAGGAGGAGAAGGGGGCGACAGAGGATGAGATGGCTGGATGGCATCACTGACTCAATGGACGTGAGTCTGAGTGAACTCAGGGAGTTGGTGATGGACTATTAGACCTGTCACCCTGTGATTCATGGGTCGTAATGATTCAGACATGACTGTGCGACTGAACTGAACTGAACTGAACTGAACTCACGTATGTCTTGACTTCCTACTTTTGCATTCCATTCCCCTATAATGAAAAGGACATCTTTTTAGTGTGTTAGTTTTAGAAGTTCTTTTAGGTCTTCATAGAACCGTTCAACTTCACTTCTTCAGCATTACTGAAAGGGCATAGACTTGGATTACTGTGATATTGATTGGTTTACCTTGAAAATAAACATACATCATTTTGTTATTTTTGAAATTTCATCCAAGTACTGCATTTTATACCCTTCTGTTGATTATTATGGCTACTCCATTTTTTTTTTCCTTAGGAATTCTTGCCCATAATATTACATATAATGGTCATCTGATTTAAATTCACCCATTCTGGTCAATTTTCATTCACTGATTCTTAAAATGTTGATGTTCACTCTTGCTATCTCCTGTCTGACCACTTCCAATTTGCCTTGATTCATGGATCTAACATTTCAGATACCTATGCAATATTGCTCTTATAACATCAGACTTTACTTCCATCACCAGAGACAACTGAATGTTGTTTCTTCTTTGGCTCTGTCTCTTCATTCTTTATGGAGTTATTTCTCCATTGATCTCTAGTAGCTTATTGGGCACCTACTAACCTGGGGAGTTCATCTTTCAGTGTCCTATCTTTTTGCCTTTTTCTACTGTTCATGGGATTCTCAATGCAAGAATATTGAAGTGGTTTGCCATTCCCTTCTCCAGTAGAACACCTTTTGTCAGAACTATTCACCATGACCTGTATATCTTGGGTGGTCCTAGATGGCATGGCTCATTGTTTCACTGATTTTGACAAAGTTTGTGGTCCATGTGATCAGATAGGTTAGTTTTGTGTGATTGTTGTTTTCAGTCTGTTTGCCTTCTGATTGGGGAGGATAAGAAGCTTATGGAAGCTTCCTGATAAGAGCGACTGACTGGAGGGGAAATTGGGTCTTGTTCTGGTGGGCAGAGCTGTGCTCAGTAATGCTCCTCTCTTTCCCTATAGACATCTATAGATTTGAAGCTTTCTTCTTCACAAGTTTTCTTATTTATTTAAGAAAAAATGTTGTATTTTTATCAAACACGTTTTCAGCTTTTGTTAAAAAACTTATATAGCTAGTTTCTCTTGATATGTTAGGGTATGGGTTTTATTTCAACTTTTAAAATATTAAATATCCTTTATGGAATGTTGGTAGGGTCCTGTGTCTGATGTGGTCCTGTATCAGACTATTCCTTATAGACTTTTTAGTTGTCCCATTGGATTTTACTTGTTAGTGTTGTGTCCACATTTTAATATTAATGTTCATAAATAATGTCAGCCTAGTTTTTAAACCTCTATTTTTGCAATATTGTGATATGTAATTTTGCATTATTGGTAAGATCTTAAAATTTTCATGGAATCATATTATGAATTTTGATTTCAAATAAGTTGAATGAATTCAATAAGCAATAAAAACTCCTTGTAGAAAATTCTAATAGTCAAACACTGATAAAATACTATTTTTGTTTGCTACTTTGTCTTGAATATATGCATATTTAGGCTTTACCATGTACATGAACATAATTATACATCAAGGGATGACAATAGAATGATACATGCTGTAGAGAAGATTTTAAATATAAATGTACTAAATATAAGGATACTTATAATAAATAAATAATATATAATAAATATAAGGATGCAGAAAAGGCCTTTGACAAAATTCAGCATCCATTTATGATTCAGTTCAGTTCAGTCACTCAGTCATGTCCGACCCTTTGTAACCCCATGAATTGCAGCACTCCAGGCCTCGATGTCCATCACCAACTCCCGGAGTTCACTCAAACTCACTTCCATCAAGTCGGGCATAGAAGAAACCAACCTCAACATAGTAAAGGCTATATATGATAAGCTAATAGCAAACATTATTATCAATAGTGAAAAAATGAAGAAAAGCAAAGGCTTCAGGAACAAGACAAGGGTGTCCACTCTCTCCACTATTATTCAACATAGTTTTAGAAGTCTTGGCTACACCAATCAGTATTCAATTCAGTTCCATTGCTCAGTTATGTCTGACTCTTTGTGACCCAAGGACTTGAACATGTCAGGCTTTTTTACTGCTATTATTCCAAATTAGGATTAATATTCTCCTGCAACCAAAGTATACTTTTCACCATTATGATGCTCTTAAATGCTCAAATTTAGAATGCTCTCTCTTTGCTACTTTCATTCAAATATCTCTATAATCTTTTCAATTAAAATAATAAATAAAAACAACCTCTTTTCCTTTCATTAACTTTCTATTCATCAAATCATTAGCTACTTTCAGTTCAGCTTATTTCAATTTCTCAGTAGTGTCCAAATCTTTGTGACCTCATGGACTGCAGCTTCTCTGTCCTTCCTGGAGCTTGCTCAAACTCATTTCCATTGAGTCAGTGATGTTATTCAACCATCTCATCCTCTGTCATCCCTTCTCCTGACTTCAAACTTTACCAGCATCATGGTCTTCTCCAATGAATCAGTTCTTCACATCAAGTGGCCAAATTATTGGAGTTTCAGCTTTAACATCAGTCCTTCCAATGAAAATTTAGGACTGATTTCCTTTAAGATTGACTGGTTTGATCTTACAGCCCAAGGGATTCTCAAGAGTCTTCTCCAACACCATAGTTCAAAAGCATCCATTCTTCAGTGTTCAGCTTTCTTTGTGGTCCAACTCTCACATCCACCCTTGACTAGTGGAAAAACAATGGTTTTGATTAAACAGACTTTGGTAGCAAAGTGATGTTTCTGATTTTTAATATACTATGTTGGGCCTAGCTTTTCTTCCCAGGAGCAAGTGTCTTTTAATATCATGGGTGCAGTCACCATCTGCACTGATTTTGGAGCCCAAGAAAATAAAATCTGCCACTGTTTCCATAGTTTCCCCATCTATTTGCCATGAAGTGATGGGACTGGATGCCATAAACTTTGGTTTTTGAATACTGAGTTTTAAGCCAACCTTTTCACTCTTCTTTCATTTTCATCAAGAGGCTATTTAGTGCCTCTTCACTTTCTGCCATAAGGATGGTGTCACCTGCATATCTGAAGTTATTGATACTTCTCCTGGAAATCTTGATTCCAGTTTATGCTTCATTCAGCCCAACATTTTGCATGATGTACTCTGCATATAAGTTAAATAAGCAGGGTGACAAGATACAGCTTTGATATACTCTTTTCCAATTTGGTGCCAGTTCACTGTTCCATGTCCAGTTCTAACTGTTCCATGTCTAGTTCTAACAATCAGCTCATATTATTCAATACCAGGAAAACAAACAAAATAATCAAAAGATGGGAAAAAACCTAAACAGACATTTCTCCAAAGAAGACATACAGACGGCTGACAAATATATGAAAAGATGTGCAACACTGCTTGTTATTTGAGAAATGCAAATCAAAAATACAATGAGTTATTACCTCAAGCTGGACAGAATGGCCATCTTCAAAATGGCTACACAAAATAAATGCTGGAGAGTATATGGAGGAAAGGAAACATTCTTTCACTATTGGTGGTAATTTAAACTGGTCCAATCACTCTGGAAGACTGTATTATGGAGATTCCTTTATAAAGTATGAATAAAACCACCATATGACACAGAAATCCCGCTCTTAGGCATATACTCTAAGAAAACCAAAATTGAAAAAGACTCATGTCCCTCAGTGTTCATTGCAGCTGTATTTACAACAGGTAAAACATGGAAACAACCTAGATGTCCATCAACAGATGGATAAAGAAGTTATGGTACATATACATAATGGACAATTACTCAGCAATAAAAAGCAATGCATTTGAGTCAGTTCTGATGAGGTGGATTAACTAGAGCCTATTGCACTCATCTCACATTCTCATAAAGTAATGTTTAAACGTCTCCAAGCCAGGCTTTATCAATAAATAAACTGTGAACTTCCAGATGTTCAAGCTGGTTTTAGAAAAGGCAGAGGAACCAGAGATAAATTGCCAACATCTGCTGGACCATGGAAAAAGGAAAAGAGTTCCAGAAAAGCATCAATTTCTCCTTTATTGACAATGCCAAAGCCTTTGACTGTGTGGATCACAACAAACTGTGGAAAATTCTGAAAGAGATGGGAATACCAGACCGTCTGAACTGCCTATCGAGAAACCTGTATGCAGATCAGGAAGCAACAGTTAAAACTGGACATGGAATAACAGACTTGTTCCAAATAGGAAAAGGAGTATGTCAAGTCTGTCTCTTGTCACCCTGTATATGCAACTTATATGCAGAGTACATCATGAGAAATGCTGGGCTGAAGGAAGCACAAGCCTGAATCAAGATTGCTGGGAGAAATATCAATAACCTCAGATATGAAGATGACACCACCCTTATGGCAGAAAGTGAAAAAGAACTAAAAAGCCTCTTGGGGAAAGTGAAAGAGGAGAGTTAAAAAGTTGGCTGAAAACTCAATATTCAGAAAACTAACATCATGGCATCTGGTCACATCATTTCATGGCATATAGATGGGGAAACAGTGGCCGACTATTTGGGGGTGGGGGACTCCAAAATTACTGCAGATGGTGATTACATCCATTAAACTAAAAGACGCTTACTCCTTGGAAGGAAAGTTATGACCAACCTAGATAGCATATTAAAAAGCAGAGACATTATCTTGTCAACACAGCTCTGTCTAGTCAAAGCTATGGTTTTTCCAGTGGTCATGTATGGATGTGAGAGTTGGACTGTGAAGAAAGTTGAGTGCTGAAGAATTGATGCTTTTGAACTGTAGTGTTGAAGAAGACTCTTGAGAGTCCCTTGTACAGCAATGAGATCCAACCAATCCATTCTAAAGGAGATCAGTCCTGGATGTTCATTGGAAGGACTGATGTTGAAGCTGAAACTCCAATACTTTGGCCACCTGATGTGAAGAGTTGACTCATTCGAAAATATCCTGATGCTGGGAAAGATTAAGGGAAGAAAGAGAAGGGACGACAGAGGATGAGATAGTTTGATGACATCACTGACTCAATGGATGTGGGTTTGGGTGGACTCTGGGAGTTGTTGATGGACAGGGAGGGCTGGCATGCTGCAATTCATGGGGTCACAATGAGTCAGACACAACTGAACTAAACTGAACTGATACAGAGTAAAGTAAGTCAGAAAGAGAAAGATAAATACCATATACTAGTGTATACATATGGAATCACAAATGATGATACTGATGAATTTATTTTCAAGGCAGCAATGAAGAAATAGACCTAGAGATAACTTTTGGACACATGGAGAGAGAAGGATAAGTTGAGATGAGATGTATGGAGAGAGTAAAATGGAAACTTACATTAACATATGTAAAATACTAGCCAATGGGAATTTGCTGTATGTCTCAGGCAACTCAAAAGGGCTCTTTTTCAACCTAGAAGGGTGGTATGGGGAGGGGGATGAGAGGGAAGCTGAAGAAGGAGGAAGGGCTGGTTCATGTTGATGTTTGACAGAAAAGAAAATTATGTAAAGCAAGTATCCTTTAATTAAAAAAATAAATATTTTTTTTAAAAAGGAAAAATTAAAAGTAAAACTACCATATTATCCATCAGTTCAATTCCTGGGTACATAAACAAAATAATTGAAATCAGGATCTTGAAGTGCTAATTGCATACTCATATGCTTATAGCAGCATTATTCAAAATAGTCAAGAGATGCAAACAATTAAATGTCAATCCAAGGATGAATGGATTAAGAACTTCTGTATATACATACAATAGAATATCATTCATCCTTAAAAGAAAAATAAATTCTGTCATATGCAACAACACGGATAAATGTGGAGGTTGTTTTGCTAAGTGAATTCAGCTATCACAGAAGGACGACTCTATTTGTATGAAAGAGCTCAGAGGAAAATCATAGAAACAGACAGCAAAACTGATTGCTGAGAGCTGGAAGAAATGAGATATGGGTAGTTCTTATTCAATTCATATGAAGTTTCATTTATCCAAGATGAGTATGTTCCAGAGATCGTCCATGGAACAATGTACACATAGTTAACATTTCAACATTATACACCTAGAAATTTTTTAGGAGGCTAGATTTCACATAATGTATTCTTAACACTTAACAGAATCCCTTGGACAGCAAGAAGATTAAATCAGTCAATCCTAGAGAATGTCAGCTCTGAATATTCATTGGAAGGACTGATGTTGAAGCTGAAATACCAATACTTTGGCCACCTGATGTGAAGAAGTGACTCATTGGAAATGCCCTGATGCTGGAAAAGATTGAGAGCAAGAAGAGAAGGGGGTGACAGAGGATGAGATGTTTGAATGGTTGGTGATATCATCACCAATCCAATGGGCATGAATTTGAGAAAACTCTGGAAGAGAGTGAAGGACAGGGAAGCCTGGTGTGCTGTGGTCCATAGGGTCATAAAAAATCTGACATGACTTAGCGATTAAACAACAACAATTCTTAGCACACACACATTCACACACACAAAATCAAAGGAATAGGATAAAACTTTTGAAGACAATGAGTATGTTTAGTAACTCGATTGTGGTGATGGCTTCACTAGAGTAGGCATATCTTTGAACTTATCAGATTGAATATATTAAATATGTCCAGTAGCCCCCTGGGAGTTCAGAGGTTAAACAGTAGTTGTATATCAATTATATGTCATAAAGTTTAAAAAAGCAAAGATTCTCTGAATGAATAAAAATAAGTCATTCCTTGATACCCGTTGTTAATATATGGCAAACTTTAGGTCCGGTAAGCACCAATATAAAGAACGGTAATTTTTCAAAGAAAGGTGCTGAGGCAAAATTCTGTATTTGAGATTATGACTCACTGATTCCATCTAAATATCTATGTATCTCTATATATTTCTCTATTAAAAAAAATTAGTTTTAACAAAATTTGCCACCAGTTTGGGGAACAGAGAATAGTTCAGAAAGAATAAAACCATGTTGCAGTGTGCAGTTTCACACCTCTGGTTCTGTTTTTCCTGCAGACCACTTTCTGTTCATTTTCAAGATGTATTATTTAGTTGATGTGCCATGCCTACTGACAAGTTTATGCTCTTTCTTATACTTATTGCTTTATTCTTGACATGTGTCATCATCTGACAAACTGGTGATCAGTCACCAAAAATGAGTTCAAATATAACACGCCTGGTGGATCTCTCTCATCTTATACCTAGATATTGTCACTCCTTCCTTTGTATACCTATTGTTTATATAATCTTACAATCTACTTATCCGTTTACCTCTCCCGTAATAATGTGAACCCTCAAGGACTGGAATGACAATAAACTTCATCTTTATTTTTCTTGATTAGGGATGGCAACAGAAATACACACATGAATACAGATAGCATATTGCTTTGCCTATAGTCTCCATTCTTGTGTAATTCTCCTATTTTTGTGTTCTCAAACATTTATGCATATTTGAATTATCTGCAGACTTTTTAGAACATAGATACTTCAGCATGAAAGGACACTTTACCATGAAGGATTAAACAGACAATCCATAGATAACACTTTGAGAATCACAGGTGGCATACACTAAACATTTGAATAAATGCAGGTCTACATTGAAGCATAAGATAGAATAAGCCAGGCATTTTAAATCAAGGGAGGGTCAGATAAATTGAGACTACATTTTTAATGAAGCTTTTGTGACAAATCTCTTCTATCACTGGGTGTTATTTTTAATAACATCTTGCTGAGTTTGTGATAAGTGACAAGTAAAGTTTTTCCTTTCCTTCATATACAGACTTCAAATTCATGAAAGTGGATAATTAATTTCCCATAAAGAACAGGCAAAAATCTTTTCACATATGTGTGTAATTTTTTGAAGCCTTATGTTTTCAATAAGCCTCAAATTCCTTCTTTCCTGTTTATGTCAATAAAAGGTGAGTGAACTTTGATGCCTCTGAAACCAAACCTGCCAAGATAGTGAACTGTGACTACAGGTGATGCTGTCTACCTCTGTGACATAGCAAACTGAAAGTCTTCGTTCCTGTCTATCGATCTACACATTTAGACAGCTTTGACAAGCATGCTATTTTAGCAAGAAACAATACAAAGAGGGGAAAAAATACCCTTCATTGTACTGAAGGCTCAGGCTTCTCAGGACTTGAGCCTGAGGGAATTGCGTTCTTCTTCATAGAATGTAATTGTTGTCTGGGCTGAAATTTCCAATAGACTGAGAATTATTATGAATTACATTGAGTTAGACATGACCTAAAAGTGGAATTTTATATTAAGTGGATAACTGATGGTTGTTATTACAGGAAAAAGACACAGAGCACTAGGAATAACAAATGAATTGAATAGAGAAAGTGAAATGCAATGTAACATTCAAAGTAAGGGGACAGTTTACATGCCACTGCTCTTTGGAACAATTTGGCTGCCTTTGCAATGAGCAGTATAGAGCTGAAAAATGAAGATTCTGATATTTTATTTTTAATTGCATTTGTTTAAGGATTTATACATTTGTGACTTGACTTTCCTTTGACTGTATTTTTCTCCATATTTAACCATAGCCCTGCTTTCAAAACTTTTAAAATTTGTATTATAATTAAAATTACCTTTAAAACCATTAAAGCTTTATATACTTTTGCAAATTATAAAGC
>SJYF01004691.1:234525-249691 GCA_006410515.1 Procapra przewalskii | reverse complement strand
TAATCATTCATTAAATTTCATATCTATAATGTGTTTTAAAAGTAAGCTTTTTTTTTAAATTTAAAATGAAGTTAATATTCCCAAGGAAAATTGATACAATATGAGTATTAAATAAATATGACTACATTACATTTCTGTGTCTTCTCATGATTCACTATTTCACTAATTACAAAGGGTCTAGTTCAGTTCAGTTCAGTTGATCAATCATGTCTGACTCTTTGTGACCCCATGGACTGCAGCACACCAGGCCTCCCTGTCTATCACCAACTCCTGGAACCTACTTAAAATCATGTACATCACACCGGTGATGTCAGCCAACCATCTCATCTTCGGTCATCCACTTCTCCTTCCATCTTCCATATTTGCCAGCATCAGGGTCTTTTCAAATGAGTCAGTTCTTTGCATCAGGTGGCCAAAGTATCAGAGTTTCAGCTTCAGCATCAGTTCTTCCAACGAATATTCAGGACTCATTTCCTTTAGGATGGACTGGTTGGATCTCCTTGCTGTCCAAGAGATTCACAAGAGTCTTCTCCAACATCACAGTTCAAAAGCATCAATTATTTGGCACATAGCTTTCTTTACAGTCCAACTCAAACATTCATCAGTGACTACTGGAGAAAGCATAGCTTTGACTAGATGGACCTTTGTTGGCAAAATAATGTCTCTGGTTTTTAATATGCTGTCTAGATTGGTCATAACTTTTCTTCCAAGAAGCAAGTATCTTTTAATTTAATGGCTGCAGTCACCATATGCAGTGATTGTGATGACCTCTGAATAAAGTATCTCACTGTTTCCATTGTTTCCCAATCTATTTGATATGAAGTGATGGGACCAGATGTCATAATCTTTGTTTTCTGAATTTTTTAAATTAATCAATGAATTTTAATTGGAGGCTAATTACTTTACAATTTTGTGGTCATTTTTTTCCATACATTGACATGAATCAGTCATGGGTATACATTTGTCTCCCATCTGAACATCCCTCCCACTTTCCTCCTCATCCCATCCCTCAGGATTGTTCCAGTGCGCTAGTTTGAGTGTCATGTTTCATTTATCAAACTTGGATTGGTGATCTCAATAAACATACTTCAAAGCTGTTCTCTCACATCTTGCCGACCTCACCTTCTCCCACAGAGAGTCCAAGAGTTTGCTCTTTATATCTGTGTCTCTTTTGGTGTCTTGCATATAGGGTCATCATTAGCATCTTTCTAAATTCCATATACATGCATTAATATATTGTATTTGTGTTTTTCTTTCTGACTTGCTTCACTGTATAATAGGCTTCAGTTTCATCCACCTCATTAGAACTGACTCAAATATTTTTTTCAATAGCAAGTAATATTCCATTGTGTATATATAACACAGATTCTTATCCATTCATCTGATGATGGACAGCTACTGTAAACAGTGCTGTGATGAACATTGGGGTACACTTGTCTCCTTCAACTCTCGTTTACTTGATGTGTATTTCCAGCAGTGGGATTGCTGGGTTGTGTGTCAGTTCTATTTCCAGGTTTTAAAGAATCTCTGAACTGTTCTCTATAGTGTCTGTACTACTTTGCATTCCCACACCCTGTGTAGCATTAATTGTTTGTAGACATTTTAATGCCAGCCATTCTGACCAGCTTGAGATGATACCTAATTGTGATTATGATTTGCATTTCTCTGATAATGAGTGATGTTGAACATCTTTTTATGTGTTTGATAGCCATCTGTATGTCTTCTTTGGAGAAATCTCTGTTTAGTCCTTTGGCCCATTTTTTGATTGGGTCGTATATTTTCTTTTGCATTGAGCTGCATGAGTCCTTGTATATATTTTGAAATTAATTCTTTGTCAGTTGCTTAATTTGCTATTACTTTCTCCCATTCTGAAGGCTGTCTTTTCGTCTTGCTTATAGTTTCTTTTGCTGTGCAAAATATTTAGAGTTTAATTAGGTCATATCTGTTTATTTTTGCTTTTATTTTCATTACTTTGGGAGGTGGGTCACAGAGGATCCTGCTGTGATTTACATCAGAGAGTGATTTTCTGTTTTCCTCTAGGAGTTTTATTGTTTCTGCTCTTACATTTAGATTTTTAATCCATTTTGATATACAACAGACTGGTTCCAAATTGGAAAAGAAGTACATCAAGGCTGTATATTGTCACCCCACTTATTTAACTTCTATGCAGGGTACATCATAAGAAACGCCTGGCTGGAAGAAGCACAAGCTGGAATCAAGATTGCCGGGAGAAATAACAATAACTTCAGATATACAGATGACACCACCCTTATGGCAAAAAATGAATAGAAACTAAAAAGCCTCCTGATGAAAGTGAAAGAGGAGAGTAAAAAAGTTGGCTTAAAGCCCAACATTCAGAAAACGAAGATCATGGCATCCAGTCCCATCACTTCATGGGAAATAGATGGGGAAACAGTGGAGACAATGTCAGACTTATTTTTTGAGCTGCAAAATTACTGCAGATTACGATTGCAGCCATGAAATTAAAAGACACTTACTCCTTGGAAGGAAAGTTATGACCAACCTAGACAGCATATTGAAAAGAAGAGATATTACTTTGCCAACAAAGGTCCATCTAATCAAGGCTATGGTTTTTCCAGTGGTCATGTATGAATGTGAGAGTTGGATCGTGGAGAAAGCTGAACAAAGAAGAACTGATTCTTTTGAACTGTGGTGTTGGAGAAGACTCTTGAGAGTCCCTTGTACAGCAAGGATATCCAGCCAGTCCATCCTAAAGGAGACCAGTCCTGGGTGTTCATTGGAAGGATTGATGTTGAAGCTGAAACTCCAATACTTTGGCCACCTGATGCGAAGAACTGACTAATTGGAAAAGACCCTGATGCTGGGAAAGATTAAGGGAAGGAAGAGAAGGGGACGACAGAGGATGAGATGGCTGGATGTCATCACTGACTTGATACACTTGAGTTTGGGTGAACTCCAGATGTTGGTGATGGACAGGGAGGCCTGGCATGCTGAAATTCATGAGGTTGCAAAGAGTTGGACATGACTGAGCAGGTGAACTGAACTGACTGATGGTGTTAGAAAGTTTTCTAGTTTCATTCTTTTAAAGGTGGTTTACCAGTTTTCCCAGCACCACTTGTTAAAGAGATCATCTTTTCTCCATTGTATATTCTTGCCTCCTTTGTCAAAGATAAGATATCCATAGCTACGTGGATTTATCTCTGGGCTTTCTGTTTTGTTCCAGTGACCTATATTTTTGTCTTTGTGCTGGTATCAATGTGTCTTGATGATTGTAGCTTTGGAGTATATTCTGAAGTCAGGCAGGTTGATTGCTCCAGTTCCATTCTTCTTTCTTAAGATTGCTTTGGCTCTCTGAGCAGGACAGTGGCCATGGAAATCAGAAACCAGTAAGGAGTGTGTAAAAACCCACCTGTTGAATCAACTAGCCCTGAAAATGGAAAGTACTGGAGCATCGGGCCCATACTTGCCCATAGCAGAGATAAATCAAATAAATAACCTAACTTTACACGTAAAACAACCAGAAAAAGAAAAGAAGGATGAACCCCAAGGTTAATAGAAGAAAACAAATTATAAAAATTAGGGCAGAAATAAGTTTAAAAAAATAAAGAATGCTGTAGCAAAAATTAACAAAATTAAGAACTGTTTGTTTGTTTTGTTTTGAGAAAATGAGTAAAATAGACAAAACATTAGCCAGATTCATCAAAAAAAAAAAAAAAAGGAGAAGGATCAAGTTAACACAATTAGAAATTAATGTGGAGAAATAACAACAGACAACATAGAAATCCAATGGATCATAAGAGACTACTTTCAGCAACTATGTTCCAATAAAATGGACAACTTGGAAGAAATGGACAAATTCTTAGAAGACTATAATCTTCCAAAGTTGAACTAGGAATAAATAAAAAAAATCTTTACAGACCCATCACAAGCATGGAAATTCAAACTGTAATAAACAATCTTCCAACAAACAAAACTCAGGACCAGATGGCTTCACAGGTGAATTCTGCCAAAAGTTTAGAGAAGAGTTCACACCTATTCTACTCAAACTCTTCCAGAAAATTGTAGAGAATGGCAAACTGCCAAATTCATTCTATGAGTCCACCATCACCCTAATACTGAAACCAAAGATGCCACAAAAAAGAAATTTAAAGGCCAATATCACTGATGAACATAGATGCAAAAAACCTCCACAAAATTCTAGCAAACAGAATCCAACAACATATTAAAAAGATCATACATCATGACCAACTGGGCTTTATCCAAGAGGTGTAAGGATTCATCAGTATTCACAAATCAATTAATGTGATGTACCACATTACTAAATTGAAAGATAAAAGCCATATGATTATCTCAATAGATGCAGAGAAAGCCTCTGACAAAATTCAACCTCCGTTTATGATAAAAACCCTCCAGAAAGCACTCATAGAAGGAACACACCTCAATATAATAAAAGTTGTACATGTTAAACCCACAGCAAACATTATCCTCAATAGGTTAATATTGAAAGCATTTCCCATAAAGTCAGGAACAAGACAAGGGTGCCCACTCTCACCACTACTATTCAACACAGTTTTGTAAGTATTGGCCATAGCAATCAGAAAAGAAAAGAAAAGAGATAAAAGGAATCCAGATTGTAAAAGAAAAAACAAAGCTCTCAATGTTTGCAAATGACATGATCCTTTACATAGAAACCCCTAAAGACTCCACCAGAATATTACTAGATTTAATCAATGAAACAATAAATTTGCAGGATATAAAATTAATACAGAGAAATCCCTTGCATTCCTAGACAATAACAGGAAGAGAAATTAAGCAAACTATTCAATTTTCATTGCAACAAAAATAATAAAACATTTCGGAATAAATTTACCTAAAGAAACAAAAGACTTATCTATAGAAAGCTATAAACCACTGATGAAAGAAATCAAAGATGACACAAATAAATAGGGAAATATACCATGTGCATAGATCAGAAGAATCAATATAGTGAAAATGAGTATACTGCCCAAAGAAATCAACAGATTCAATGTGATCCCTATCAAGCTACCATCAGTATTTTTCAGAGTAGAACAAATATTTTCACAATTTGTACAGAAATGCAAGAAACCTTGAATGTTGAGGTTTAAGCCAGTTTTTTCACTCTCCTCAATCACTTTCATCAAGAAGGTCTTTAAGTCTTCTTCACTTTCTGCCATGAGGGTGATGTCACCTGCATTTCTGAGGTTTATTTCTCCCAGCAATCTTGATTCTAGCTTGTGCTTCATCTAGCATGGCATTCCATATGATGTACTCTGTCTATAAGTTAAATAAGCAGGGTGACAATATACAGCCTTGACATACTTGTTTTCCTATTCTGAACCAGTCTGCTGTTCCATGTCCAGTTCTAACTGTTGCTTTTTGACCTGCATACAGATTTCTCAGGAAGCAGGTCAGGTGGTCTGGTATTCCAGTCTCTTAAAGAATTTTCCACCGTTTGTTGTGATCCACACAGTGAAAGCCTTTGACATAGTCAAAAGTAGACATTTTTCTGGAACTCTCTTGCTTTTTTGATCATCTAATGGATGTTAGAAATTTGATCTCTGGTTCCTCTGCTTTTTCTAAATCCAGCTTGAACATCTGGAAGTTCATGGTTCATGTATTGTTGAAGCCTGGCTTGGAGAATTTTGAACATTACTTTACTAGCATGTGAGTTGAGTGCAATTGTGCAGAAGTTTGAACATTCTTTGACATTGCCTTTCTTTGAGGTTGGAATGAAAACTGACCTTTTCCAGTCCTGTGGCCTCTACTTAGTTTTCCAGGTTTACTGACATATTGAGTGCAGCACTTTCACAGCATCATCTTTTAGGATGTGAAATAGCTCAACTGGAATTTCATTACCTCTACTAATTTTGTTCATAGTGATGCTTCCCAAGGCCTACTTGACTTCGCATTCCAGGATGTCTGACTCTAGGTGAATGATCATACCATCATGGTTATCTGGGTCATGAAGATATTTTTTTGTTTAGCTTTTCTGTATATTTTGGCCATATCTTAATATCTTCTGCTTCTGTTAGATCCATACCACTTCTGTCATTTATTGTGCTCATCTTTGCATCAAATATTCTCCTGGTATCTCTAATTTTCATGAAGAGATCTCTAGTCTTTCCCATTCTAATGTTTTCCTCTATTTCTTTACATTGATCACTGAGAAAGGCTTTGTTATCACTCCTTGCTATTCTTCAGAAATCTGTGTTCAAATGGGTATATCTTTCTTTTGCTTCTTTGCCTTTAGCTTCTCTTCTTTCCTTAGCTATATGTAAAGCCTCTTTATGCAACATTTTTGCATTTCTCTTTTTGGGGGGATGGTCTTGATTCCTGCCTCTTGTACATTGTCATGAACCTCTGCCCATATTTCTTCAGGCACTCTATCATGTCTAATCCCTTGAATCTATTTTTCATTTCCACTTTATAATTGTTGATTTGATTTAGGGATTTTATTTAGGTCGTACATGAATGATCTAGTAGTCTTTTCTTCTTTCTTCAATTTATGTCTGAATTAGGCAATAAGAAGTTCATGATCTGAGCCACAGTCAGCTCCTGGTCTTGTTTTCTTGACTGTATAGAGCTTCTCCATTTTTGACTGCAAAGAATATGATCAATCTGATTTCAGTATTGACCATCTGGTGATGTCCATGTGTAGAGTCTTCTCTTTTGTTTTGGAAGAGGGTATTTACTATGACCAGCTCATTCTCTTGGCAAAATTCTCTTAGCCTTTGAACTGCTTCGTTATGTACTCCAAGGCCAAATTTGCCTGTTACTCCAGGTAGCTCTTGACTTAAATAGATGTAAGATGGTGGAGGTATAGGATTTTGAAATTTTGATAAATTTCTCTCAGAAATTTATCAAAAGATCATTTGAATGCTGAGCAACATCCACAAAACAACATTTGAACATGGGCAGAGGAGAACAGGGCAAAGTATAAAAGACAAAAAGCTAGCTAAAATAGGGACAGAGACCTGTCTTGGAGAGGGAGTCGTAAAGGAGGTTTCCACAGAGTAGGAAACCCTCTCATAAGTGGGTCTGTGGTGAGTTTTGGAATCTCACAAAGCAATATAACCAGGAGAAATAAAATAAATAAATAAAAATAAACCCACATAATACATGTGTAACCACAACTGTGGAAAAGAGAACTTTCTTGTGAAAGGCCCTAACCTATCAACCTAATATGCTATCTGACCAGCTCACAGAACAAAGGATTGAGTGAATATCAAAGGAGAGTTAGCAGGCCCCTCCCCACCAAGAGGAAGAAAGTCAGCCTTGTGACAGCCAGAGCAGGAAGGCAAGGGGCTGCTACAGTCTCAGCTCCAGAGACAGCGTCTTCCATCAAACTGAGCAGGCTCCCAGCTGCCAACCATGTCTTCCTGAAATCCTGGATTGTCGACATCCACCAAGAGTGTTGCAGCCTGAGATAAACTCCCAGAGGAGACATACAGCACACCTACAGTGGTGTTCTTGTGGTACACCTGAAGACTGAGCAGCCAGGACTGGGGAGATGAGTAAGATGCACAGCTCACCTGGGACAGTGAGCTCACCAAGCACCTGATTGCCTGAGGTGATTATACCTGGAAAGGCACAAAGCACACACCCAACTCATGGAGACCAAGCTAAAACTGTGTCTGAGTGTCTCCTGTGGAGATACAGGTCAGCAGTGGCCTGCTGGGGGGTCTCTGGTGGCAGCAAACCTAGGTAGGCAATATGCCCTCTTTGAGGAAGTTCCCATTAACCGCACCATAGAACTACTAGAACTTACACAGGACTAGGGAAATAGACTCTTGGAGGGCACAAACAAAAACTTGTGTGCACCAGGATCCAGGAGAAAAGAGCAATGACCCCACAAGAAACTGACTTAGACATGCCCATGAGTGTCCAGGAGTCTCTGGCAGAGGCATGGGTCGGCAGTGGCCTGCTGCAGGATTGGAGACACTGAGTGAGGCAATGCATGCATGGGACCTTTTGAAGAAGGTCACCATTATCTTCCTTACTTACACCATAGTTTGGTCTAAGGTCAAGCAACAGGGAGGGAACATAACCCCACCCATCAACAGAATATTGGATCAAAGTTTTACTGAACATGGCCACACCCATCAGATCAAGAACCAATTTCCCCCTCAGTCAGTCTCTCCCATCAGAAAGCTTCTATAAGCCTTTTATCCTTATCCATCAGAGGGCAGACAGAATGAAAACCACAATCATAGAAAATTACAGAGAGCTAGATAACTGAAAGGAGTCATTAGGATTCAGAGATTTATGCACATATAATGTCAGCATTAGGTGCTCATTTGTGTCCAACTCCTCGGGACCACCTGGAGTCCCATCAGGCTACTCTGTCCATGGAATTCTCCAGGCAAGGAAAGTGGAGTGGGTTGCCATTCCCTTCTCCAATGTATTGTCCTGAGGGATTGAACCTGGGTCTTCAGCATTGCAGGTAGATTCTGTACTATCTGAGCCACCTGGAAAGTCCATATAAAACTTTTACAAATGTAAATGATAACACAAAAGATGAGAAAGAAAGTGCAGACAGTCATGGAAATGCCCAAATGTTTGTGGGTACAGAAGCTAGTGTCCTTCCTTAGTCGCAAGGAACATATGTTGAGTGCTGAACTATCAAGAAATATGCAACATATTTCAGCTTCAGAGAGCTCAGGCATGATTTTAATGAGGTTTATTTACATTTCATTGGTCAAGAAGCTACAGAGCCCTGCTTTGTAAGTGGTTGAACCAGGTGCAAATTATCCATCTAAACTCCAATTGAGTTTCAAATTTTCAACAGTGCATTTATTCTAAATCACTAGCTAAAATATATCATCCTTATGTTTTTCAGGCATAAGTACAAGTTCTCTAGGCATATCTAGGGGAAAATATAGAACTATGGTTGTCCGAGCTGTAAAACAATCTATTGTTTACCATGCAAGCCATTTAAGACCTCTCTTGCTTAATATACCTAGTATTTATATTTTAATATTGCAATGATGTCGTTTCCAACATACATTTATGAGAATAAGCTTCTATTAGCAACTAGCAATTTCTTTTTTCTTTCCTTTTGTTTTTTTAACGTTTTATTTTACATTGGAGTACAGCTGATTAGTCGGAGAAGACAATGGAACCCCACTCAAGTACTCTTGCCTGGAAAATCCCATGGATGGAAGAGGCTGGTAGGCTGAATTTCGTGGGGTCACTAAGAGTCAGACATGACTGAGCGATTTCACTTTCATCTTTCCCTTTCAGGCATTGGAGAAGGAAATGGAAACCAACATCAGTGTTCTTGCCTGGATATCCCAGGGATGGGGGAGCCTAGTGGGCTGCCATCTATGGGGTCGCACAGAGTCGGACATGACTGAAGCGACTTAGCAGCTGTAGCAGCAGCAATGCTTAAAATTCTCCAAGACAGGCTTCAGTAGTACATGAACAGTGAACTTCCAGATATTCAAGCTGGTTTTAGAAAAGGCAGAGGAACCAGAGATCAAATTGCCAACATCCTCTGGATCATTGAAAAGAAAAGAGAGTTCCAGAAAAGCATCTATTTCTGCTTTATTGACTATGCCAAAGCCTTTGACTGTGTGGATCACAATAAACTGTAGAAAATTCTGAAAGAGATGGGAATACCAGACCACCTGACCTGACTCCTGAGAAACCTATATGCAAGTAAAGAAAGAACAGTTAAAACTGGATATGGAACAACAGACTAGTTCCAAATAGGAAAAGGAATATGTCAAGGCTGTATATTGTCACCCTGCTTATTTAACTTAGATGCAGAGTACATCATGAAAAATGCTGAGTTGGAAGAAGCACAAGCTGGAATCAAGATTATCAGGAGAAACATCAAAACATCAGATATGCAGATGAAACCACCTTTATGGCAGAAAGTGAAAAGGAGCTAAAAAGCCTCTTGATGAAAGTGAATGTGGAGAGTGAAAAAGGTGGCCTAAAGTTCAACATTCAGAAAACTAAGATCATGGCATCTGGCACCATCACTTAACGGGAAATAGATGGGGAAACAGTGGAAACAGTGTCAGACTTAATTTTGGGGGGCTCAAAAATGACTGCAGATGGTGATTGCAGCCATAAAATTAAAAGACACTTACTCCTTGGAATGAAAGTTATGACCAAACTAGATAGCATAGTTTAGGATAGCATATTCTAGCATACTCTTTTCCATGGAAAAGAAATGCAAAAAAAGCAAAATGGCTGTTTGCAGAGGCCTTACAAACAGCTGTGAAAAGAAGAGAAGTGGAAAGCAAAGTAGAAAAGGAAAGGTATAAATATCTGAATGTAGAGTTCCAAAGAATAGCAAGAGGAGATAACAAAGCCTTTCTCAGCTATCAGTGCAAAGAAATAGAGGAAAACAACAGAATGAGAAAGTTTAGAGATCTCTTAAAGAAAACTATAGATAACAAGGGAGCATTTCCTGAAAACATGGGTTTGATAAAGGACAGAAATGATATGGACTTAACAGAAGCAGAAGACAAGAACAGATGGCAGGAATACACAGTAAAACTGTACAAAAAAAGATCTTAACGACCAAGATAATAATGATGTTGGATCACTCACCTAGAGCCAGATGTGCTGGAATTTGAAGTCAAGTGGGCCTTAGAAAGCATCACTACAAAGAAAGCAAGCGGAGGTGATGGGATGCCAGTTGAGCTATTTCAAATCCTGAGAGATGATGCTGTGAAAGTTCAGCACTCAATATGTGAGCAAATTTGGAAAACTCAGCAGTGGCCACAGGACTGAAAAAGGTCAGTTTTCATTCTAATGCCAAAGAAAGGCAATGCCAAAGAATGCTCAAACTACAACACAATTGCACTCATCTCACATGCGAGAAAAGTAATGCTCAAAATTCTCCAAGCCAGGCTTCAGCAATATGTGAACCATGAGCTTCCAGATGTTCAAGCTGGTTTTAGAAAAGGCAGAGGAACCAGAGATCAAATTGCCAACATCCACTGGATCGTTCAAAAAGCAAGAGAGTTCCAGAAAAACATATCTTTCTGCTTCATTGACTGTGCCAAAGCCTTTGACTGTGTGGATGAAAATAAAATGAGGAAAGTTCTGAAAGATATGGGAATACCAGACAACCTGACCTGCCTTTTGAGAAACCTATATGCAGGTCAGGAAGCAACAGTTAGAAATGGACATGGAATAAAGACCAGTTCCAAATAGGAAAATGAATACATTAAGGCTGCATATTGTCACCCTGCTTATTTAACTTATTTGCAGAGTACATCATGAGAAACGCTGGGCTGGAAGAAGCACAGCTGGAATCAAGATTGCTGGGAGAAATATCAATAATCTCAGATATGCAGATGAAACCACCCTTATGGCAGAAAGTGAAGATGAACTAAAAAGCCTCTTGATGAAAGTGAAAGAGGAGAGTGAAAAAGTTGGCTTAAAGCTCAACATTCAGAAAACGAAGATCATGGCCTCTGGTCCCATCACTTCATGGGAATTAGATGAGGAAACAGTAGAAACACCATCAGACTTTATTTTTTGGGGCTCCAAAATCACTGCAGGTGGTGACTGCAGCCATGAAATTAAAAGACACTCCATGGAAGGAAAGTTATGACCAACCTAGATAGCATATTGAAAAGCAGAGACATTACTTTGCTAACAAAGGTCCGTCTAGTTAAGGCTATGATTTTTCCAGTGGTCATGTATGGGTATAAGATTTGGACTGTGAAGAAAGCTGAGTGCCAAAGAATTGATGGTTTTGAACTGTGGTGTTGGAAAAGACTCTTGAGAGTCCCTTGGACTGCAAGGAGATCCAACGAGTTCATTCTAACGGAGATCAGCCCTGGGATTTCTTTGGAGGGAATGATGGTAAAGTTGAAACTCCAGCACTTTGGCCACGTCATGCAAATAATTGAGTCATTGGTAAAGACTCTGATGCTGGGAGGGATTGGGGGCTGGAGAAGAAGGGGACGACAGAGAATGTGATGGCTGGATGGCATCACTGCCTCAATGTACGTGAGTCTGAGTGAACTCCGGGAGTTGGTGATGGACAGAGAGGCCTGGCATGCTATGTCATGGGGTTGCAAAGAGTTGGACATGACTGAGTGAGTGAACTGAACTGAACTGAGATAGCATATTCAAAAGCAGATACGTTACTTTGCTAACAAAGGTCCGTCTAGTCAAGGCTCTGGACTTTCCTGCAGCCATGTATGGATGTGGGAGTTGGACTGTGAAAAATGCTGAGCACAAAAGAATTGATGCCTTTGAACTGTGGTTTTGGAGAAGACTCTTGAGAATCCCTTCAACTGAAAGGAGATCCAACCAGTCCGTTCTAAAGGAGATCAGTCCTGGATGTTCTTTGGAAATAATGATGCTAAAGCTGAAACTCCAGTGCTTTGGCCACCTCATGCAGGGTTGACTCATTGGAAAAGACTCTGATTCTGGGAAGGATTGGGGGCAGGAGGAGAAGGGGATGACAGAGGATGAGATGGCTGGATGGCCTCACCAACTCGATGGACGTGAGTTTCCGTGAACTCTGGGAGTTGATGATGGATAGGGAAGCCTGACATGCTGCAATTCATTGGGTCTCAAAGAATCGGACACAACTGAGCAATTGAACTGAACTGAACTGAAAGGTAATCAGTCAGAGATTGCAAGGATCCCCACTCTAGTACTCTCTCTGTAAAATTCCATGCATGTAGGAACCTGGTAGGCTGCAGTCCATGGTGTTGCTAAGAGTCAGACACGACTGAGCGACTTCACTTTCGCGTTTTACTTTCTTGCATTGGAGAAGGAAATGGCAACCCACTCCAGTGTTCTTGCCTGGAGAATCGCAGAGGTGGGGAAGCCTGGTGGCTGCCATCTATGGGGTTGCACAGACTCGGACAGGACTGAAATGACTTAGCATCAGTAGTAGCAGCATAGCTGATTACTAATGCTGTGATAGTTTCTGGTACATAGCAGAGAGACTCAGGCACGCATATACAGGTATTCATTTTCCCCAAAACTTCCCTCTCATCCAGGCTGCCACATAAGATTGAGCCTAATTCTCTGTACTATACAGCATGACCTGGTTGGTTATCCATTTTAAATATAGCTGTGTGTACACTTCTATAGCAAACTCCCTAACTATTCTTTCCCCTGTCCTTCCCACCTGGCAACCACAAGTTCAGTTTCTAAGACTGTGAGTGCAACTAGCAATTTCTGCTTATACTCTGTGACTTTCTCAGCAACCCCGAATGACCTCTTTCCAGTCAGGTAAAATCAGAAGTATTCCTCCTTGCTCTCTAAGCTGAGTTTTTGAAAGTCTACCTTTGCAAAGAAAAAAAAAAAGAAAGAAAGAAAAGAAAAAAAACCTTAAAAGCAACTGTTTCAACATTATTTCTATCCATTCTGTTGTGTTGTAGACATAAATACAATTTCCTCTTTCTCTTTCCTTCTCATATGCCATATCTCTTTCCTATCTTTAAATGCCTAGAGGATGACAGATGTAGGTGTTGCATATATTTTTTAAATAAGATGAAATGCAAACTTGGGAAAAAATATGTTGATCACAAATATATTGCTTTCCTTTTCATCTTTTTTGACAATATACAAAGTATTTTGTTTCTACCATTGCAAAATTAACGATCCTTGCAATATTCCTTTCTCTCTGTATAAACTAAACGATTTCCCTAACTATCCAAATATATTTACTAGATTTCAATTTAGCACTTGCCAATACTTAAGTTTATTATATCACTGCTAACTTTAAATTGCTTTTTCTTGATAAAGGGAGAAAGAAAAATTTATGTGATAGAATATGTATGTAGAAATGATGTGATAGAAATCATATATGAGTCCTTGTGATGATTTTTAATTAAAATAATAAAAAATAAAAAACAAAACATGAAAATAAAATATATACTTTTTTATATCATTAGGTTGGCTTTGATTTATATTCATATGTGTATGTATATGTGTGCTTAATCACTCAGTCACGTCTGAATTTTTGTGACCCCGTAGAGTGTATTGTTATATTAGTTAAAAACAAAGAAATTGTAACAAAAATAGCTGATAAAAATTCAATTGGAAAGATCTTATCTATAAAATTTATACAAATACATCCATAGTTTTTAAATAATATTTTTATCTTCTTTAAAAAGTTATATTGTTTCCTTGAGTCATATTCTGTCATTCAGAAAGTTTGAGTGGCATATTTACACACATAATTCAAGACATATGTGTATTTGTAATTAAATAAACAGAAATATTATTTTGTAAAATAAAAATTAATTATTAGTCAAGATAGTAACTTAACATGATCTTTTGACAATGTCACCAAAAATATTAATGAAATTAAAGCAGCTAAAATATAAATTGTTAAAACTTTGAGTTTCATGACTGCAAAATAGCATAGCACTTCTAATAAGCAATCCAGATTATCATAATTTGGTAGTCCTTACTACCCTTAGATAATAAAGTCTGGTATTCTTGACTTTTTAATGAAGAAGTTGCATTTACTGAAACATTATGTGCAAAAAGTAATCTTGATTCACCTAAACTGAAATACTTTGTCTTGAAAAATGAAACATGGAAAGTGAAGGTGGACACTATTCCAAGTTGAGAAAAGAAGTAATTCCAGAGGCCTAAATTTATATTTCAAAAACCAAGTGTTGGTGGAGTTTCTGGAGTAAACTGGGTAAAGAAAAAGTAGAATAAGGTGAATTTGAGAAGAGGATGCTATAGGCCAATATATGTAAAATCTTACAGGCCATAACAAGAATCTGAAATATTTCCAAGTGTGGTGAAGAGAGATAGATATGAGGAAAGGTGAAGGAATCAGTCACAATAGTCCATGCAAGATATGTGACTTTAACTTAGTCACCTTCATTTTGTAAATCTTCATATCAGAAAATCAGTATCTTTTATTTATTTATGTATATCATATATTTATTCTATTGACTTTAGCAATGTTTTAATGATACACATATTATGCATTTTCATTATTCTGTGTAATTTAAATATCATGGATTTTTTAGGGGGATATTGAATACGTTTAGATTTAAAATATATTTCCCTAAAACATATTCTTGCTAGAAAATATCAAAGTCCAAATGCTCAAATACTGGAGGACAGCTCAGGCTGCTAACTCTCCTCTCATGTTAAGGGAACCTATTATTATTACTTCATATTTTTCTAAGGTAAGTGACTTTTATCT
>SJYF01004691.1:177990-191155 GCA_006410515.1 Procapra przewalskii | reverse complement strand
ATGCTTTTGAACTGTGGTGTTGGAGAAGACTCCTGAGAGTCCCTTGGACTGCAAGGAGATCCAACCAGTCCATTCTGAAGGAGATCAACCCTGGGATTTCTTTGGAAGAAATGACTCAGAGACTGAACTGAACTGAAGAAAACCTTTAACTATTTTTATCTCACTTGTCTTGAAACTGTGGATATTAGATTTTAATATTTCTATTCATCAATTTTCCTGTTTCCAAAATGAAGTTATCAATACAAGGCACAGTTGTGTAGCAGTTGTGTTGAAAACTTACCAATAGACCCTGATAGATTTTGGACATTATTGCTAGTCTCAAAATTATCATTGCTTCAGCCATTCACTCATTCCTCCAAAAATATTAAATACACATTTAGTATGTGAAAACACAGTAAAATCTTCAAAAATCCAAAATTTGAAGAAGGCAACTTCCTGCCTCCAGAAGCAATTACCTGTTATAGCAAACTAAGTTAAAGACATTGCCATGCAACATTATGTAAGAATATTGAGCCAACATAGGTTAGGAGGCTTATGAACATATCATATCTGTGTTATGATTTTAATATTTCCCAATAAGGCTATTGGGAAATAGAATAGCCCACATAGAATCAGCAACATTTATTTCATAATTACTATGTTCACATTAACATTTTAAGTGACTTTATATACAAGATTTTACTTTTAAAACATTCTTATGCCACTTTTTCCATTTTACAATTGAGAAGATAAAGACTTAAAGATAATAAGCTATGCATCTAGTATGTAGAATAAGGGATAGAAACAAGATGAGTTAATTATATAATCTGAAATTTTAAGAAGGCACTCTGAAACTGTGAATCCATCATTCTGCATATACCATAGATCTGGAGATATGGATGGGGTTGGCAGTCATATCTGAATTGGTTGGTTTGAAAGCTCCCAAACCAACTAAGTGTCCAGTGGGACTGGAAGACCCACTTTCAAGATGGCCTCATCAAGTACATGTCAGCACCGAGGTGCTTCCTGGATACCTCAGTGGCTTCTCATTTGCTGGGGAGATTCTATGAGGATTGAGACTCTAACAGAAAAGTGGTTCAGAATATTTGCACTTCTGTCATGGAAATTAACTTCTAGGAGGTAGGGAAAGGAATCTCCCACACCAGTTAAGTGTTACTCATATTTTCTGTCACATTACATTGATCAGAGCAATCATAGAGCACATGCATGCTCACGAGGCTGGAGAAATAGAGCCCTCCATTGAATCGAGAGGGGAAAAGTCATGCTGTAGGAGAGAATGTAGTGTAGGAAATGTTATTTGAGGCCAATTTTGGAAAACTGTCTTCAAACACTAGGAATGTGAATGTAATATCTTTATTATCAATACTATAAGACTCTGTATTAAACTTATGAATTCATTCACATACTCTACTTGAAGTTTGACAAGGGTTTTTAATTTTATTTTTTTTTAATTGGAGAATAATTGTGTTACAATATTCTGTTGGTTCCTGCAATCCATCAACATGAATCAGCCACATGTATATATATGTCCCCTCCTTCCTGAATCCCACTCCCATCTCCCACCCCATACCAACTGCAAAATCTTGAGCATAATTTTGAAGGAATTTTCTGGGATAATGATGCAAGAAAATAGTATTAAGGACAGAAACAAAACATGGGTGATGTAGATAGAAGCAAAATATGTGGCTGGATGTGAGTTTTTTTAGCTTTTTGTTTTGTTTTGTTTTTTGGTTGATGTTTGGTTGATGTTTTGGTGGATGCTCCGGGGGGGAAAAATGAAACTAAACACTGACTTTAAATGACCAATTCTTTAAAAATAATTTTGATAATTATTCACTGATATTTATACTAATTCTCATCAGTGAATTCTTCTTTGTTTTTAAATTAAGTTCATGATTACAATTCACTGTTTTATCACAGATTTAAAGTAATGGAAACTGTCAAATCTGTCACATTTTTAAAAGCTGGCATTAAGTTATATGTGTAGGTTTCAAAAATATTTTTATCATCCTTAAAAACCCTTATAGTTCTGAATTATCCTCCTATAAGCTTGACTTTATAAGGCTGATAAAAAGAGACCAAATTTAAAGTTTAATTTAATTTCTTACTAACAGAGGTTATTTAGTCACTGTCTATCACTGTCTCCCAGAGTTCACTCAAACTCATCAATTGAGTTGGTGATGCCATCCAGCCATCTCATCCTCTGTCGTCCTCTTTTCCTCCTGCCCCCAATCCCTCCCAGCATCAGAGTCTTTTCCAATGAGTCAACTCTTCACATGAGGTGGCCAAAGTACTGGAGTTTCAGCATAACACAAAGTAGTACTTAAAATATCTGTGTAGAACGACTGTATCTGATTCATTTACTCTGGAGAATAAAGGACATGGAGAAAAACAAACTTGGAAAATGATGTGAATGTTGACTTACACTCAGTAGGGTGACAGAAAATAGGAGATGGTGACCACTGCAGATTTTGCATCAAAGTGAACTGCAAGAACAGAGTACCTTACCTGGAAAATAGAGTAAGAAATAGTAAAGGGATAATTTTCCTTAGATATTCATTCACTGAGTAAAAACATTTAATGAACAGCTGTATTGTTGCAGGAACTGGCCCTGATGTGGATGATAATATCATCAGCCAGATAAAACATAGCAATAGGCTGTACAGGGAAAGTTAGGGTGAGCATTAGGCACAAGAGACTCACAACACTGTACCTTGAATATGAGAAAAGGAATACAGATCCTGGTTAAAAATGAAGAAGGAAATGAAGCTGCATACATCAAATGCATGCTAGTTTTTTTTTTTTTAATAGTGTTCAACACTTGCTTTTTTATTTTTTTTAACATCAAAGCAATTTATTAATGGAAAGCAATAATTTGAGGGGTTCTGTTCACAGATGGCAATCACAGTGGCTCCGCTTCCTCTGGGTGCTGTCAGAGGGGATGGGGGTGACATCCTCAATCCACCCAATCTTCATCCCTGAGTGAACGAGGGCTCTGAGTGGTGACTGGGCCCCTGGTCCAGCAGTCTTGATCCTATTTCCTCCTGTAGCTAGGAGTTTGATGTGGAGAGCAGTGATGCCCAGCTTCTTGCATCTCTGGGCTACATCCTGGACCACCAACATGGAAGCATATGGAAAGAACTCATTTTGATCAGCCTTCACCTTCATCCCACCAGTTACACGGCAGATGGTTTCCTTGCCAGAAAGATCGGTGATATGAACAAAAGTGTTGTTGAAGGATGCAAAGATGTGGCACACCCCAAATACATTTTCTCCTTCAGCCACCTGAGGGCCAAGGCTGATGACCTGTTCATCCTTCTTTTCCTTCTCCTTGTGAGGTGCCATTTCTGTGCATCTTTTCCAGACTCTGCCACTGGAAAGAGAGGTACACTTGCATTTTAAAAATTATAATCTCAGACTAAGCATCATTAGCCCAATCTGTCATGAGGCCCTCCATAGGCCCTTAGACACCCTGGAAGTTCATTATTTTTTTTTCTTAATTTTATTAAAGTCTAGCTGATTTACAATGTTGTGTTAATTTCTACTGCACACAAAAAACTCATATATATATATATATATTCATATTCTATTTCTTATTTGTTTCTATCATGGGTTATCACAGGATATTTCAATATTGTTTATTGTGTTATATGGTAGGACCTTACAGTTTACCTATCCTATGTATAATATTTGCATCTGCTAATCACCTGTATATTGTCACCCTGCTTATTTAGCGTATATGCTGAGTACATCATGAGAAACGCTGGAATCAAGATTGCGGGGAGAAATGTCAATAACCTCAGATATGCAGATGACACCACCTTTATGGCAGAAAGTGAAGTGGAACTAAAAAGCCTCTTGATGAAAGTGAAAGAGGAAAGTGAAAAAGTTGGCTTAAAGCTCAACATTCAGAAAATGAAGATCATGGCATCTGGTCCCATCACTTCATGGGAAATAGATGGGGAAACAGTGTCAGACTTTGTTTTGGGGGGCTTCAAAATCACTGCAGATGGTGATTGCAGCCATGAAATTGAAAGACACTTACTCCTTGGAAGAAAAGTTAGGACCAACCTAGATGGCATATTGAAAAGCAGAGACAATACTTTGCCAACAAAAGTCCGTCTAGTCAAGGCTATGGTTTTTCTAGTGGTCATGTATGGATGTAAGAGTTGGACTGTGAAGAAAGATGAGCACCTAAGAATTGATAGTTTTGAACTGTGGTGTTGGAGAAGACTCTTGAGAGTGCCTTGGACTGCAAGGAGTTCCAACCAATCCATTCCAAAGGAGATCAGCCCTGGGTGTTCTTTACTTCATGCAAAGAGTTGAGTCATTGGAAAAGACTGATGCTGGGAGGGATTGGGAGAAGGAGGAGAAGGGGACAACGGAGGATAAGATGGCTGGATGGCATCACCGACAGGATGGACATGAGTTTGAGTGAACTCCAGATGATGGTGATGGACAGGGAGGCCTGGCATGCTGCAGTTCATGGGGTTGCAAAGATTCGGACTCGACTGAGCAACTGAACTGAGCTGAAATGAATTCCAAAGTTCTAATACTTTCCTTCCTCACTCTAGAAGTTCTTTTTGTTTTAGCCAAGCAAATGGTGACAATACAAATCTAGGGCTGCAGCCTTCACGGATGGTTCCACTCAGAATATGCTCTTACCATTTCTTTAAAACATTTAGTATTTTTTTTCTCAAGACCTTAATTTTCTTATTATATATTGTTTTTAAAATTCAATTATCAGAATGTAAGTAACCTAAAATTGTTCTTCTTTTATTTTTATTTTACTATCTTCAAAGAAGTTCAGTAATTCTGCATTCTGAGAGAAAAGAAAATCTTCTTTAGAAGAAGGTTATATAAATTGCATGTACTTTTTTCTTTTCTGAGAAATAAATTTTCACATTTTATGGTGTTTTGTGAAGTGCTATTTATTATGATGATTTAATACAGTAAAATCACTCTGTGACTATGTGTTTCCGTGTGCTACTTAGGAATTCTATCTCATTTTCCTCCATTTAAAATATTCATATTTAGTTAATGAACACTAAATTAATATGTGGATTTAGGAATCTGATTTTACTATACTGTATTCATTGTGACAATCACCATACAGTTCCCTTTATTAAGAAAATTTAGCCTCTTTTCAGTGATTTGCAGTGCCACCTCTCTGTATAGTTCTGTTTCTAGCATCTTCACATTCTGCAGTGTTGATCTATCTTCTGACTCCTCTTCAGTACATCTACACTACATCTTTCCTTCAGAATTTTTTTGGCATTCTTTGTTGTTTGTCTGACATCTGGATTATAGAATTATTTTGTTAATTTACTAATCCACACATAGAGAAAACACAGTTTGCAGTATTTCCAGGATCCCTTAATTATCAAATAAGATATGGTTTAATACAAGTATGAATTTTATGGTTTAGTGAAAACATACAGTTTGGGTCCAATACTGCCATTTTTTTTTAAATTTCTTATACTCAAAAAATGCTGTACCTTTGAAAAATCACTTAAATTCTTGGAAAATAGTTGTATTTACCCATTAAAAATAGTATGATAATAATCATACTCCACAGAGCTATTGAAATTAAACATTACGTTCACAGAATAATTTTCTACATAATAAATATTTATTAAATGTAATATTAGTTACTAAAGACATATTTACTCAGTACATTCTATTTTCCAGGCATTCTAACAAGTTCACACTAAAAAAAAAGGAAAGAAGTTTAATAGTCACATGCTGACTCAGACAGTAAAGAATCTGCCTGCAAAGTGGAAGACCTGGGTTTGATCCCTGGGTTGGGAAGATGCCCCGGAAGATAGCAGGCAACTCACTCCATTATTCTTGTCTGAAGAATCTCCATGAGTAGAAGAGCCTTGAAAGCTATAGTCCATGAAATCACACAAAATCAGACACGAAGGAAGCAACAAAGCAGCAGCAGCAGCAGCATAACTTTTATAGGAGAGCCTAGTGGAATATATGCATATTCATGACAATAAAAACACTTCTCAAGGTTGAACTGTAATTAATAGAAAGAAATATATTAAGAAAAATACATATGGTAATGCAGTGGAAAAATGGTTTTAACTTGAGACTTGGAGACTGACTTTGAGTAAACCAAGAGTAGCTGTGTGTGAGGTATGGCCACAGAGAGATGTGTTACTAAGATCATACTAGAAAGGAGAACAATAAACAAAATCATTGAGCCAAGAGAGAATTTGCTGTTTTACTATATACATACTAAAAATGAAACAGTTTTCTTAAATTTTATTCTTATATTTTAAATACGTAATTCCCTTTTAAGCAGAACAAAAACCACCACTTGAGAATACCTTCACTTTACCGAATATTTTCTTTATAACATATCTATCAATCTACATCTCTATATATACATATATATCTATATATATACATCTATATCTATCTATCTATCTATCTATATATATATGCATACCTTACTTTCTAATTCTTTAAACTACTTTAGAAGTTAGATATAAAGTAGTTTAAAGAATAAGAAAGTAAGATAGATAGATAGATAGATATGTTATAAAGAAAATATTCAGTAAAGTGAATGTATTCTCAAGTGGTGGTTTTTGTTCTGGTTAAGAGGCTGCAACTGGCACACTAAGCACAGCTGAGAGGAGCTACCCCATGTCTGAGGTCAGGGACAGAGGCCAGGAGGACACCATGCCAGAAGGGCGGTGGTCAAGAAGAGTTACCCTACATCCGAGGTCAGGGGCAGCGGCCAAGAGTGCCAGGCTGTGACGGTGCAGGAATAGCTGAGAGGAACTACCCCACACCCAAGGTCAGGAGCAGCAGCAAGGAGGAGCTACCTGCATCCAAGGTCGGGGGTGGGGGGCGGTGGAGAGGAGCCACCCTGCTTCTGAGCCCAGGGGCTGCGGCTGGGAAGAGCCACCCTGTGCCAGAGGCCAGGGGCTAGGGCCAGGAGGAGCCATACCACACCAAGGAGTGATGACTGTGCGAGCACAGGAGGGCCAAGAAGAGCTATCCCAAGATGGAGGTCAGGAAGGGTGGCAGTGAGGTGATACCGCTCATCCAAGGTAAGGAGCAGTGGCGGCACTTTGCTGGAGCAGCTGTGAAGACATACCCTATGTCCAAGGTAAGAGGAACCCAAGTAAGATGGTAGGTGTTGCAAGAAGGCATCAGAGAGCAGACACACTGAAACCATACTCACAGAAATCTAATCAGTCTAATCACAGTAGGACCATAGCCTTGTCTAACTCATTGAAACTAAGCAATGCCCATGGGGCAAACCAAGATGGGAGGGTCATGGAGAAGAGGTCTGACAGAATGTGGTCCACTGGAGAAGGGAATGGCAAACCACTTCAGTATTCATGCCTTGAGAACCCCATGAACGGTATGAAAAGGCAAAATGATAGGATACTGAAAAAGATACTCCCCAGGTCAGAAGGTGCCCCATATGCTACTGGAGATCAGTGGAGAAATAACTCCAGAAAGAATGAAGGGATGGAGCCAAAGCAAAAACAGTACCCATCTGTAGATATTACTGGTGATAGAAACAAGGTCTGATGCTGTAAAGAGCAACATTGCATAGGAACCTGGGATGTCAGGTCCATGAATCAAGGCAAATTGATAGTAGTCAAACAAGAGATGGCAAGAGTGAACATCGAGATTCTAGGAACCAGAGAATTAAAATAGACTGGAATGGGTGGATTTAACTCAGATGACCATTATATCTAATACTGCAGGTGGAAATCCCTTAGAAGAAATGGAGTAGCCATCATGGTCAACAGAAGAGTCCAAAATGCAGTATTGGATACAATCTCAAAAACGACAGAATGATCTCTGTTCGTTTCCAAGGCAAACCGTACAATATCATGGTAATCCAAGTCTATTCCCTAACCAGTAATGCTGAAGAACCTGAAGTTGAACGGTTCTATGAAGAACTACAAGACCTTATAGAACTAACACTAGTCCTTTTCATTATAGGGGACTGGAATGCAAAAGTAGAATGGCAAGAAACACCTGGAGTAACAGGCAAATTTGGCCTTGGGACACGGAATGAAGAAGGACAAAGACTAATAGAGTTTTGCCAAGAAAATGCACTGGTCATAGCAAACACCCTCTTCCAACAACACAAGAGAAGACTCTACACATGGACATCACCAAATGGTCAACAGTGAAATCGGATTGATTATATTCTTTGCAGCCAAAAATGGAGAAGCTCTATACAGTCAACAAAAACAAGACCAGGAGCTGACTGTGGCTCAGATCACAAACTCCTTATTACCAAATTCAGACTTAAATGGAAAGAAGTATGGAACACTGCTAGACCATTCAGGTATGACCTAAATCAAATCCTTTATGATTATACAGTGAAAGTGAGAAATAGATTTAAAGAACTAGATCTGATGGATGAAGTGCCTGCTGAACGATGGAATGAGGTTCATGACATTGTACAGGAGACAGGGATCAAGACCACCCCCATGGAAAAGAAATGCAAGAAAAGCAAAATGGCTGTCTGCGGAGGCCTTACAAATATCTGTGAAAAGAAGAGAAGTGAAAAGCCAGGAGAAAAGGAAAGATATAAGCATCTGAATGCAGAGTTCGAAAGAATAGCAAGGAGAGATAAGAAAGCCCTCTTCAGTGGTCAATGCAAAGAAATAGAGGAAAACAACAGAATGGGAAAGACTAGAGATCTCTTTAAGAAAATTAGATATACCAAGGGAACATTACATGCAAAGATGGGCTCGATAAAGGAAAAAAATGGTATGGACCTAATAGAAGCAGAAGATAATAAGAAGAGGTGGCAAGAATACACAGAAGAACTTACATGACCCAGATAATCACAATGGTGTGATCGCTCATCTAGAGCCAGACATCCTGGAATGTGAAGTCAAGTGTTCCTTAGAAAGAATCACTACAAACAAAGCTAGTGGAGGTGATGGAATTCCAGTTGAGCAATTTCAAATCCTGAAATATGATGCCTTAAAAGTGCTGTACTCAATATACTAGCAAATTTGGAAAACTCAGCAGTGGCCACAGGACTGGAAAAGATTAGTTTTCATTCCAATCCCAAAGAAAGGCAAAGCCAAAGAATGCTCAACCTACCACACGATTGCACTCATCTCACTTGCTCAAAATTAAGTAAAGTAGTGCTCAAAATTATCCTAGCCAGGCTTCAGCAATACATGAACTGTGAACTCCCTGATGTTCAAGCTGGTTGTAGGAAAAGGCAGAGGAATCAGAGATTAAATTGTCAACATATTCTGGATAATGGAGAGGGCAAAAGAGTTCAAGAAAAACATCTATTTCTGCTTTATTGACTATGCCAAAACCTTTGACTGTGTGGATCATAATAAACTGTGGAAAATTCTGAGAGAGATGGGAACACCAGACAACATGACCTGCCTCTTAAGAAATCTGTACTCAGGTCAGGAGGCAACAGTTAGAACTGGACATGGCACAACACACTGGTTCCAAATAGGAAAAGGAGTACGTCAAGACTGTATATTGTCACCCTGCTTATTTAACTTATATGCAGAGTACATCATGAGAAACACTAGGCTAGATGAAGCACAAGCTAGAATCAAGATTGCCAGGAGAAATATCAATAACCTCAGATAAACAGATGACATCACCCTTATGGCACAAAGTGAAGAAGAACTAAAGGGCCTCTTGATGAAAGTGAAAGAGGAGAGTGAAACAGTTGGCTTAAAGCTCAGCATTCAGAAAGTTAAGATCATGGCATCTAGTCCCATTATTTCATGGCAAATAGATGGGGAAACAGTGGAAACAGTGACAGACTTTATTTATTATTTATTTTTATTTTTTATTTTTGCTCTCTAAAATCACTGCACATGGTGACAACATCCATGAAATTAAAAGACACTTGCTCCTTGGAAGAAAAGTCAGGACTAACCTAAACAGCATATTAAAAAGCAGAGACATTACTTTGTCAACCAAGGTCCGTCTAGTCAAAGCTATGGCTTTTCCAATGGTCATGTATGGATGTGAGAGTTGGACTATAAAGAAAGCTGTGTGCCAAAGAATTGATGATTTTAAACTGTGGTGCTGCAGAAGACTCTTGAGAGACCTATGGACTGCAAGGATATCCAACCAGTCCATCCTAAAGTAAACCAGTGTAGAATATTCATTGGAAGGACTGATGCTAAAGATGAAACTTCAACACTTTGGCCACCTGATTCAAAGAACTGACTCAATAGGAAATTCCTGAAGCTGGGAAAGATTGAAGGCAGGAGGAGAAGGGGATGACAATGGACAAGATGGTTGGATGGCATCACTGTCTCAATGGACATGAGTTTGAGAAATCTCCAGGAAATGATGAAGGACAGGAAAGCCTGGCATGCTGCAGTTAAAGAGATCTCAAAGAGTCAGATATGACTGAGCAGCTGAACAACCCCAACAAATATTAATATTAAAAATGCCTTCTTGATTAGCTAATACATAGTCTATGGCCAATCCCTTGTCAAAATTTATTTTTACCATGCTTCCCTGGCTTTATGTAGAAGACTTTATATTTACCTTATTTTAAAATATGAGCTATTAGAACTTTGGTCATGTCATTTAGTGTCAGTACTTTTTGACAATTAAACCTATGATTTCTGCATCATTTTAACAAGTCCCTCAGTGTTGGTGGGTTATCATATTTTAGATATGAATGATGTATATTTATGATATGTGGCTGTGGTGAGTAAAGAATAATTAACATATATGTAAATGAAAAGGAGTCTGGAATGTATCTACAATTTGGTGTTTGAAGGTAGTGAAGAGCAAATTGGAAAAGATGAACATAGAGCCACAGTATAACTTTATGGACTTGTCTTTTGATTTGAAACTGCAGTTTGCTTTACACTTTTGGTATTCCTAAGGAATAGGACTGGATGAAAATAATCGTGCTTTCCAGGCATATAGTGAGGAAGTAGAATTGTCCATTAGATATTAATATCTCATCTGGGCTGCATAGTGAGGAAACTGAGCATTTACCACTAGCCATGAGGAGACACGCAGAGAACAAGCAAAGGTAGTAATTTGAAATAGATCTTAGTTTCCCAATATCTCTCCCTCTCACAGCTAGATAAATGTATGGTGTGGAAAATACAGAAGCAGGAGGCTGATGGAAAATTCAATAATTATGGAGGGTCAAAGTATGTGAGGCTAGTTCAGTTAAAGATATGTAATTTTGTATAATTTGTATAAAAATCTAAGGGGCTGGGGAAATAGGTTTAGCTTTTCTTCGCCATATAATCTTTTGGAGGACAACAGATTAGGCACTGTTAGTGTTGGAAAGTTGGCAAAGGGAAAGTGATTCTGGATAATGTGGGAAAGAGAGGGAAAGGAGAGAGAAAGGAACAGTGGTTTGAGCACTGAGAAGCCAATAAATTCTGTTATACCAAGGGGGGGGGGACATATTAATCAATACTTTGTTAAGGTCACCAGTTAGATGGGAAAATGCATGAAACTAGCACAATTTTAGCCTTGAGAACAATACAGAGTCATTGCATATGGGTTTAAAATTGTTAAAATTATAGGGGCCAGACATTTTTTTAGGCCAGTGCCTAAAAATTTTACAGTTTTACAGGTAACTCACACACACACACACAAATTGAATGATGGAGCAAGCAAACTGAATGTCTGGAAAATAATAATAATCTAGTTGGTTTCACTTTCTTAAACATGACTTATCAGGGTAGTCAGTCACTGGACAACTGAGGATATATGAAGTCTTCTGTGAGAAGTGAGACTTTCTACCTCTGACATAGTTGGGACTTTTAGCAGTTGGTTAATAGGCAGAGGAAAGGTCATCTCGAAAGATAAGATCTTAGGCTGGGACAATGTCTTCTGAGGTGTTGCCTTCCCCAGTGAGCCCTTGGACTCTGGTGGTGTGGGATTAGAATAGCTTTCCCTGAAATACACTAGTTAGAATTAATGTGGTCATGCTTTAGTAGCCCTTATAGTATTATGAGACTGAGCTGCTTGTAGAAGACGAAGGCAACTTAAGTATGTGAACATGAGTTCAAAAATACATATTAAATCAGGATTTTGAAGGGGTATACTGTTAGCCAATGTGACAATGGCATCTGTGATACTGCCATAAATGGACCAAAGCTCAACGAGTCACTTGCCACCATTAACGTCACAATTAAGGGTGGCTGAATCTAAAAACTCCTAACAAAGAAAGCTTTTGTCCTGATTGATGATGAGAGCGGTTCTAATACAAAAAGATGTAAAAGCATAAGGTTGATTTTGGCAGATGTGATTAATAGTGTGTCAGAATATTTGTCGATTAATATACCCAAGGCTGAAGCCAGGGGCACAAAATTAATCTGCCGTTAGGTACTCCAATTTAGCCAGTTACTGTGCACCTTTTATTTCATTTGTTGGTTTTGCTGATGAAGAGCAAGCCAGTGAGGTCTTTGGTCTGTAAGGCTTGCACTAGCCAAACTCAGTGGTATGTGGCCCTTTGTATTTGCCTTGTTTGGTTAAAACAATGACTTATTGGAGAGTTTGAGCCTCCAGGTTATAAGCCAATGAAAATATTCAGATCAAAAATATTCAGGTCAACACGACCAAGAGCCAACAGAATAGTATGCCATTGCATCTTATACCGTTTTTATTATTTGATATTTCTTTCCCTCCAGCATAAATTATTACCAAAGAGGGATTTTCTTCTTTGATTATGATGGAGTAGGATCTAGATTCCATAATAATCTTATTTATTTATTTATTTTAAATTTTATTGTGATTTACATTTGCCAAGTGAAATTGCTTATCTCCCTTCTTGGTTGTCATACTCTCTGTAGAAATGGCCTTAGGACAATAATTCCCACTTCCTGAAGAGAATCAGAGAAGGAGGCCAGATTAATCATCCATACCTTACAGAATGAAGAATGGAAGATGTTTAAATGGTGAAATTTTAGATTCAAAAGTGTTCCATAGCAAGTGGGACAAATGCCAGGCCTGAAGGGCAATGTCTCATTAATGGATGTCACATGAATATCCATACTTGATCTGACTTCTAGCTCCTGTGGAATGGAGCAAGACTAAAATTTTATATTCATTGGGGGTTTTGTTAAAAGATCTCTTGTAAAGAATCTCCCTAAACATAAAGATGAGGTCTGTCCCTCTTTAAATATAGAAAAACTTGATAGGGAGT
>SJYF01004691.1:147440-157880 GCA_006410515.1 Procapra przewalskii | reverse complement strand
TTTTTTTCAGAGCTGCCAGGCTTTGTTTCTTTGCCTCTGTTGCTGTCCACTGCAGTCTGCCTGAGATGGTCTCTGAAGGTGATATGCAAAAATAAATCAAAATGGGCTTATAGCTTTGGGTGAATCCAATATCTGCTTTATTGTATGCACCTATGCATGATTATCGGGAGCACAAAAGTGAAACCTTACCTTGAATTCCCAGAGAGATATCTAAATACTACCCTTAAACTTGTCTCTGCAATTCTTTCTGGATGCTTCATCTCTGCATCTTTGTGTCTGAATTCTGAATGATAATGTCAAAGGTAAGCAAGAAATTAACCCTCTCTTACTTAAATATTACTTGGACATTTAATGTAAAGGAATAAGTTATGCAGGTATTTTGAGCTGAGTCAAGGTGTATAGGCTGAAAATATCATATATTAAGGACTATGTGTTTCCCATGCCTCTCTCTATTAGTAGATGTACACCTCTCTTATTTTGTCCAGTCTATATTGGGCCCAATTATTCTTTACACCTTGGCACCACAAGAGTCAAAAATAATATGAAATACATCGTGTCCCTCAACAATAGTACTGAACACAATCATGGCTTACTATGACTTTTCCACCATGCTTGACACTGAAGCTAAAATATAAACAAGATAGTTATTGCATTATTTCATATTGGAAATACAAATAGTGATTTTTTTTCTATGTGATTTTTAATTCAATAGAAGTACAAAGACTAAGGGGAAATGAGGAAAACATAAACAAATGAAAGAATGGCCCATCAAAAATAGGCATTTACATGTTTATTTGACAAATGATTGAGTGGCACTGTTGGTCTTCCCTGGTAGTTCAGACTGTAAAGAATCTGCTTGCAGTTCAGGAGGTCTGGCTTCTATTCCTGGGTTGAGAAGATCCTCTGGAAAAGAGAATGGCTACCTACCCACTTCAATGTTCTTTCATGGAGTATTCCATAGACAGAGAAGCCTGACTGGCTACAGTCCATGGAGTCCCCAAAAGTCAGACATTTCTGTGTATTAGTTGACTGAGCCAGCTTTCACCCATGTCTGTTAAAGTAACTATATTTGATCAATAATGTGATTATTTGAAGCATTAAAAAGATTTCACATGGCGAATTCAAATACAAAAGAAAAGTGAAATGTTGAAAAATTAATGAGGATAAAATAATATACATTTGCAACTTATAAGATATTCCACATAAATTCAAATTGTGATAATAGAATCTATAAAAGGAAAAAAGTCAATAGATTATAATCAATAATCAAAGTTTTAAATAAAAATGTGTTTTTTATAATTTGTAAACAACTTGTTGTTATTCAGTCGCTAAGTTGTGTCTGCATCTTTGAGACCCTATGGACTGCAGCACACCAGGCTTTCTTGTCCTTCACTATCTCCTGGAGTTTAGTCAAACTCATATCTATTGAGTTGATGATGCAATCCAAACATCTCAATCTCTGTTGTCCACTTTTCCTTCTGCCTTCAACCTTTCCCACCATCAGGATCCTTTCCAAAGAATCTACTCTTCATATCAGGTGGTCACATTATTGGAGCTTCAGCTTCTGCATCAGCCTTCCAGTGAATATTCAAGGTTGATTTCCTTTTGGACTGAAGAATTTGATCTCCTTGCAGTCCAAGGGACTTTCAAGAGTTCTCCAGCACCATAATTCAAAAGCATCAATTCTTCAGTAATCAGCCTTCTTTATGGTCCAATTCTCACATCTGTATATGACTTTTGGAAAAACCATGGCTTTGACTATGTGGACTTTCTCAGCAAAGTAATGTTTCTGATTTTTAATATGCTCTCTAGGTTTGTCATAGCTTTTCTTCCAAGGAGCAAGTGTCTTTTAATTTCATTGCTTCAGTCATCATCTGCAGTGATTATGGAGTACAAGAAAATAAAGACTATCATTGTTCCCATTGTTTCCCCTTGTATTTGCCATGAAGTAATAGGACCGGATGTCATGATCTTAGTTATTTGAGTGTTCAGCTTTAAGCCAGGATTTTTGCTTGCCTCTTTCACATTCATCAAGAACCTCTTTAGTTCCTCTTCATTTTCTGCCATTAGGGTGGTGTCATCTGCATATCTGAGGTTGTTGATATTTCTCCTGGCAATCTTGATTTCAGCTTGTGACTCATACAGCCCAATCTTTCATATGATGTACTCTGCATAGTAGTTAGATAAGCAGGATAGCAGTATGCAGCCTTTATGTACTCCTTCCCCAATTTTAAACTAGTCCCTTCTTCCATGTCCAGTTCTATATGTTGCCTCTTGTCTTATATACAGGTTTCTCAAGAGACAGATATGGTGGTCTGGCATTCCCATCTCGTAATAACTTTCCACATTTTTTTTTTTTTTAAGATCCACGCAGTCAAAGGCTTTCTCATAATGACTGAAGCAGAAGTGGATGTTTTTGGAACTCCCTTGCTTTTTCTATGAGCTAACTGATTTTGGCTTGAACATCTGGAAGTTCTTGGTTCACGTGCTCTTGAAGCCTAGCTTGAAAGATTTGGAGCATTATCTGCTAACATGTGAAATAAGTGAAATTATGTGGTAGTTTGAACATCCTTTGGTATTGCCTTTCTTTGGCATTGTAATGAAAAGTGACCTTTTCCCATCCTGTGGCCACTGCTGAGTTTTGCAAATATGCTGACATATTGAGTGTGGTACTTTCATAGCATCATCTTTTAGACTTTAAATAGCTCAGCTGAAATTCCATTACCTCCACTAGCTTCATTTGTAGTAATGCTTCCTAAGGCCCACTTGATTTCTCATTCTAGGATGTCTGGCTTTAGGTGAGTGACCACACCTTCATGGTTATCTGGGTCATTAGACATTTTCTGTACAGTTCTGTGTATTCTTGTCACCTCTTCTCAATCCCTTATGCTTCTGTTAGGTCCTTGCTGTTTCTGTTTCTGTCCTTTATTGCACCCACCCCTTGCTATCTCCAATTGTCTTAAAGAAATCTCCAGTCTTTCCCATTACATTGTTTTCCTCTATTACTTTGCATTGTTCATTTAAGAAGGCTAATAAAATTAATAAGGCTTACTATTAAATGTTATTGTTTCAAAAGTTGAATTTTAGTTAGCTCTACAAATTAATTGAACTAAATTACCATCTACATTTTCTATTTAAAACAATCTTTTTCTCTCCATAAAAAACAATATCAATCTCATCATTTATTGTTTTACCTAAGGTTCTTATATCTTTCATTTTGCCTGTCATTAAATGTTGCTTAGAATGCAGCTTTGGAATATAGGAAACATTTTTAAAAGACACAATAACCAATGTTTTATTGTATAAAATATTTTTATTCATTTAAGAAGTAATTTTTGTAATAATATATTTTTGAAAATATATTCTTATACTATCCCCAAAATACTTTTACAGTGAACTTACAGAGAATCAAATTTCCCTTAGTGTACTATAATCTGTCATAACAAGTGCTCTTTAAGTAAATGGAGTGAACACCCAGAATTAAAGCAAAAAATTTTTCAGAATACAGAAGTTTCACTAATGAAATAATTTACTATAAATGGATCTAACCTATATTTTTGTTTCATTTTTTAAAAAATAGACAAGTAAATAAATGCCAAACCATAATTTTACTCTGGGAAAAACAAAAGAATGAAGCAACTCTGTCCTAATCATTTTCAAGATGTGAAATTTTCTCAACTCCAGTTTGAGAAAGGCAGATTTAAATAGACATTTAAAAAGTTAAAGAAGTTAAAAAAAAAAAGACATTTTTTCATGTCACTGAAATCACCATGCACTGATATAAATGAAACCAAATGAAGATAAATCATACACCAGTATGTATAAGTGAAATCTTAAATAAAACCTTAACTCAGTTTCTTTACTTAGCAAATAGAGAGAGAGAGGTGATAAAAATGGAGTAGGAACTCAGAATCAAAACTTTTTCATTTTAAAGTATTTTAATCTAGCTGAGAAGCAACATAATAATGTGGATAAAGATGTGGACTATATAGATTTGACTTGGGCTCTGCTACTGTGCCAACTGAACTGCTGTTGCAATTACTTAATATCTCTGGTCTCTCCTCATCTCTAAACTCATTATCTACCTTGTGGACTTGTTGTAAAGATTAAATAGAGTTAGTATTTGCAGAACACTTCCAACACTGTTTAGATATCATAAATATAGAAACACTTGCTAAATATATTTATATGTTTCTGGTTATATGCATTTATTAATATGCATAGTCTGTCCAATAGATGCATCACAATATATTAGTTATTTCTCCTTTTTTTATGTGAGTGTGACAAAGAGATTGTAGGTAGGTTACTTTCATAGATAGGTCGATAGATATAGATATTAGATAAATCTATAGTAAGTTTTAATCAAAATCAGATTAAAATAGGTCACTGTTATGTGATGGAAACTGAGCCTTATATTTCTGTATGAAACTTAAAGAGATGTGGCACAGAAAAGTGTGTATATTCCTGCTTGGAATAACAAAAATATATCTGTACATTGAATGGATATGCAAACTCAAACCTAATTCAAGAGATAATTATTTTCATTTTTTTTAATCTGCAAAAATATTTACACAACTATCAAGAAAAAACTGAATGGTAGGTAAATTTTATTTTGAAAAATAATATATGGTAGTTTTTCAGTAAAATTTACAAAAATAGCATTCAAACAGAATGCAAAGAATTATTGATGACATGAATATAAACAAATATCTTTTATCATTCTAAAATAGTATTTATTTGGAATACAAATTTTGACAAATGAAAATTTTAATTCCTGTGTGCAATTATCAGTAACTAAAAAGCAAAAGAACACACAAAAGTTGTTGCAAAATTAAATAAGTTTCAAAGATAGAATAGGTTTAATTGTTTAAGTGAAGTAATTCATATAAGTATAATGTCATATCCTATTAATATTAAATATTATGAAAGGTTATTTTATTTATAAACCAACTATTTGTATTAGTAGAAAAGGATCTCTGAGCTTATACATTTATTATCTCTACCAAATTCTTAAAAAATTATCAAAATTTAATATCAGTGATATTATGATGATAAGATTCCATTCACTAAAAGAAGTTTCAAGCACAGTTTGCAGTTATGTTGTGTGGTTAATTCTGGGTTAATTTAGTGATAATGAAACCATATCTAACTAGATGTAAGAAACAGGACCGATACCACATAAATTTAAGGAAGCTTAAGCCAACCTGTTCACATGTAGACTATAGAAGATAATGCTCATCTAAGGAGAAGGAGGATGATATGTGTGGTCAAACAGGTGCACCTATTCCACAGAATGAAAAAGCCTATTGTTTCTAAGTGGGTTCAACTCCTGGATCAGAGAGGTACCCTGGAGAAGAAAATGGCAACCCACACTAGTATTCTTGCCTGAGAAATCCATGGACAGAGGCCCCTGGCGGGCTACAATCCGTGGGATCCCCAAAGAGGCAGACACAGCATAGTGACTAAACAATGAATTGTTATGTCTGTACATATATGTTTCCCTCATTGATTTTGGTAGCTTCAAAGTGTAATGTGATAAGTTTACATTAAAACTATTTCCTTATCTAGAAACATTTAATTTTTGTGAGTAGATTATGAGTAGGGGAAACTCAGAGAACTCAGAGAACAATGCTGAAGTTTAATTCTGTGTAAAGCAGTAAAAAAAGAACTGTAAACCCTACTGCCTGGGTACAAAAACTGTTTTTCCACTTAAGAGTTGTGAATTCATTTTGCACTAGTTTTCTTGCTTATAAAATGAGAATAATAGTCAGTTCAGTTGATCAGTCATGTCCAACTCTTTGCGACGCCATGCAATGCTGCATGCCAGGATTTCCTGTCCATCACCAATTCCTGGAGCTTGTTCCAACTCATGTCCATTGAACCGGTGATGCCATCCAACCATCTCATCCTCTGTCATACCATTTTTTTAAAATGAGAATATTAATAATATCTAAATAACAGAGTATTGATGATAAATACGTTAATATATATCAGGTTCTAGATAACGAATGCTACTGCTGCTGCTGCTGCTGCTAAGTCACTTCATTCATGTCTGACTCTGTGTGACCTCAGAGACGGCAGCCCACCAAGCTTTGCTGTCCCTGGGATTCTCCAGGCAAAAATGATGCTAAATAATTTTTATTACACATTATAGATTTATGTTTATTTAACATGCTCAGAATGTTTTTCTTGTGTAAACCAGGTGTTCTGCTGTCTTCCAGGGCATAATGAGATTTGCTGGTTGCCTACTAAGTTTTTATTTTTGCCTTCTCATTTTTCACTCAACCATATGACTAGTAGAATTGCCTTACTCCCAGAACAGGAATGGATCTTGATTCACTTTAAAATATTCAATTTCATGGCTACAGTGTTTTGGTATTTTTGTTATTGTTGTTCAGTTGCTAAGTCATGTCCAACTCTTTGCAACCTCATGGACTGTAGCATGCCAGGCTTCCCTGTCCTCCACTATTTCCTGGAATTTGCTCAAACTCATATCCATTCAGCTTATGATGCCATCCAACCATCTCATCCTCTGTCACCCACTTCTCCTTCTGCCCTCAGTCTTTCCCAGCATTGGGGTCTTTTCCAGTGAGTTGGCTCTTTGCATCAGGTGGCCAAAGTACTGGAGCTTCAGCTTCAGTATCAGTCTTTCCAATAATTATTCAGGGTTGATTTTGTTTAGGATTTACTGCTTTGATCTCCTGGAGTCCAAGGAACTCTCAAGAGTCTTCTACAGCACCACAATTCAAAAGCATCAATTCTTTGGCATTCAGCCTTCTTTATGGTCCGACTCTAACATTCATACATGACTACTGATTGTGTAAGTTTATTTCTAGTCTAATTCAGGTCAATGAGATATGATTCTGTTACCTGGTGACTTCAGAGAAGGACGCTCACTCTCTTTCCTCAGTCAGATATAAATGGTCAAACCTTCTGCCATCAGTAGTCTTCATGAAACACTGAGAAAGGGAATCATCAAATGCTAATGATACTCTTGTTGCAGAAGTCACAAGAGGTGATGAAAAAAGCCTAATAAATTCATTTGCTGACATTGGTAACATAGTGTGAATTTATAAGTAACAGGGATAAAAATAAATGTGTATATGTTTAAGCTAAGAATGTATTCAATTCAAATAAATAAGATACATTTGAAAACTTCAACGTATGTAGTGATCAGTTCAACTCTACATCTTCTAGATATATGCTTTTTTTTTTGGAACAATCAGGCAAAAAGAATAAAATTCAAAGAAATCTAATGTGGAAATTAGCAAAATTCTAATATATAAGATTGAAGTGCCATTGGTTTCAGCTTCCTCCCCTTATTAATTTTCTCTGAAAATTCTTACTTGACTTTTTATTTTCCTTTTATTCTTTTGGGAGCATTAGTTCTATTTCTTAGCACAGTTCAATCATACAGTACATTATTATCCACTATTGTTTCATGTTATTCATAGATCCTCAGACATTATTCATCTTCTAATTGAATGTTTACACCATTTATCAGATTCTCTTTATTTTTACATAGCCCTCAGTCTCTGACAACAATAATTTTATTCTCTGATCCTGTAACTTCAACTTTTTAAATTCTATCTACAAGTGATAGCATGCAATATTTGTCTTTTTCTGTCTGGCTTATTTCACTCAGCATAATTGCCTCTAATTTCATCTTTGTTGTCACAAACGGTAGAATATCCTCCTTTTTTAAAGTGGGGTAGTATTCCTTTGTGTGTGTGTGTGTGTGTGTGTGTGTATGCCACCTTCATCTTTTAACAGACATAACAGACATTCTGGTTGTTTTCATACCTTGGCTGTTATGAATAGTACTGCAAAAGAGGGGAGTACAGTTATTTCTTCAAGAGAGTGGTTTTAATTTTCTTTTGATATATATTCATAAATGGGATTGAAAAATCTTGTAGAAATTCTACTGTTAATTTTTTGAGGAAACCTCCTATTGCCATATGACCATGTTGTATGGTTGATTTAACATACTGTTGAGTTTGGTGTGCCAATATTTTGTTGAGGATTTTGCATCTGTATTCATTGGCCTGTAATTTTCTTTTTGCTTCCTTCATTTCTTTCTATGTTTTTATATATATTTAACTTCAACATAATAATTGTTTCCTAACATGAGTTTGTAGCATGGCTTCCCATTTCATTTTTGGAAATTTTTTTTTAGAATCATTGGCATTAATTCTTCTTTAAATGGCATATAGACTACTAATGAAACAAGAGTTTTCTTTTCTTTGTTGGGAAGACTTTCTTTGTTGGGAAGTTTTTGATTGTTGATTAGATCACATTACTATCTTAATTTTCTTAACAATAATAGTCTATTCATATTTTATGGCTTCTCTGATAGCTCAGTTGGTAAAGAATCCACCTGAAATGCAGGAGACCGCGGTTTGATTTCTGGGTTGGGAATATCCCCTGGAGAAGGGATAGTCTACCCACTCCAGTATTCTTGGGCTTCCGCTGTGGTTCATCTCCGCCTGCACTGTGGGAGACCTGAGTTTGACCCCTGGGTTAAGAAGATCCCCTGGAGAAGGGAAAGGCTACCCACTCAGTATTCTGGCCTGAAGAATTTCAGGGATTATGCCAAAGGCTTTGACTCTGTGGATCACAATAAACGGTGGAAAATTCTGAAGCAGATGGAAATAACAGACTACCTGACTCTTGAGAAACCTGTATGCAGGTCAGGAAGCAACAGAACATGGCATGGAAGTACAGACTTGTTTAACATAGGAAAAGGAGTAAATCAAGGCTGAATATTGTCACCCTGCTTATTTAACATATATGCAGAGTACATCATGAGAAATGCTGGGCTGGAAGAAGCACAAGATGGAATCAAAATTACCAGGAAAAATATCAATAACCTCAGACATGCAGATGACACCACTGTTATGGCAGAAAGTGAAGAACTAAAGATTCTCTTGATGAAAGTGAAAGAGGAGTTGTTTGTATATTTTTGAGATTAGTTGTTTTTCAGTTGCTTCATTTGCTATTATTTTCTCCCATTCTGAAGGCTGTCTTTTCTCCTTGCTTATAGTTTCCTTTGTTGTGCATGAGCTTTTAAGTTTAATTAGGTCCCATTTATTTTTGCTTTTATTTCCAGTATTCTGGGGGGTGGGTCATAGAGGATCCTGCTGTGATTTATGTTGGAGAGTGTTTTGCCTATGTTTTCTAGGAGTTTTATAGTTTTTTTGGGCTTATGTTTAGATCTTTAATCCATTTTGAGTTTATTTTTGTGTACAGTGTTAGAAAGTGTTTTAATTTCATTCTTTTACAAGTGGTTGACCAGTAAAATTCCTATAAAAACATTTTAAAGAAAATATGGTGAAGCAAATGGGATAACTAAAAATGGAAGTAAAATATCTAGTCTAGACAACAAAGAAATGGAACAATTTTAGAAAAGAGTTGACACATTTCAGTGGGTGCATGGAAAATAAATCAGAGAGGAAAGAAAATCTCAGAGGTCCACCAAGTATTTTCTAATGTGTCTGTGAAAAAGTCATTAAATCTTATTTTATGACTTAAAGATTAAAGATTATAGAATATATTTTTGTTTTAGTCAATTCTATTTATAGAAATATTTTTTATTTAAATAACATAAGTTCAGTTTGCATGAGTACATGTATTAATATAAATTCTCTTTATAACTGTCAAAAGAATATGACATGCGTTACAGAAATTCACTGATTAAAGGAACACTTGGTAAACAATTCACTTTCTCTCTTGACATGACTACCTGAGAGTTTACTTTGCCTGATAGGACAAAATCAGCCTTTTTTCTCATTTTTTTTTCTTTTCTCTCTTTTTTTTTTTTATTCTCAACAAATCAAAGTATTAAACTACAACAGTAGGCTTATAGAAGCTCAGGTCAGAGGAAAGTGGATTACTGTGGATTGCTGATGTTTCAAAAGTTTTATTCAGTCTTTGAGAGATAAGGAAATGATCTCAAATAAAACTTTACTCAACCCTATTGTACTTTATCTTCTAAGTAAAGCCCCTTGTCAGCCTTTGATCTGACTCCACTAAAGTTTCCAGTAATTCAGCTGTCCCAGAGTGATTCGTTCTATAGCATTTCTGTAATTGCAAACCAGCTGGTAGAACTTCAAGAGACCAACAAAAAATATCTTAAAAGGCTATTTAAAAACTATTAGTTGCTAAATTACACTCATTTCCCTCACCATTTGAAATATTTTGCACATAAAATATGCTTGGGCTTACCTAATTAAAATAAAAGAGAAAAAAATTCCTTGCAACTCACCTTTAAGCAAAAGCATATTTTTATAACAGTCTTGCAGCTGCATTTTTCTCTCTAGTGCCTTTTCCTAACAAAATGTATGCCATATTCAATAATCCTTTCACCTGTATGTCTATTGGGCACTGCTAACAATAACTAGAACTTTTCTATTTGTAGAAAAAGTAGCCCAGTGGAAATAG
>SJYF01004691.1:124477-136784 GCA_006410515.1 Procapra przewalskii | reverse complement strand
TTTTTTTTTTTTTTTTTAATGAGTCAGCTCTTCATATTAGGTGGCCAAAATATTGGAGTTGCAGATTCAGCATCAGTTTTTCCAATGAACATTCAGGACTGATTTCCTTTATGATGGACTAGTTGGATCTGTTTGTAGTCTACAGGACTCTCAAGAGTCTTCTCCAACACCACAGTTCAAAAGCATCAGTTCTTTGGTGCTCAGCTTGTGCTTCATCCAGCCCAGTGTTTCTCATGAGGTAATCTGCATATAAGTTAAATAAGCAGGGTGACAATATACAGCCTTGACATACTCCTTTCCCGATTTGAAACCAGTCTGTTGTACCATACATATTCCATTATACACACACACACACACACACACACACACACACACACACACACACATATATATATGTACAACAGTGACTATATATACAGTCACTGTTTCTTTATCCAGTCCACTGTTGATGACATTTAGACTGCTTCCATGTCTTGGCTATTGTAAACAGAGCTGCAATGAACAATGGGATGCATGTATTTTGGGGCCATGGTTTTCTCTGGCTATATATCCAGGAATGGGATTTCAGGGTCCTATGTTAGCTCTATTTTTAGTTTGTAAAGGAATTTCCATAAGGTTTTCCATAGTGGCTGCACCAATTTACATTCCCACCAGCAGTGCAGGAGGGTTTCCTTCTTCTCACACACTCTCCAGCATTTGGTGTTTCTAGATATTTTGATGATAGCCATTCTAACCAATGTGATGTGGTATCTCATTATTTTGATTTGAATTTCTCTAATACCTAGAACTTTAAACATCTTTTCACGTGCCTATTGGCCATGTTTATGTCCTCTTTGGAGAAATGTCTATTCAGGTCTTCTAACCATTATTTGAGTGACTTGCTTGTTTTGATGCTATTAAGCATCCTAAGCTATTTGTAAATTTTGGAGAGTAATCCCTTACCAGTGACATCATTTGAAAATATTTTCTCCCAATCTGTGTGTTGTCTTTTAGTTTCATTTATTATTTCCCTTGCTGTGAAAACACTTTGGAGTTTAAGTAGGTCCCATTTGCTTATTTTTGCCTTTATTTCCAATTTTTTCTGGGTTTTTGTTCTGTCTCTCAGTAATATCCAACACTTTGCAACCCCATGGACTACAGCACACCAGGCTTTCCTGTCCTTCACTATCTCCTGGAGTTTGTTCTAATTCATGTCCATTGAATCGATGATGCCGTCCAATGATCTCATCCTCTGTCAGGTCCTTCTTCTCCTGCCCTCAGTCTTTCCCATCATCACAGTCTTTTCCAATGAGTCTGCTCTTCACATCAGGTGGCCAAAGTACTGGCGGTTCAGCTTCATCATCAGTCCTTCCAATGAATATTCCGTGGTTGATTTCCTTTCAGATTGACTGCTCTGATCTCTGTGCTGCCAAAGGGATTCTAAAGAATCTTCTCCAGAATCACAATTTGAACACATCAGTCCCTTAGCACTCAGCCTTCTTTATGGTCCAACTTTCACATTCATACACGAGTATTAGAAAAACCATAGATTTGACTGTACAGACGTCTGTCGGCAAAGTTATGTCTCTGCTTTTTAAATACTGTACAGCTTTTTCACAGCTTTTATTCCAAGAAGCAAGCCTCTTTTAATTTCATGGTTGCAGTCACTATCCACAATGATTTTGGAACCCAAGAAAATAAAGTATGTTACTATTTCTATTTTTCCTTCATCTATTTGCCTTGAAATGGTGGGGAAAAAATGACATAATCTTCGTTTTTTGAATGTTGAGTTTCAAGCCAGCTTTTTCACTTTCCTTTTTAACCTTCATCAAGAGGTTCTTTGTGCCTCTTCACTGTCTGTAATTAGGGTGTTGTCATCTCAGTATCTGAGGTTGTTGATATATCTCCCTGCACTCTTGTGATTCATCCAGCCCAACATTTCACATGATGCAATTTGCATATAACTTAAATAGGCAGGATGAAATATACCATCCTTGATGTTCTCCTTTTCTAATTTTGAACAGTCTGCTGTTCTCCACATGATTCTAACTGTTGCTTCCTGATCTGAATACAGGTTTCTCAGGAGGCTGGTTCAGTTCACTTCAGTTACTCAGTCATGCCCAACTTTTTGCAAATCCATAAACGGCAGCACCCCAGGCTTCCCTGTTGATAACCAACTCCTGGAGCTTCCTCAAACTCATGTCCATAGAATCGGTTATGTGACCCAACCATCTCATCCACTGTCATCATTTTCTCTTCCTGTTTTCAATCTTTCCCCGTATCTGGGTCTTTTCCAAGGTCAGTTCTTCACATCAGGTGGCCAAAATATGAAGTTTCAGTGTCAGCATCAGTCCTTCTAATTAAAATTCTTCACTGATTCTATTTAGGATGGACTGGTTGGATCTCCTTGCAGTCCAAGGGACTTTCAAGGATATTCTCCAACACCACAGTTCAGAAGCATCAGGTCTTCAGCACTTAGCTTTCTCACACATCCTTATATGACTACTGTAAAAACCAAAGCTTTGACTAGAGGGACCATGTTGGTAAAGTAATGTCTCTGATTTTTAGTATGCTGCCTATGTTGGTCAAGCTCTTCTTCCAAGAAGTAAATAGCTTTTAATTTCATGGCTACAGTCAACATCTTCAGTATTTTGGAATCCAAGAAAATAAAATATATAATTGTTTCCATTGTTTTCCCATCTATTTGCCTTGAAGAGTTGGGACCAGATGCCACAGTCTTAGTTTTTTGAATGTTGAGTTTTAAGGCAGCTTTTTAACTCTACTCCTTCACTTTGATCAAGAGGCTCTTTAGTTATTCTTTGTTTTCTGCCATAAGGGTGGTTTTATCTGCATATCTGAGGTTACTGATATTTCTCCCAGCAATCTTGATTCCAGTGTGTGCTTCATCCAGCCTGGCATTTCACATGATGTACTCTGCATGTAAGTGAAACAAGCAGGGTGAAAATAGGCAGCCTTAGTGTACTCTTTCTTAATTTGGAATCAGTCTGTTGTTGCATGTCCAGTTCTAACTGTTCCTTTTTGACCTGCATACATATTTCTCAGGAGGCAGGTCAGGTGATCGGGTATTCCCATCTCTTGATGAATTTTCCAGTTTGTCATTATCTACACAGTCAAAGACTTTGGTGTAGTCAACAACAAACTGGATCCAAATAGGAAAAAGAGTACGTCAGCACTGTATATTGTCACCCTGCTTATTTAACGTCTATGCAGAGTACATCATGAGAAACGCTGGGCTGGAAGAAGCACCAGCTGGAATCAAGATTGCTGAGAGAAATAGCAGTAATCTCATATATGCAGATGACACCACGCTTATGGCAGAAAGTGAAGAGGAACTAAAATGCCTCTTGATGAAATTGAAAAAGGAGAGTGAAAAAGCTGGCCTAAAGCTCAACATTCAGAAAACTAAGATGGCATCTGGTCCCATCACTTCATGGGAAATAGATGGGGAAACAGTGGAAACAGTGTCAGACTTTATTTGGGGGATCCAAAATCACTGCAGATGGTGACTGTAGCCATGAAATTAAAAGACGCTTACTCCTTGGAAAGAAAGTTATGACCAAACTAGATAGCGTATTGAGAAGCAGAGACATTACTTTGTCAACGAAGGTCCATCTAGTCAAGGCTATGATTTTTCCAGTGATCACGTATGGATGTGAGAGTTGGACTGTGAAGAAAGCTGAGCACCAAAGAATTAATTCTTTTGAACTGTGGTGCTGGAGAAGACTTTCAAGAGTCCCTTGAACTGCAAGGAGATGCAACCAGTCCATTCTAAAGTAGACCAGTCCTGGGTGTTCATTGGAAGGAATGATGCTAAAGCTGAAACTCCAATACTTTGGCCGCCTCCTGCAAAGAGTTCACTCATTGGAAAAGTCCCTGATGTTGGGAGGGATTGAGGCCAGGAGGAGAAGGGGGCAACAGAGGATGACTTGGCTGGATGGCATCACCAACTCAATGGGCAGGAGTTTGAGTGAATTCCAGGAGTTGGTGATGGACAGGGAGGCCTGGTGTGCTGTGATTCATGGGGTCACAAAGAGTTAGACATAACTGAATGACTGTACTAAACTGAAATGAACTGATATATTTTTTTTCTGGTATTCTCTAGCTTTTTTGATAATCCAATAGATGTGGATAGTTTGATCACTGGTTCCTCTGCCTTTCCTACTCCAGCTTGAACATTTGGAAGTTCACAGTTCAAGTACTGTTGAAGCCTGCCTTGGGAAATTTTGAGCATTACTTTGCTAGTGCATGCTGCTGCTGCTAAGTCACTTCAGTCATGTCTGACTCTGTGCAACCCCGTAAACGGAAGCCCACCAGGCTCTGCCATCCCTGGTATCCTCTAGATAAAAACACTGGAGTGGGTTGCCATTTCCTTCTCCAATGCATGAAAGTGAAAGTGAAGTCACTTAGTCATGTCTGACTCTTCACAAACCCATGGACTGCAGCCTACCAGGCTTCTCCATCCATGGTATTTTCCAGGCAAGATTGTTGAAGTGGGTTGCCATTGCCTTCTCTGTGCTAGTGCACGAAATGTGTGCAGCTGTATGATCATTTGAACACATTTTGGCATTGCCCTTCTCTGGGTTTGAAACAAAAAGTGACCTTTTTAGTGGAAACTGACCAGTCCTGTGGCCACTGCTGAATTTCCAAATTTGCTGGCATATTGAGTGCAGCACTTTTACAACATCATCTTTTAGGATTTGAAATAGTTCAGATGGGACACCATCACTTCTAGTTTTTTTGCAGTAATGCTTCTAAGCCTCACTTGCATTCCACCTCCAGGATGTCTGAGTCTATGTGAGTGATCACGTCTTGGCTATCCATTAAGACCTTTTCTGTATAGTTTTTCTTTGCATTCTTGCCACCCCTTCTTAATATCTTCTGCTTCTGTTAGCCCATACCATTTCTGTCTTTATTGTGTCATCTTCACATGAAATGTTCCCTTGTCATCACTAATTTTCTTGAAGAGATCTCTAGTCTTTCTCATTCTATTCCTTTCTGGTATTTCTTTGCATTGTTCAGTTAAGAAGGCTTCCTTATCTCTCTTTGCTATTTTTGGAACTTTGCATCTAGATGAGTATAACTTTCCTTTTCTCCTTTGCCTTTTACTTCTGTTTTTTTTTTTTTTTCTCAGCTATTTTTAAGTCCTCCACAAATGACAATTTTGCCTTTTAGCTTTTATTTTTCTTGGGAATGTTTTTGATCATTATCTCCTGTACACTGTTTCTAATTTCTGTCCACAATTATTTAGCCACTGTATTCACCAGTAACTGTCCACTAGATCTGTCAATGAGATCTAGTCTCTCCATTCTTTTTGTCACTTCCGCTGTATCATCATAAATGGTTTGATTAGGTTATCCCTGTATGACCTAGTGGTTTTCCCTAATCTCTTCAGTTTATCTCTGAATTTGACAATAAGGTGTTCATGATTTTACTATTCTGATAGATGGATTGGAAAGTAAGTTTCTGTGATTTATATCATACTGTGTCCTGCTCAAAATTCTCCAAGTCAGGTTTCAGCAATACGTGAACCATGAAGTTCCAGATGTTCAAGCGGGTTTTAGAAAGGCAGAGGAACCAGAGATCAAATTTCCAACATCTGGTGGATCATGGAAAAATCAAGAGAGTTCAAGAAAAACATCTATTTCTGCTTTATTGACTATGCCAAAGCCTTTGACTGTGTGGATCACAATAAACTGTGGAAAATTCTAAAAGAGATGGAAATACTAGAACACCTGAGCTTTCTCTTGAGAAATCTGTATGCAGGTCAGGAGGCAACAGTAAGAACTGGACATGGAACAACAGACTGGTTCCAGATAGGAAAAGGAGTACATTAAGGCTGTATATTGTCACCCTGCTTATTTAACTTCTATGCAGAGTATATCATGAGAAACGCTGGGCTGGAAGAAACACAAGCTGGAGTCAAGAATGCAGGGAAAAAGATCAATAACCTCAGATATGCAGATGACACCACCCTTATGGCAGAAAGTGAAGAGGAACTAAAAAGCCTCTTGATGAAAATGGAAGAGAAGAGTGAAAAAAGTTGCCTTAAAGCTCAACATTCATGAAAAAAAGATCATGGCATGCAGTCCCATCACTTCATGGGAAATAGATGGGGAAACAGTGGAAACAGTGTCAGACTTTAGTTTTTGGGCTCCAAAATCACTGCAGATGGTGATTGCAGCCATGAAATTAAAAGACGCTTACTCCTTGGAGAAAGGTATGATCAACCTAGATAGCATATTCAAAAGCAGAGACATTACTTTGCCGACTAAGGTCCGTCTAGTCAAGGCTATGGTTTTTCCTGTGGTCAGGTATGGATGTGAGAGTTGGACTGTGAAGAAGGCTGAACACAGTCAGCTCCTGATCTTGTTTTTGTTGACTGCAGAGAATATAATCAATCTGATTTTGTTGTTGACCGTCTGGTGATGTCCATGTGTGGAGTCTTCTCTTGTGTTGCTGGAAGTGGGTGTTTTCTGTGACCAGTGCATTTTCTTGGCAAAACTTAGTCTTTGGTTTGCTTCCTTCCGTATTCCAAGGCCAAATTTTTCTGTCACTCCAGGTGTTTCTTGACATCCTATTTTTGCATTCCAGTCCCTATAATTAAGGGGCGATGGCCAAGAGGAGCCACCCCATGTCCATAGCCAGGGGCGGTGTCCAAGGCCAGCAGTGGCAGTCAGAAGGAGCAACCCCACGCCTGAGGCCAGGGCAGTGACCAGGAAGTGCAACCCCATTTCCAAGGCCAGGGGTGGTGGCCAGGAGGAGCAACCGCATGTCCAAGGATGGTGGCTGCCCAGCCACAGTAGGGCCTAGAGGAGCCATGCTATGCTGAAGGTCAGGAAGGGCAGCAAGAGGAGATACCTCTCATCCAAGGTAAGGAGCAGCAACTGTGCTTTATTGGAGCAGCCATAAAGAGATACCCCTCACCCAAGGTAAGAGAAACCTAAGTAAAATGATAGGTGCTGCAAGAGGGCATCACAGGACAGACACACTGAAACCATTATCACAGAAAACTAGTCAATCTAATCACACTAGGACCACAGCATTGTCTAACTCAATGAAACTAAGCCATGCCAGAGAGGCAACCCAAGATGGGCAGGTCATGGTGGAGGGGTCTGACAGAATGTGGTCCACTAGAGAAGGGAATGGCAAACCATTTCAGTATTCATGCCTTGAGAACCCCATGAACAGTATGAAAAGGCAAAATTATAGGATACTGAAAGAGGTACTCCCCAGGTCAGTAGGTGCCCAATATGCTACTTGAGGTCAGTGGAGAAATAACTCCAGAAAGAATGAAGGGATGGAGCCAAAGCAAAAACAATACCCAGCTGTGGATGTGACTAGTGATAGAAGCAAGGTCCGATGCTGTAAAGAGCAATATTGCATAGGACCTGGAATATCATGTCTATGAATCAAGGCGCATTGGAAGTGGTCAAACAGGAGATGGAAAGAGTGAACATCAACATTCTAAGAATCAGCGAACTAAAATGGACTGGAATGTGTGAATTTAACTCAGATGACCATTATATCTACTACTGCGGGCAGGAATCCCTCAGGAGAAATGGAGTAGCCATCTTGGTCAACAGAAGAGTCCAAAATGCAGTAGTTGGATGCCATCTCAAAAATCACAGAATAATCTCTGTTCATTTCCAAGGTAAACCATTCAGTATCACAGTAATTCAAGTCCATGCCCCAATCAGTAATGCTGAAGAAGCTGACATTGAACTGTTCTATGAAGACCTACAAGACCTTTTAGAACTAACACCCATAAACAGATATATGCTTTAATATGTGTATTAGTTGCTCTGTTTTGTTTGACTTTTTGCTACCCCATAGACGTTAGTGCATCAGGCTTCTCTGTGCATGGGATTTTCCAGGCAAGAATTCTACAGTGAGTTTCCATTTACTTCTCCAGGGATCAAATGTGCATCTCCTTCATTGCAGATGAACTCTTTACTGTCTGAACCAGCAGGATAAAATGTTAATATATGACAGACTTTATTTCCTTGGGCTACAAAATCACTGCAGATGGTGACTGCAGCCATAAAATTAAGAGACACCTGCTCCTTGGAAGAAAGCTATGACTAAACTAGACAGCATATTAAAAACCAGATACATGACTTTGCTGACAAAGGGCCATCTAGGCAAAGGTATGGTTTTTCCAGTAGCCGTGTATGGATGTGGGAGTTCAACTATAAAGAAAACTGAGAGCTGAAGAATTGATGCTTTTGAACTATGGTGTTAGAGAAGATTCTTGAGGGTCCCTTGGACTTCAAGGATATCAAATGAATCAATACTAAAAGAGATCAGTCCTGAATATTCATTGGAAAGACTGATTCTGAAGCTGAAGCTCTGATACTTTGGCCACCTGAATTGAAGAACTCTCATTGAAAAAGACCCTGATGCTAGGAAAGATTGAAGGCAGAAAGAGAATGGGACAACAGAGGACAAGATATTTGGATGGCATCACAGACTCAATGGACATGAGTTTGAGGAAGCTCTGGGAGTTGGTAATGAGCACAGAAACCTGGCATGCTGCAGGCCATGGGGTCACAAAAAGGCTGACACAACTGAGCAACTGAACTGAACCGATACATATATATATTGTCTCTTTCTGACTTACTTCGCTTTGTGAGGTAACAGGCTCTAGGTTCATCCACTTCAGTTCAGCAGACTCAAATCATTCCTTTTTATGACTAAGTAATACTCCATTGTGTGTGTGTGTGTGTGTGTGTATGTATAAACTTCCTTATCCATTAATCTGTGGATATACATATAGGTTGCTTCCATGTCTTGTCTGTTGCAAATAGTGCTGAAATGAACATTTTACAATATTTTTATGTAACATTTTATAATATTTATAGTTGGGATTTCATGAGTTAACTCTTCCATTTACTAATGTAATACAATTCTGTGTGTGTGTGTGTGTCTGTGTGTGGACATGTCACTGAGTCCAATCACAGTTTCCTCACCACTTGAAAGGTTAATAAATTGAGAGAGAAGTCCTTAGGGCAAGAAACTGGCCATATTTGTAAAACCATCAGGTGAGAACTAGCGTCCTATAGAACAGACCTATCTGAGTTAGAATTCAGGCTTATCTGTATTCCAAAGGGAGGGAATTGTGGCTATTAGTTGCAAACTTCTGGGTGCCAGGAATTTTTGTGCTTGCTACTGTCCATATAGGTCTGGTTAAAATATCCTTATGAAATTCAAAAAGGACACATTATTTTCTGTTGCATAACAGAAAATAACAGAATACAATAGTTAGAGATAAAGGAATAGATGCAATACAGAGTCAGGCTTGTTTTTCTATTGCAAACATAGCACAAAATTTAAGAGCAATTAAGATTCAGGCTGCTTGGGTTTGGATTTCTGCTCCAAATTTCACTAGTCCTGTGACCCAAGCCATGTTTCAAAATCATCTTCTGCTGAAATTTTCTCATCTCTAAGTGAGGATAATAGTGTACCAATCTAATAAAATTGTTATTGCTGTTGTTGCTTAGTCTCTAAATCATGTATGACTCTTTGGGGAGCTCACAGACTGCAGCCCCAACAAATTCTTCTGTTCATGATATTTCCTAGGCAAGAATACTGGAGTGGATTGCTATTTCCTACTTTAGGGGATCCTTCTGGCCCAGGGATCAAACTCACATCTCCTGCACTGGCAGGCAGATTCTTTACACTAATTAGGTACCACTGAGTCACCTGAAAACCTCTTCTCATAAGATTATCAGTATTAAATAAGTTAATATTTGTAAAACACTTAGAACCATATCTAACAGATAAGACATGCTATCTAAGTAATTGTTAAATAAATGTAGGAATACATTTATTTAATACAAATGTAGGAATATTGCTACATGTAATTTCTGGTTATTGATTTTATCTGCAATATAGTGTTCCACTAGAGGTATGCACTTAAGCATTCCCTTTGGATGGCTGATCTAGCCATCTGATCTAAATACATTTCTCTTTGAACAAGATTAGATAAATTCCTCATGTTTGTCCCTTTGCTTACCTGTGCTTACCTGTGTTTATTTGTGTTTAGATTCAATGTCAGGAATTGGAATTAATGTTGAGATTCTATGAGTGTTAAAGTTAATATTTAACTAATTGGAAATGCCTATGCAAGTATTGGATGAATGTTTTCAGCTTTAATAAAGTGTGCTTTAATATGTGTGCTTTCTTATAGTCTGCTTGCTTTAATATGTGTGTTTTCTTATAGTCTGGACACGTTTCATGACATACTAATATATGATATTGTCAAACTTTTGCCTTCTTATGTCAGTTTAATCCATATAAATGCATCCTTTTTTTGAAATATTTATTTTTTATTTTTATTTATTTACTTTATTTTGCTTTACAATACTGTATTGGTTTTGCCATACATTGACATGAATCTGCCACGGGTGTATACGAGCTCCCAATCCTGAATCCCCCTCCCACCTCCCACCCCATATCATCTCTCTGGATCATCTCCGTGCATTCTTATTATAACATAAATTCTATTCACTTACCACTTATATTGCTTCATTTTATAACTATCTATGTAGCATGTACCATTTGCCAGATATTATTCAAGACACTGTATACAGCCAAGACAGGATGTTCACTGAATATTTAGGACTCGCTTTTTACCTTTGAGGATGGTGGAAAGGAGGGCTTCCCTGGAAGCTCAGCTGGTAAGAAATACACCTACAATGCATGTGACCCTGGTTTGATTCTTGGGTCAGAAAGGTACCCTGGAGAGGGATAGGCTCTCCACTCCAATATTCTTGTCCTTCCCTAGTGGCTCAGATGGTAAAGAATACAGGAGACCTGGGTAATCTGGGAGACCTGACTTTGATGCCTGGGTTGAGAAGATACCCTGGAGGAGGGCATGACAGCCCTCTCATGCCTTGAGAATCCTCATGGGCAAAGGAATCTGGCTAGCTGCAGTCCATGGGGTCACAAAGAGTCTGACACGACTGAATGACTAAACATAGCATGACACAAACTTGATAAAGGCTTGATAAAGAACAACAGAAAAAAGAAACGGATAAGAAGAGATGGAGAAACTGGAAAACATAAACTAAATTAAGTGGGGACATTGAATATGAAATAGAAAACATGCAACAAACTAGATAATAATAAAAGATCATCATATAGTCCAGTTGCTTTTAAACATGATTGCTCATTAGAAACATATCTGCAACTCTGGAGAAAAAAATGCAATATATAGGTATTTATGTTTTTCAAAAGCTTTCAAGATAATTCTGATATGCATCTGGATTTTAAATACTAATTACAGGTTTTTCTATTAAATAATAATTTTAGTTATATAGAATCAATTATTTTTCTGTTGTCCAATCATGATACAATAATATTAAGTGAGTAATAGTTACATAATCATAATAGTAAAAGATGTTTATCAGTTTTCACCATCAGTAGCCAGACAAAAAGTAAAAGATGGTTACAATGCAAGCCTTAATAGGAACATGACTAACTTAATAATATAAAATAAATGCATACAATTTGGGGAGGTCAAGCAGAGTGACATGGCAAGTGGAAGTGCATACATGCACATGTTTTCATCCACCTAGCTCTCTATGTCTTTTGGTTGGTGCATGTAATCCATTTACATTTAAGATAATTATCCATATGCATGATCCTATTACTATTTTTTAAATTGTTTTGGGTTTATTTTCTGCAGACTTTTCCCTTCTCTTGTGTTTCCTGCCTAGAGAAGTTCCTTTAGTATTTTTTGTAAAGCTGGTTTTGTGTTGCTGAACTGTCTTAACTTTTGCTTGTCCAAAAAGCTTTTGGTTTCTCCATCAAATCTGAATAAGAATCTTGCTGGGTAGATTATTTTTGGTTATAAATTCTTCCTTTGCATCATTTTAAGTGTATCCTGACATTAGGGATTCCCTTGAGCTGATAACTTGATGGGACTTCCTTTATATGTTGTTTGCCATTTTTTCCTTGTTGCTTTTAATATTTTATCTTTGTCTCTAAATTCTGTCAGTTTTATTACTATATCTTAGTGTGTTCTTCATTGTTCTTTTTCCCGCTTGGATCTCTCTACTTCCTGTACTTGGTTGACTATTTCCTTTCCCATGTTTGGAAAGTTTTCAGTTTTATCTCTTCCAATATTTTATCAGACCACTTCTCTCTTGTATTCTTCTAGGACCCCTATAATGTGGCTGTTGGTAAGTTTAATGTTGTCCCCAGATCTTTTAGGCAATCTTCATTTTATTTTTCCAGTATTCTGTTCTTCAGCAATGATTTCCACCATTTTGTCCTTCACATCATTTATTCATTCTTCTGCCTT
>SJYF01004679.1:42162-55319 GCA_006410515.1 Procapra przewalskii | reverse complement strand
TCTCGGAGGGCCGGGGGCCGGGGCCGGGGCAGGCCGGTCGCGGGGACCTCCTCCGTACCCCCCGGGGCGGGGCGCGGGGTCCAGAAGAGAGTGCCCCCGGGCGGCTCGCCCCGCGCTGGGCGCTGCCACGTGGTGTCCAGTGTCCCCGGAGCTCCAGGCGGAGAGGGATTAACGGCGGGGGCTGACGCCGCGGTGGGGTTGGGCCCGTAGGCTTTCTCGCCTTCACGGTCAGGGCAGGCCCGGGCCGAGGGAGCAGGTGCGCGGGCAGAGCGAGGGAAGCCCTGCGAGCTGGGCCTCAGGGCCTGGGCTGCTGGAGCCACGGAGGGTTCACGGGCGCGACCGGGGCCCCCTGCTTGGCACCTGGAGCTCCGGGGCCCGCCCCGTCCTGTCCAGCCCCACGGTCTCTGGCCCGGACTGAGCCAGGCCCTGACCTGTCCCTACCGTACAGAAGGGAGCGCCACGGCAGCTCTGGGGGAGACGCACCTGCCGAGGGAGGGGCGGGCGAGGAGGGTCCCAGTAGTACTCCCGGCGGTGGGCGGCGCCACCTGTGCCCGGCTCAGCGGAAGAAGGGAGCTCGCTCTGCGAGGGGACTTGAGGGGTCCAAGGGGGCAGGGGAAGGACCTGTGGCCAGGTGATCGGGGAGCTTGGGCTTCATCCCAAGGACAGAGTGGCGCCGAGGGAGTGCTTGAAGCTGGCTGGGACCTGATCAGATGAGGGTTTCCCAGAGCGTGGTTGAGAGAACAAGAGTGGGGGTCGGGGAGCGGGGAAGCGGTCAAGCGTCCAGTCCCAGCCCTGGAAGAGAAGAGGTGGGGCAGAGGACTGGGCTGGGTGTTCCGGGTTTGCCCCCAGACCCTCCTTCCTCCCCTCTCCCCTCCCTGGGCTCTGGGACGGCGTCGGCGACCCCATCCCCCACTCTCCCCTGGCTTCCGGTGAGTCTGGACTCCAGCCCAGAAGTTGGAGAATTTCCCCAGTTTCCTCCTGGCTGGGCACACACACCTGTCTTCTCTCTGAGGCCCCAGGACCTGCCCTGAGGCCCTTTCTACCCTCCTAGGGCTCTGGGAAAGGTCAGTTGTTTTTATTCCAATCCCAAAGAAAGGCAGGGCCAAACATTGCTCACACTACCGCACAACTGCACTCATCTCACACACTAGCAAAGTAATGCTCAAAATTCGCCAAGCCAGGCAGGCTTCAACAGTACACGAACTGTGAACGTCCAGAAGTTCAAGCTGGATTCAGAAAAGGCAGAGGAACCGGAGATCAAATTGCCAACATCAGATCAAATTGCCAACATCCGTTGGATCATCAAAAAGGCAAGAGAGTTCCAGAAAAACATCTACTTCTGCTTTATTGACTGTGGCAAAGCCTTTGACTGTGTGGATCACAACAAACTGTGGAAAATTCTGAAAGAGATGGGAATACCAGACACCTGACCTGCCTCCTGAGAAATCTCAGGAGGTATGCAGGTCAGGAAGCAACAGTTAGAATTGGACATGGAACAACAGACTGGTTCCAGATCAGGAAAGGAGTACGTCAAGGCTGTATATTGTCACCCTGCTTATTTAACTTATATAGAGAGTACCTCACGAGAAACGCTGGGCTGCATGAAGCACAAGCTGGGATCAAGATTGCCAGGAGAAATATCAATAACCTCAGATTTGCAGACGACACCACCCTAATGGCAGAAAGTGAAGAAGAACTAAAGAGCTTCTTGATGACAGTGAAACAGGAGAGTGAAAAAGTGGCTGGAAATGTTAAAACTTAATATTCAAAAAACCAAGACAAGATCACAGCACCTGGTCACATCACTTTATGGGAAATAGATGGGAAAACAATGGAAACAGTGACAGACTTTATTTTTTGGGGCTCCAAAATCACTGCAGATGGTGACTGCAGCCATGAAATTCAAAGACGCTTGCTCCTTGGAAGAAAAGCTATGACCAACCTAGAGAGCATATTAAAAAGCAGACATTGCTTTGCTAACAAAGGTCCATATAGTCAAAGCTATGGTTTTTCCAGTAGTCATGTATATGGATGTGAGAGTTGGAGCATAAAGAAGGCTGCTGCTGCTAAGTCGCTTCAGTGGTGTCCGACTCTGTGCGATCCCACAGACGGCAGCCCACCAGGCTCCCCCATCCCTGGGATTCTCAAAGCAAAAACACTGGAGTGGGTTGCCATTTCCTTCTCCAATAAAGAAGAACTGATGCTTTTGAACTGTGGTGTTGCAGAAGACACTTGAGAGTCCCTTGGACTGCAAGGAGATCTAACCAGTCAATCCTAAAGGAAATCAGTCCTCAGTATTTATTGGAAGGACTGATGCTGAAGCTCCAATACTTTGGCCACCCGATGTGAAGAGCTGACTCTTTAGAAAAGACCCTGATGCTGGGGAAGATTGAAGGCAGGAGGAAAAGGGAACGAGAGAGGATGAGATGGTTGGATGGTATCACCAACTCGAGGGACATGAGTTTGAGCAAGCCCTGGGAGTTGGTGATGGACAGGGAAGCCTGGTGTGCTGCAGTCCATGGAGTTGCAGAGAGTCAGACAGGACTGAGCGACTGAGCTGCCCTGAGGGCTCTGGGACCAGCCCCTCCCTGGGTCTTCCTCACCCTGTTGGGCTCACCTCCCCCTTCCCTGCACCTTGGTGAGTGGACCTTTATAGAAGTCCTTTTCTCTCTTTGCATCTTTCTCTGGCCAGAATGCTGATTTCCTCTAAGGGGAGGAAGAGAGGGGGCAAAGAGGATGCCCGGTGGTCTCCTGGTCCGCCTGCTGTCGCTGGACCCAGGTGAACAGGCCAGGAGAGCACATGTGCAGGGGTCAGCTGCTGAGTTTGATGTGGAATGGTGGAGAGACCTAAGGACACTCACGGGAGCTGTCCAGGAGCATTTGGGATTCGGGACAGAAGTGGGCATCTGGAGGCATGCTAAGTGTGGGCAGTCCCTGGGGCCATAGGACGAGGGTGGGGAAAACAAGTGGACCGGCCGGAAAGCTGCAACGGAGAGGAAGCCTAAGGAGGGCGAGGCGACAGTCCCCCAAGGAGGCCTGTACGCGGGATGCGGCCTCAGCAGCTGTAGGACTTTTCTTTTCTAATAATTATGTGAACCAATCTTGAAGTCCATGAGAAAAATAAAGATACAAGAATAATTAGCCCGAAAGGACTTGAATAGACATGTTTCCAAAGATACCTAAATGGCCAACAAGCACATAGAAAGACGCTCAATACCATTAGTCACTCAGTTCAGTTCAGTTCAGTTCAGTCGCTCAGTCGTGTCCGACTCTTTGTGACCCCATGAACCGCAGCACGCCGGGCCTCCCTGTCCAACACCAGCTCCCGGAGTCCACCCAAACCCATGTCCATCAAGTCGGTGATGCCATCCAGCCACCTCACCCTGTCATCTGCATCTCCTCCTGCCCTCAATCCCCCCCAGCATCAGGGTCTTTTCAAATGAGTCAGCTCTTCACATGAGGTGAGCAAAGTACTGGAGCTTCAGCTTTAGCATCATTCCTTCCAAAGAAATCCCAGGGCTGATCTCCTTCAGAATGGACTGGTTGGATCTCCTTGCAGTCCAAGGGACTCTCAAGAGTCTTCTCCAACACCACAGCTCAAAAGCATCAATTCTTCGGCGCTCAGCCTTCTTCACAGTTCAATTCTCACATCCATAAATGAGCACAGGAAAAACCATAGCCTTGACTAGATGGACCTTTGTTGGCAAAGTAACGTCTCTGATTTTCAATATGCTGTCTAGGTTGGTAGTAACTTTCCTTCCAAGGAGTAAATGTCTTTTAATTTCATGGCTGCAGAATTAAGCCAGTCACAAAAAGTAAACTTTTTATGATTCCACTTCTATGAGGTCTCTAGAGTAATCATATTCTTCAAGACAGAAAGTAGAATGGTGATTGCTGGGTGGGGTAGGGGGAGGATGAGGAGTGAACATTTAATGGGGACAGTTTCAGATTCAGGAAGGAAGGTGAAAAAGTCCAGGAAGTGGATGGTGACGATGATTGCACGACACAAATGTACTTAACGCCCCTGAACTGTGCCCTTAAAAATGGTTGCAATGGCAAAAAAAAAATTTTTTATAATAAATTTCATGTTTTTTAATGTGTTTTACCACAATTTGTAAAAAAAAAAAAAAGATTTCCCAAAACAATAGCCTATAAAATTCCAAAAAAAAAAGACTCGAGTCCTGCCAGAGGGTAGAACCTGTCACAGAACCGACCAGAACATTCTGTCACAGATGGTTGACTAGACACACAGGTCAGAGGTCTGATTTAGCATTCGATCGTGTGCTCGGCCACTCAGTCGTGCCCGATGTTTTGCTGCCTATTGGACTGCAGCCCACCAGGCTCCTCTGTCCATGGGATTTCCCAGACAAGAATGCTGGAGTGGATGCCATTTCCTTCTCTAGGGGACCTTCCCGATCCAGGGGTCGAACCTGAGTTTCCTGTGTCTACTGCATTGCAGGCAGGTTCTTCACCCGCTGAACCATCCAGGAAACCCCAACATATGATTATTTGGCATTTGAAGTCTGCGAAGAAAAGGGTCTTCTTTAATAAAGAGTGTTGGGACAATGGACAGGGCATCAGAAAGAAACAAGACATTGGACCCCTGTCTCACTCCAAAATAAATTCTGCATGGACCAGAAAGACAAATGCCAAAAACACAGCCACACAACATTTGAAGAAGACAAAGGAGACATTTAACAGTCTCAGGATGAGGGAGACTTGGCCCAACACGACAAAATGGAAGTCTTAAATTTTTTTTGATAAATTTAAATTAGAAAGCTTTACATAGATATAATCTTCTAAGTCAAAGGATATGGCACATACTGGGAAAAGGTTGTTGCTAACTCATATCCCAAACAGGCGCGGGCTCCCCAGCAGAGGGTCCAGTGCGTGTCTTGCTGGTAAGTTGGGCAAGCAGCCCCGATGCATGCCAGAGGATACCCATGTGGCTGTTGGCTGCAAGATGCTTAACTTCACCCAGAATCAGAGAATTGCAAGCCTATATGATCTTCAAACACTGGAGGCTTTGAAGTGGGACAGGACAGGCATGGTGGGGAGATGAACCCCCCACTAGTCTGAGGTTGGAGGCGGGGAGACAGCGCCCCTCACCTAACAAAAGCCCACGGAGCAGCCAGTCCATCTGCTTCCCAGGACCCGCCCTGCAGGGATGCTCATGCGCGCACACAGCTGTCGCTGCCTTGCATCTGAAGCAGGGCTAGAAGCAGCTTGGCCTCGGTCCATCCAAGGGCACCAGTGAGGGGGCAGCCGTGGGCACGTGCGGCGGCTCCTGGGCAAGCGCTGAGCCAGCTCCTCACCATCCGCAGCGAACCCACAGCCCTCTCGCCCCTCTACGCTGTCCAGTCACTGGGTGCCCACCGTTTGCCCTGGGTTGCCTGAATTTTTTAAACCAGGAAGCAGTGTTAACAATGACAAGATGCGCTGCTTTCCCTAAGACGGTGACTGGCTCATCGGAAAAGAATCTGCCTGCAATGCAGAAGGTGCAGGAGACCCGGGTTTGATCCCTGAGGCAGGAAGACGCCTTGGAGGAGGACGGGGCACCCACTCAGTACTCTTGCCTGAAGAGTCCCTCGGACAAAGGAGCCTGGCAGGCGGGCTGCAGTCGCGGGGTTGGGGTCGTAAAGAGTCGGACACGATAGTCAGGAGGGGGTGGGTCCCTGCAGAATGTGGCAGGCCAGTACACCCAATGGACCCCTGGCTCCAGGGCCAGGTAGGGTCTGAGGTGGTCCCTGGGGCCTGAGGTGGAGCCTGCAGACACCCCTGGGGGTGGGAGTGAGTCTTGGGGACGCAGAGGAGAGATAAACGCTGGGACAGAGGCCTCCCTGCCCTTCCCAGCCCTGGGGGCCTGCTGCCCTCTGAAGCCTGAACTCGCAGCGTTGGACGGGGCGGGGCCTAGAGCCACCCTCCGGTCAGGGCCCCTCCTGAGCCCCACACCCTGCTCCCCGCGCTGCAGGCCGGGGTCTCTGGCAGAACTCACACAACCTGAGGGTCTGCCCTGTCCTCGGGGGTTGGGGAGTGGCGTCCTTTGCATTTGGACGTTCCACGTGGCCGCTGGTTTCACAGGTATTTGCCATGAGATGAGAAAGGAGCCTCAGGACTGTGGTAGCTCCTGACCCAGAAGTGAAGCCCCAGCCCCAGGCCTCTTCTGGTGGTCTGTCCGGCCTTGCTGCCTCAGTCCGGAGCCAAAGGTCAGCGGCAGCCGGGAACCGGGCCTTCCCGAGGGGCCGGCGTCCCCTTCTGTGTTCCCCGCCTGTCTGCCCAGGCCTGTGTGGACCTGCCTGGCCCAAGGCCAACAGGGAGGGCCCACAGGCCTGGACACGGGCTGAGAGCGGGCAGGGCAGCTGGGTCAGAGGCGGGGAGGCCCCTGGCCTTTCTCCCAGGTCTGCTGGCCCCTTGTCTGAGCTGCGGTAATTATCCAAATTACCCGCAGAAGGCAGGGAGGCCGGTCCTAAAGCCTGGGCCCCAGGGTGTCCCTGGTTAATTATTCAGCCCGGCTGAGACCCCAGCTGAAGGGGCGCCCCTGAGGGCAGGGAGGAGGGGCTGCTGGCGGCTGGGTCCCCATGACCCCTGAGCCTCCTTGCTGAAGGGGTGTCTGCCTACACGCCCCGCAGAAGTCACTTCTACAAAGGGAACCCAAGGGTGGGCAGGGCGGCTGCCACGCCCCACCAGATGCGTGCCCCCTCCCCATTCATGCCCCAGCCAGGGGCCGTGAGGGCGGCCCTCTTGCGCTCTGGGACAGGGCACAGCTAGGAGCAGGCCCCCCTCAGGGAGCCCTGGGTGTCCGCTCGCACCCTGTGGCTGGCGGGCAGCGCCCACCTCTGCTCAGCCCAGGCTCTCATGCGCCGCCCCCACCCAGCCCGCATAATCCTACAGCTCCGTCTCGGTCCCGGTGCTCACATGCCGCCACATAACGCTGCAGATCCGTTGTGGACAGGCAGGTAAGGAAGGGCTGCAGGAGCACCTCCTCCCACCTAGGGCCACCCCAGGAACCCCAGGGGACGGGAGGGCTCTGCTCTGCTCTGCTCTGCTCTGCAGTGCTGCCTCAGCCCTCCGCCTCAGTGACTCTGCCTGGAAACCTCCCACCTGGTTCCTGCCAGCAGACCGAGGTGATTTCAGCCCCCGGTGCAGAGTTCTTGATCTCCCAGAGGATGGGCCAGTGCTGGGAGTGAGCTCATGCCCAGTATTTGACAAGTGACGGGGCTTCTGCTTTCGATCAGAGGGTGGGAAGGATGCTTCTGGGAATGCTGAACCTCCCATGAAGAGACGAGGTGAGGTAAGACGCTGCCATCTGCACACTGCCTTTGCTGGCTAAGGACGTGATGCTTGGAGCTGCGGCAGCCATGATATGACCAAGAGGAGACCAGGCGCTGAGCAGCAAGGCCAGTCCAGATCCCTGTCACTGCTGAACTGGACCCAGAAGAGACCTGTTACTCTTTTCTTTTTGCCCACTCGGCTTGTGGGATTTTAGTTCCCTGACCAGGGATGGAACACAGGCTCCTGCATTGGAAGCAAAAAGTCTTAATCATTCAACCTACGTGTTGCAAATAAGAGTTTCCATGCTGCAACTGAAGATCCCCCGCACAGCAACTAAGACCCAGAACAGCCAAATAAATTTAAAAAAAATTTTTTTTAATCCTTGCCCTAACCAAAGACTTTAAAAAAAAAAAAAAACTCTGGACACTTACTTCATTTGTGTATTTTAACTCATGCGCATGCACTCTTTGAATAGTTGTGAAAGTTTAATTAAAAGTCAACATTTTTGAACTGCATCACATCAGCATCTACAGGCATCGTCACACAGCACAGCCTACCGTGGAGCCCGGCGCGCACACTGCTGCGTCCCTGGCGCACCCACGGCCCCACCCGCTTGCTCCTCCAAGCCCAGATCCTTGCTCTACAACCTCAGCCCGTATCACGATGCACTCCAGTGTCTGTTGCACCCCAGATACTTGCACGATGCAGACTCCTTTCTTCTGATTTGATGGTTCAAACAGAAAGTATTAAAATGTTCCAAGGCCTTATGGTCTCAAACTGGACCCGAGTCACATGAGCAGAAACCAGAATTCCTTCGAGTAGAGCAGAGTGGCTGCAGCTTCCCTGGGGCGGGAGCAGCCAGATGAGCCACCTCCCAGGTGTCGAGCAAGAAAGCAGGCTTCCTCTCACGGGAGACGGCGGGCTTGCCGGCCACTCTAGAGTGGGGCGCTGGCTGAGCCGCTGTTGTTTAGCCGCTAAGTCATGTCCAACTCTTTGTGACCCCGTGAGCTGCAGCCCTCCAGGCTCCCCTGTTCTTCCCCATCTCCTTGAGTTTGCTCAGTGATGCCATGCAGCCATCTCATCCTCTGTCGTCCCCTTCTCCTGCCTTCAATCTTCCCAGCATCAGGGTGTTTTCCAATGAGTCAGTTCTTCACATCAGGTGGCCAAAGTATTAGAGCCTCAGCTTCAGCATCAGTCCCTCCAATGAACATTCAGGGTTGATTTCCTTCAGGATTGACTGGTTTGATCTTGCAGTCCAAGGCACTCTCAAGAGTCTACTCCAGCACCACAGTTGGAAAGCATCAATTCTTCGGTGCTCAGACTTCTTTACGGTCCACATCTCACATCCGTACATGACTACTGGAAAAACCATAGCTTTGACTAGACAGACATTTGTCAGCAAAGTAATGTCTCTGCTTTTTAATATACTGTCCAGGTTCATCACAGCTTCCCTTCCAAGGAGCAATTTTGTGACTGCAGTCATTGTCCACAGTGATTTTGGAACCCAAGAAAATAAAATCTGACTCTTTCTACATTTTCCCCATCTATTTGCCATGAAGTAATGGGACTAGATGCCATAATTTTAGTTTTTTAATGTTGAGTTTTAAGCCAGCTTTTTCACTCTCCTCTTTGACCTTCATCCAGAGGCTCTTTAGTTCCTCTAAAGAACTGGCTAAGTTACGTGTACGATACCCACGAAGAAACCACTCACCAGGGGAGTCACACAGGCTTAAGTTTCTTGTGCTTTCTAGTGTCAGATTTCATGGGCAGGAAAAGAAAAATACTCTATCTTGATATGTTTTCTTACTGTGGTTCTTACTAAAATAAATGCAACTTGATTTCTCTTATTTTTGTTATAAAATTTAAAACACACACATAATTTTGACAGTTTTTATTTTTTGTATTTATGGCTGGACGGGGGCCTCGCTGCTGCTCCGGCTTTGCTCTAGCTGCGGTGTGGGGGCTCTCATTTCTGTGGCCTCCTCTGTTGCTGGGCACAGGCTCCAGGGCGCTCAGGCCCCGGCAGCTGTGGCAGGTGGGCCCGGGCTTTGTATCTCCCTCCTGGGGGTCACGGCTCCCAGGCTCTACAGCACAGGCTCCGTAGCTGCGGTGCATGGGCGTGATGGCTCCAGGGCACGTGGGCTCTGACCAGACCAGGAATCGAACCCGTGTCTCCTTCATGGGCAGACGGACTCTTTACCACTGAGCCACCTGGGAAGCCCCGATAATTTCTAAATCAATTAAATCATCCAGTAGATTATTCTGACCATATACCAAGCAAGTCCACAGCACTCATTATAGTTTATAAGACCATTTAATTTTTAATCATGCTTCCAACTATGATGAATAGCAAACATCAGACAAAACTTTGCATCAAAAGCAACTTTAAAAGCCACAATTAAAAATACCCAGCTGGGGACTTGCCTGGCAGCCTAGTGAAGACTGCCCTCTGCCAGTGCTGGGGGCACAGGCTTGACCCCTGGTCAGCGAGCTAAGATTGCCACTTGATACACGGTGTGGCCACAAGATTGTTTAAATTACACAGCTATCTGAAGGCATTGGTGAGAACAGGGGCAGCCAAGAGGTGAGGGGCTGAGGCCCTTACCCAGAGGGGACCAGCTAGGGATGAGCCACATTCTCAGCCCCTCCCCCTTGGGAGCCTGTTGATTGTGGAAGATGCTGTGCCTGGAGGCCAAGGAGAACACAGCACCTCAGCTCTCCACATTCCCACAGGCCTGGGGGAGGAAGGCCGGCATGCAGCCCCATCTGGGAGCCTCCTGCCCCCTTGAGGCATGTGCCCATTCCTATGCTGTTTGGTGGCTTCCCTGGTGCCTCAGAGGGTAAAGCGTCCGCCTGCAATGCGGGAGACCTGGGTTTGATCCCTGGGTAGGGAAGATTCCCCTGGAGAAGGAAATGGCAACCCACTCCAGTATTCTTGCCTGAAGAATCCCATGGACAGAGGAGCCTGGCCGGCTACAGTCCTTGGGGTTGCACAGAGTCGGACACGACCGAGCAACTTCACTTCACTTCATGCTGTTTGGGGTGAAAAAGGACTAAGAAGCCATGTGGGAAATGGCAGTTAGAAGCCTAGGAGGCCAGGCGGAACGTTTAGCAGTCTGGTGGCATTGGACAGAGACTCCAGAACCCCAGCGTGGAGGAGAGGGGGCGGCGGGGAGCACCCAAGCCTTCAGCTGCGGCCCCCGCAAGTGGCTCTCCAGCCAATGAGCCGTGTGCCACCCCAGTCCTGTACAGGTCCAACATTCATCCCCTAATTACAGGGCATGACAGGCGACAGGGACAGAAGAGAAGGAAGGAAGAAGGAATGAAAGAATCTAGAGGAAAAAGAAACAGGACCTTGCTGGTGGTCCAGTGGCTAAGACCCCACGCTCCAGTGCAGAGGGCCTGGGTTCCACCCCCGCCAGGGAACGAGATCCCACATGCCACAAAATGGAGTTCTCAGGCAGCAGCGAAGGCCTGGCCCAGCGTTTAGAAAGGAAAAGAAACAGACTCACAGGCGATCCAGATACTGGGGCTATCAACTTGGCTTTTTAAATAATAATTATTAGAACATTCAAGAAACAAAGACAAGATGGAGAATTTTACCAGAGTCCTGGAGTCCATGAAAAAAAAAAATCAGATGGAAATTCTAGAATTAAAAATAACCAAAAGGGCTTCCCTGGTTGCCCAGTGGTTAAGAATCTGCCTTGCGATGCAGGGACACCAGTTTGATCCCTGGTCCAGGGAGATCCTACATGCTGCGGCGCAGCTAAGTCCATGGGCTGAAACTTCTGAAGCCTTCGCGCCTACAGTCACCAGATCCAAAGGGAAGCCAAGAGAAGCCACCACAATCAGAAGCCCACACACTGCAACAGAGACCCGCCACAGCCGAAAATAAAATGGACGAAGTGAAAGGCACTCAGTCATGTCCGACTCTTTGCAACCCCGTGGACATATACATTCCGTGGAATTCTCCAGGCTAGAACACTGGAGTGGGTAGCCTTTCCCTTCTCCAGGGGATTGTCCCAACCCAGGGATCGAACCCAGGTCTCCCGCATTGCAGATGGATTTTTTACCAGCTGAGTCATAAGGGAAGCCCAAGAATACTGAAGTGATTAGCCTTTCCCTTCTCCAGGGGGATCTTTCTGACCCAGGAATCAAACCTGGGCCTCCTGCGTTGCAGGAGGATTTTTTACCAGCTGAGCTATCAGGGAAGCTGATAAATAAATAAACAAATCTTTTAAAAAATAACTGGAAAAGAAAAAAAATGAAATTAACACAATGACAGATGAGTCTACTAGGCCAGTAGCTTCGGGAGACGCATCAGGGAGCTCTCAGCCGTGGGCTAGAGGAGGCCGACCGCTACTCCCCCAGCAGCCTTGCTCCCTCCAGGAAGCTCCCTCCCCAGACTCCTGCGGATCTGGGCTCCCACCCCCAGCCCCCTCACCACCCCCTTTCTCAATGGGCACTCTGGTCCTCACTGGGTCTGCTTCAGGGGCACCCCACAGCCCTGGAGTGTCCCCAGCATCACGGCGTAGGGTGGACGTGGTCAGGATGAGAACCCCAGGGTCTGAAGGGTCTGAGCGGCAGGAGGGGGCCCGTCCTGGGGAGGGGGGGTGCGTGGAGAAGGCGCCCCCCTCCTGTTTTCTCCAGAATCCTCCACTGCCTCCCCTTCTCTGCGGTCCAAGCCCACAGCCTCCCTTGAAGCCATTGCAAGAAGAGCAGCTCACCATCGGCTCCCAGATCCTGGGCGCTGGGTAAGCAGGGGGCAGGGGCCTGGCCTTCTTCACCCCTTCTTGACGGGCGCTCTGCCCCACAGAGGGTGGCGCCCCCAGCACAGACAGACGCTGCGGGCCCTCAGGCCAAGCAGCCGCCTGAGCCCCCTGGGAGAGCTGCAGGGCCAGCCCCCTGCCCGCTTTAAGCCGCGTGGGACCTGCAGACACTCCCCCTCTGAGCTTTCTCACAGGCTGTTCCCTCCCCTTCGAGGGCCGTGTCCGAGTTTGTCCCAGCTTACCAGGCTGTTCCCCCAGGCCTTGCTGACCGACCCTCGGGGCCCCCTGCCCGCTCCGCTAGCCCACCAGGCGCGCCCCGCTGTCAACCAACGTGCTCAGGCTGGGCGGTGGGCGTGGTGGGTGAGGAGAGGGTGGCCCGGCGGCAGGGCCGGATCGGGGAGCAGGGAGGGGCCTGGGAGACCCCTGGGAGACCCCGACCGCCGAGCAGGAAGGGGACAGACGCTTTCCCGCGTGGGCCCTGCCCCTGCAGGAGAAGGCGGAGCCGGACTGCGAGGCTCGCGGCCCACCCAGCCCCGCCGAGACGCCCGTCTCCTGGTCCTGACCGGCGGGCCGGCCGAGAACCCCATCTCGGAGCCCGCGCGCCTCTCCTTTCCAGCGGCCGCGGCCACAGGGAAGGGGCTTCTGGAATCGAGCCACGCGGCTCTGCGCTTCAGGGGCCGGGCCTGGGCGGCCCGCGCTGGACAGTCCGTGTCCGCCGCCCCAGCGGCCCTGGGGTCACCAGGGGGAGCGGGGACGGGCCGGAGGCGGCTCGCGCTTCGCCGCGTGCCGGCAGGACCGGGTGTCAAGTACATGAGTGTCCCCTCCGTCCCGGCCCGACGCCCGCCTGAGGAGGAGCCGCCCAGCGCACCGAGGCAGGCGGGAGGGGAGGACGGAGGAGGCCGGGTGGGCACGCTGGGGCCGACTCCCTTTCCTTTAGGGGATGGAGGAGCTGCCAGGGGCATCCATGGAGAGGGTGCAGGTGCCCAGAGCGGGAGCTCCCCGGGAGCGGGAGCCCGGGCTCCGCAGGATGGTGGCGGGGAGCCTGGGGCCTGGGGCCTGGGGCCTGGGGCCGGGAGCCTGGGGCCGGGCGCGGAGAGGCGGAGGGCTGGGCTGGAC
>SJYF01004679.1:30835-41600 GCA_006410515.1 Procapra przewalskii | reverse complement strand
AGGGGCAGCCTGCAGGAGGAGCGGCCTCTGCCCGCCTCTAGAGACCAGTCTGAGTGCCGCTCCAGTCCATCCCACAGGAAGAGGCGGGACCCCCCCCCACCAGCTGATAACAGATGGTACAGAAAGATAGCCATCCCACTTACGAATATAGATGAGCCTGAGAGGATCCGCATAAACACTGGAAAAGGAGAATGAAAAACTAGTAAAGACCACTGGTGTGAATAAAATAATCTGGTGAAGAGGCAGGAAGAGAGAATCTGGAATAATCCATCATTTTTCTTTCTGTTTCACTAATGAGCTTCTAGAAATGGGGAATCTATTCCATTCCCACAGTGACGGAAAACAAGACAAAACAAAAAATTCGAGTACAAAGGCACACGACCTGTATGAAGAAAGCTGCAAACTCTTATAGAGCCAAAAAGCACGCTCGGAACAAGAGAAACGAGCACCTGGTGGGGCCCCAGAAGGTCTTCCAACGGCTAAAATAATCTTAAAACTTATATGTAAGAATCAGTTCGGGTCAGTCGCTCAGTCATGTCCGACTCTTTGCAGCCTCGTGGACTGCAGCACACCAGGCCTCTGACACCGGAGCTTGCTCACTCTCACGTCCATTGAGTCAGTGATGCCGTCCAACCATCTCATCCTCTGTCGTCCCCTTCTCCTGCCTTCAATCTTTCCCAGCATCAGGGTCTTTTCCAGTGAGTCAGTTCTTCACATGAGGTGGCCAAAGTATTGGAGTTTCAGCCTCAGTATCAGTCCTTCCAATGAACACACAGGACTGGTCTCCTTTAGGATGGACTGGTTGGATCTTGCAGTCCAAGGCACTCTCAAGAGTCTTCTCCAACACCACAGTTCAAAAGCATCAATTCTTTAGTGCTCAGCTTTCTTTATTGTCCCAACTCTCACATCCATACATGACCACTGGAAAAACCACAGCCTCGGCTGCACAAACCTCTGTTGGCAAAGTAACGTCTCTGCTTTTTAATATGCTGTCATGACTTTTCTTCCAAGGAACAAGAGTCGTTTAATTTCATGGCTGCAGTCACCATCTGCAGTGATTTTGGAGCCCCAAAAAATAAAGTCTGTCACTGTTTCCATTGTTTCCCCATCTATTTGCCATGAAGTGATGGGACCAGATGCTATGATCTAAGTTTTCTGAATGTTGAGCTTTAAGCCAACTTTTTCACTCTCCTCTCACTTTCATCAAGAGGCTCTTTAGTTCTTCTTTGCTTTCTGCCATAAGTGTGGTGTCTGCATATCTGAGGTTATTGATATTTCTCCCGACAATCTTGATTCCAGCTTGTGCTTTATCCAGCCCAGCGTTTCTCATGATGTACTCTGCATATAAGTTAAATAAGCAGGGTGACAATATACAGCCTTGACATACTCCTTTCCCTATTTGGAACCAGTCTGTTGTTTCATGTCCAGTTCTAGAAGAAGTTCTGTTGCTTCTTGACCTCCATACAAATTTCTCATCAGGCAGGTAAGGTGCTCTGGTATTCCCATCTCTTGAAGAATTTTCCAGTTTGTTGTGATCGACAGAGTTAAAGTCTTTGGCATAGTCAATAAAGCAGAAGTAGATGCTTTTCTGGAACTCTCTTGCTTTGTTGATGATCCAACAGATGTTGGCAATTAGATCTCTGGTTCCTTTGCCTTTTCTTAATCCAGCTTGAACATCTGAAAGTTCACGGTTCATGTACTATTGAAGCCTGGCTTGGAGAATTTTGAGCATAACTTTACTAGCATGCGAGATGAGTGCAATCGTGAGGTAGTTTGAACATTTTTTAAAGATTGGAATAAAAACTGACCTTTTCCGGTCCTGTGGCCACTGCTGAATTGTCCAAATTTGCTGGCAAATTGAGTGCAGCACTTTCACAGCATTATCTTTTAGGATTTGAAACAGATCAACTGGAATTCCATCACCCTCACTAAATTTGTTCGTAATGATGCTTTCTAAGGCCCACTTGACTTCACCTTCCAGGATGTCTGGCTCTAGATGAGTGATCACACCATTGTGATTATCTGGGTTGTGAAAATCTTTTCTGTACAGTTCTTCTGTGTATTCTTGCCACCTCTTCTTAATATCTTCTGCTTCTGTTAGGTCCATACCATTTCTGTCCTTTATTGAGCCCATCTTTGCATGAAATGTTCCCTTGGTATCTCTAATTTTCTTGTAGTCTTTCCCATTCTATTGTTTTCCTCTGTTTCTTTGCACTGGTCACTGGGGAAGGCTTTCTTATCTCTCCTTGCTATTCTTTGGAACTCTGCATTCAGATGGGTATATCTTTCTTCTTTTCCTTTCGCTTCTCTTCTTTTCTCAGCTATTTGTAAGGCCTCCCCAGACAGCCATTTTGCCTTTTTGCATTTCTTTTTCTTGGGGATGGTACACTGTCCCCTGTACAATGTCACAAACCTCCATCCATAGTTCTTCAGGCACTCTATCACATCTAATCCCCTGAATCTATTTCTCACTTCCACTGTATAATCGTAAAGGGTTTGATTTAGGTCATACCTGAATGGTCTACTGGTTTTCCCTACTTTCTTCAATTTAAGTCTGACTTTGGCAATAAGGAGTCCATGATCTGATATGTAAGAATAAATACCCAATAACAGGCAAGGAAAGACAGAAGGAGCAGGGGAGGACCTGCCATCCCAGACGCGAGGCCAGGCTCTGAATGCTAATCTGATAAACACCCTGTTGGGTCAGGAGTGAGCAAACAGACCCTGCCCTGGACAGAAACAGAAACGCTAGGAGCAGTCACCACTTGGGGGAGAATTTCATTCATGAGAGAACAGGGCGGTGAACGCGGGAGAAAGGGTGGGCCAGTGAGCGCGCGGCGCGGGCACAGCGGACAGCCCTCTGTAAGGAGACTGTGTATAGCATGTCAGGGTTAGACCCAGCCTGATTCAGCAAGCGAATGCAGAGACCAAAGGCGTGAGAAACCCACACGTGCAGTCCGCACGCGGGTAATATACAGGCAAGAACGTCTTGCCTCAAGCCGAACACCCTGGAGCTATACGGGAGGGGTAGATCTATTTGACTTTGTAGGAATATTGAATTTTCTGTGGAAAAAGAAGCCATAAACAAACAATATGAGAATAATAAATTTGGAAAAATAAATATTTGTAAAGCAGATAACAGAGGAATGATGAATATCTATAATAGACCAAAGGCTCCTGGAAATGGACAGCAAACAGATTCTTAAGAGCCAGCAGGAAAGTGGACATAAATAAGCCGTGCACAGAAGAGCAACTCATCGACAGACACGTGAAGATGTTTCAGTTCAGAAGCCATGGGGGAAATGCCGATTCCAGCACCGCTGACACCAGACTCCACTCCCAGGCATTGACATTGAAAATGACCCTGGCGTCCTGGGAGTGTGAGGGGTGGGGGACCTTTGCACGCCAATGGCAGAAAGGAGAATCATCGCATCACCTTGGAAAGCAGTGTGAAAACTGCAGATATGATTAAAAAGACAAGTGGATGTCAATTCCCTGATGAAGAATTTTTGCCATAAAAATAAAGCCTTCATTGCAGGGAATTCATGTCCACAGCTCTTGTGCAGTACTCTTTGTTGAGGCACAAGGAAACAGCTATGGAAAATGAAGCGAGTGCTGATCTAGGTAAATGGTTCTGTCTTTACTATGCTTCCAAGAGTTATGTTCTATGCCTGACACTGTTAAGAAGCCATGCCAACAAAGCCCAAGCGGTAGCCCTAACGGAAGGTCAATTCTTGTAAAAGAGACAGAAGACAGGAAGAGACAAATATCAAAATGCTGGGCAGTGGGAGGAGTAGGACCACAAACAACTCAGGCGATAAGAGGAGACTCAGGGCTTCCCTGGTAGAGAATGACTCCGTGGCAAAGAACCCACCTGCCAATGCAAGAAAGACTGGTTTGATCCCCGACTGGGTAAGATCCCGCACCAGTTCAGTTCAGTTGCTCAGTCGTTTCCGACTCTTTGGGACCCCACAGACTGCAGCACACCAGGCTTCCCTGTCCATCACCAACTCCCGGAGATGGCTCAAACTGATGTCCATTGAGTCGGTGATGCCATCCAGCCATCTCATCCTGTGTCATCCCCTTCTCCTCCAGCCCTCAATCTTTCCCAGCAATCTTTTCCCTCAATCTTTTCCAGTGAGTCAGTTCTTTGCACCAGGTGGCCAAAGAATTGGAGCTTCAGCTTCAGCATCAGTCCTTCCAGTGAATATGCAGGTCTGATTGCCTTTAGGATTGACTGGTTTGATTTCCTTCCAGTCCAAGGGACTCTCAAGCGTCTTCTCCAGCACCGCAGCTCAAAAGCATCAAAAGCATCCCGCATGCCGAGAAGCAGCTAAGCCCATGCTCTGCAGCTGTTGAGCCTGTGCTCTAGGCCCAGGGGCCGCAGCTGCTGCAGCCCGCGCGCCCTCGAGCCTGTGCTCTAGGCCCAGGGGCCGCAGCTGCTGCAGCCCGCGCGCCCTCGAGCCTGTGCTCTAGGCCCAGGGGCCGCAGCTGCTGCAGCCCGCACGCCCTCGAGCCTGTGCTCTGCTGCAAGACAAGTCACTGCGGTATGAAGCCCCCACAGCACAAGCAGGGAGGACCCCCCCTTGCCGCAACTGGAGAAAAGCTCACATTTAGCAGCTGAGACCCAGCACAGTCAGAAATAATAATAAATAAATAAATTCAAAACGGAAATTAAGACAGCAATTCCATCTAAAACAACATCTAAAAGAATTAAATACTTAGGAATAAATTCACCTACTTGGTGAAAGCCTTGTGCACTAGAAACTACAGAACACTGCTGAAGAGAATTAAAAAGAAATAAATGGGAAGACATCCCATATTCACAGACAGGAAGACTCAACATTGTGAAGATGTCAGCAGTGCCCAAAGCAATCTACAAATTCAGCACAATCTCTGAAAAGTCCAACAGCCTTTCCCACAGTAGAAAAGCCAGTCATGACATTCATATGGAATTGCAAAGGGCTCCAAATAGCCAAAACACTCTTGCAGAAGAATAAGTTGGAGGATCCACATTTTCCGACTTCAAAACATACCACAGGGAACTTCCCTTGTGGTCCAGTGGCCAGGACTTTGCCCTCCGATGCAGGGGGTGGAAGTTCAGTCCCCAGTTGGGATGCCAAGATTCCACACACCTCACAGCCAAAAACCAAAGCAGAAAACAGAAGCGATACTGTAACAAATTCAATAGAGACTTGAAAAATTATTTAAAAAAAACAACAACAACAACTTACCACGAAGCTACAGCAATTAAAACAGCTTGGTACTGGCACAGGAGCAGATGAATGCAAGCACGGAGAGCCCAGAAACAGACCCTCACATGTGCGGTCAAGTGACTTCCGACAAAGCTGCCCAGACCATCTCACTGGGGAAAGGACCGACTTTTCAGCAAATGGTGCTAGGCGGACTGGATATCTACAGGCAATTGAATGAAGCTGACCCTTACCTTACACCACATCCAAAAATTAACTCAAAATGCATCAGAGACCTCAGTGTGAAAGCTAGGGCTCCAAGGAAACATGGAGGTAGATATCCCTGAGCTGAGCTTAGCCAGAGTCTCCTTAAACAGGGCACCGAAGGCACAAGCCACAAAGGAGAACATCAATTCAGCTTCCGAGAAATTCAGAATGTTGGTCCTTCAGAGGACACTATCAAGAAAATTAAAAGACAACCCACAATATGAGAGAAACATATTTGCAAGTCTTGTATCTGATAAGTCTAATGACCAGAATACATCAGAACTCTTACAACCCAGCAATGATAAGAAAAACCCTAATTAAAACAGGGGCAAAGGGTCTGAATCGGCATTTCCCCGAAGATGAGCAAAGCTTCATAGGTACAGAGGTGATGGAATGTTCTGGAATTCAAATGAGCAATGAGCAAAGCTTCATAGGCACAGAGGTGATGAAATGTTCTGGAATTAGTTCTTGCTGATGGGTGATGCTCACACAACTCTGCATATACTGAAAACCACAGAATGATATGGTTCAAATGGGAGGATTCTGTGGTATATGAATTACGTCTCAGTTTAAAGTTCTTAAAAGGAAAGAGAATGAAAAGAGGTGCCGGAGGCATTGTGCTATACAGCCACTCTTCCACAGGCGTTTGCAGCAGAGATGGGTACCTACCATTCTTTGTAAACTATACTGAATTATACCTCAATAAAAAATAAAGGGAAAAACATAAGGTGCATGGAATAGTCACTAATGAGGTGCAAGAAGATTGCATTTAATAGTAACCTTTGTTGTTCAGTCGCTCAGTCGTATCCGACTCTTTGTGACCCCAGGGACTGCAGCAGTCCAGACCTCCCTGTCCTTCAGTATCTCCCAGAGTTTGCTCGAACACATGTCCATTGAGTCGGTGATGCCATCCAACCATCTCATCCTCTGTCATCCCCTTCTCCTCCTGCCTTCAATCCTTCCCAGCATCAGGGTCTTTTCCAGTGAGTCAGCTTTTCACATCAGGTGGCCAAAGTATTGGAGCTTCAGCTTCAGCATCAGTCCTTCCAATGAATAATAGTAACCTAGGAAAGGGAAAAAAAATTCAAATCAAACCTGTGATCAATCAACACTGGAAATTAGAACTCCCACCAAGTAAACATGGGGTGAAAAAATGGAGTTTGGTAGAGCTGTCCTTCAGGGCTTCCCTGGGGGCTCAGACTATAAAGAATCCGCCTGCAATGCCGAGGGTCGGGTTTGATTGCTGGGGTGAGAAGATCCCCTGGAGAAGGAAGTGGCAGCCCACTCCATTAGTCTTGCCTGGAGAATCCCATGGACGGAGGAGCCTGGCAGGCTACAGTCCATGGGCTTGAAAAGAGTCGGACACGACTGACATGACTTAGCAGCAGCAGCAGCAGCAGAATCGGTATCCAGATTAAGACCAGGTCTCAAAGGGAAAACAGATGACGACTAAGCAGAAAAGTGAAAGCTTCACCATTTGAGGAAAGAGATTACTCCTTGAATGCGGATCCCTGAACACCGGGCTAGAGGGGTGCACGGACACAGCGGGTGAGCTAGAGGCTGGAGGGTCCCCAGGTGTGAGGGGCTCACGAGCATTAAGAGCAAGTGGCAAGATGGCTGTCGTGAAGAAGAAATGGTGGGGCTTCCCTGGTGGTTCAATACATGCAAATAAATAAACAGCAATATAAAAAAGAAAGAAGAAATGTCACAGAAATACCGACTGTAAATGGCCTTTCCATGAACACCTAATGTCTGAAGTTTAACTGCACAAAGCACAAAAAAGTCTCTATCTAAAAGGCCTGCAAGTTTTTTTCCCAAAGCACGTGAAGAAGCTCGATACAGAAATCATGGGACTTATGGTGGAGAGACGTCGCAGAGAGGACTCAGGTGGCCGGGAAGACAGTGTCTCGCGTCCAGAAGCCTTGCGCTGCGCATCTAGCTGGAGGGCCTCCTGTGTGCGGCCTATTTCCCAAGCCTTGCGAAGGCCAGGTTTCATTTTTAGCGGGGGCAGGGCTGCGTTTCCAGCTCCTGGGAAGTCAGGGCAGCTGCTTGTCTCTGGCCTGTTCTGCCCGCTAGGCTGTGGGCTTCTGGAGGCCCAGGGCTTTGTGCCAGCACGGACGTGGAGACCGTGGGTGTTTGCAGGGATGTCTGTGTGATCCTGGAGCGGGCTGCCACTTCCTCCTCCAGCGGATCCTCCCGACCGAAGGTCGAATCTGCATCTCCTTCACTGCAGATTCTTCACTACTACACAAGTAAAAATTACAGTAACTATCCTGTTAAGGTGTGGGCGGGTACATGATACCCCAGTAAAAACAGGTAACATGAAGAAACAGCATTTTTTTTAGCATACTGCTGCTCCTATAAGTTTGAAACACACACACAGGAAATAAGCTTAAACACTTTTTTAACCACCATGCACCCCTTATCCTGGGGGCCGCCTAGGCCAGAGGGTTGGGGTTCGGTTAAACAGTGGGAGGCGCGGCGCTGGGACCCCAGAGGTGCGCTGGGGGAGATCACCAGCTTTCTGCGCACTGGCCTGGCCCAGCACCTGCCCGGGCCCTGGTCCTCGAGCTCTCCTTCGTCCACTCGGCCCCCAGCCCGCTGCCCACTCCACCCGCACATGGCTGCAGGTGGAAGTGATCCGCACGGTCCCCACCCCTGCTCCATGACTGACCCCTGGAGAAGTGGTGGGCAGAGGGGACCCCAAGGGATTCCGACAGCACCTGGGGCCCCCTGACACAGGGCCTGGGGCAGCGGGAGGTGCAGGCGGGTCCAGAGACTCCAGGGGGAGCGGCACCCGGGACCTGCCTCACCGCCCCTTCCCTCCCTCCACCCCCGCTGAGGCCCTCACCTCCTGGGAGGTGTCCAGACTGCCTCTTCACGGGGATCTGGGCAGCAGCCCCTCCCCAGCTCTCAGATCCCCCAACACGCTGAGCAGCCCTCCCTCTTGCAGAGTCCCACGTGCGCCCCCGTTTCTCCTGGGACCCTCCAGTTAAGCCCCCGTTCACCCGGCTCCTCTCTGCCTCCTGCCACCCCTGGGCTGCTGCTGCCCGCGAGTCAGGAGGGACTGAGCATCCAGGGTGCCAGGCCTCAGTGGGCGTGGCCAGGGCCCCGGCCACCCTGGCCCTTCCTGGAGAGCTGAGCTCCGCCCTTCCACGCCCCTCTGAGCACTTCCCCCCGCGACCCCCCACGGCCCAGCGAGGGTGGACCCCAGACGCCCGCCTCCTAATCCTGCGAGGACCCCTTCCCCACCAGCAGGTGGTGGTCCTGGTCCCATGGGGGCCGGGTGTGTTTGAAGGGCTGCATTTGCCCACAGTGCGCGACTCTGGAGGCCATGAGGGGCTCTGTGGAGAAGCCCACTGCTTTTGTTCAGTCATTAAGTTGTGTCCAACTCTTTGCAGCCCTACAGACTGTAGCCAGGCTCCTCTGTCCTTCACTATCTTCCCGAGTTTGCTCAAACTCGTGTCCACTAAGTGGGTGATGCCATTTAACCATCCCATCCTCTGGGACCCCTTCTTTTGCTTCAGTCTTTCCCAGCTTTTGGAGAAGGAAATGGCAACCCACTCCAGTATCCTTCCTGGAAAATTTCAAGGACTGAGGAGCCTGGCAGGCTACTGTCCATAGGGTTCCAAAGAGTCGGACATAACTTTAACTAGCTTGACTAACTAGCTTAACTTTAACTAACTTCCCAGCGTCAGGGTCTTTTCTAGTGAGTCAGCTCTTTGCATCAGGTGGCCGAAATGTTGGCGCTCCAGCATCAGTTCTTCCAGTGACTATTCAGGACTAATTTCCTTTAGGATCGACTCCTGCCGTCTAAGGGACTCTCAAGAGTCTTTGTCAGCACTGCAACTCAAAAGCACCAATTCTTCAGCGCTCAGCTTTTTTTATGGTCCAACTCTCACATCCATACATGACTACCGGAAAAACCAGAGCTTTGCCTAGACGGACCTTCGTCAGCAAAGTGGTGTCTCTGCTTTTAATACACATCTAGGTTGGTCATAGCTTTTCTTCCAAGGAGCAAGCATCTTTTAATTTCGTGGCTGTAGTGATCATCCACAGTGATTTGGGAGCTCAAGAAAATAAAATCAGTCACTGTTTCCATGGTTTCCCCATCTGTTTGCCATGAAGTGATGGGACCAGATGCCATGATCTTAGTTTTTTGAATGTTGGGTTTAAGACAGCTTTTCACTCTCTTCTTTCACCGCCATCAAGGGGTTCTTTGTTCCTCTTCACTTTGTGCCAGTAGAGTGGTGCCATCTGCATATCTGAGGTTATTGATAGTTCTCCCAGCAATCCTGTTTCCAGCTTGTGATTCATTCAGCCTGGCATTTCTCATGATGCACTCTGCATGTAAGTTAAATAAGCAGGGAGACAATATCCAGCCTTGCCATACTCCTTTCCCAGTTTTGAAACAGTTGGTTGTTCCATGTCCAGTTCTAACTGTTGCCTCCTGACCTACACACAGGTTTCTCAGGAGGCAGGTAAGATGGTCTGGTATTCCAATTTCTTTAAGCATTTCCCACAGTTTGTTGGGATCCCCACAGTCAAAGGCTTTAGTGCAGTCAGTGAAGAATAAGTGTTATTCCCTTGCTTTCTCCATGATTCGAAGAATGTTAGCAACTTGACGTCTGATTCTCTGCCTCTTTGAAACTCAGATTGTACATCTGGAAGTTCCCAGTTCATGTACTGCTGAAGCCTAGCTTGAAGGATTTTGAGCGTCACTTTATTCGAAGGCGAGATGAGTGCAGCTGTGCGGTAGTCTGAGCATTCTCTGGCGCTGCCTTGCCTCGGGGCTGGAATGGAAACACCTTTTCCAGTCCTGTGGCCACTGCTTAGTTCTCCAAATTTGTTGGCATATCGAGCGCAGCACTTTCACAGCATCATCTTTTAGGGTTTGAAATAGCACAGCTGGAATTCCATTATCTTCACCAGCTTTGTTCATAGTGATGCTTCCTAAGGCCTATTTGACTTCATACTCCGGGATGTCTGGCTCTAGGTGAGTGACCACACCATCGTGGTTATCTGGGTCATGAAGATCTTTTTTGTATATTTCTTCTGTGTATTCTTGCCACCTTTTCTTAATCTCTTCTGCTTCTGTTAGGGCCTGACCATTTCTATTCATTATTGTGCCCACCCTTGCATGAAATGTTCCCTCAGTTCAGTTCAGTTCAGTCGCTCAGTTGTGTTCGACTCTTTGTGACCCCATGAATCACAGCACCAACTCCCGGAGTTCACTCAGACTCACGTCCATCGAGTCTGTGATGCCATCCAGCCATCTCATCCTTGGTCGTCCCCTTCTCCTCCTG
>SJYF01004678.1:185849-196505 GCA_006410515.1 Procapra przewalskii | reverse complement strand
AAGAAAATAGATAAACATTCATAGGTTTACTAAGAAACTGCATGAACAGTTATAGAGTAAAAATATAATTATCAACTACTCCAAAATATAAAATTATATGTAATCATTTAGCAATAATACATATTATGAGATTTATAAGAAGAAAAAATAATTTTTTCAAAGATGTATCTAAAAACTTATTAAGGAACTAGAAGTTCCTAGATGGAAATATTGTTGCTATAAATATTTCTAATCTTCTTGAATTCATTTATAAATCTAAAAATAATTTTCCAGTCCCAGGCCCATTATGATTTTGTGGTGACTTGATTAAGTCATACTGAGGTTATTCTGGAAGTGTAACTAGTTTGGACATTTGTTGGCACCCCACTCCAGTACTCTTGCCTGGAAAATCCCGTGGATGGAGGAGCCTGGTAGGCTGCAGTCCATGGGGTCACTAAGAGTCAGACACGACTGAGCAACTTCACTTTCACTTTTCACTTTCATGCATCAGAGAAGGAAATGGCAACCCACTCCAGTGTTCTTGCTTGGAGAATCCCAGGGATGGGGGAGCCTGGTGAGTTGCTGTCTATGGGGTTGCACAAAGTCAGACACGACTGAAGTGACTTAGCAGCAGTAACATTAAAATATATTCAGAAAGTTACAATAACTTTAAAGAACAAGAACTAATGAAATCCGTCTCACACAAACAAAATTTATAAGCATAAATATTTCATTGATTATATAATGAAAGTAGTCAAAAAATCAGTGGAGAAAAAGGGATTAGTTGGTAATTGATACCTGGGAATTATAATAAATACTTGAAAAAAAACCAAGTCATTTCTATTTGTCCTTACACATGTAGATTTAATTCCAGAGGCATTAGCATTTAAATGTAAAATTTGGATATATAGAAATTCTAAGTTAAAAACTGATGACTCTTGTCATCTTGGAATATGAGAGTCCTTTCCATACATGACAGCAATGAAGGAAAACATCCAAAACAACAAACAACCCCAAGAAAAGAAGTGAATCTGACTTAAAATTAAAAAAATATATTTTATTAATATGCATGATAAATAAAATAAAATGCAAAAACTAAAGTCAGAAAAAAGAGCTACCTAAATAAACCATATCAAGAATTAATATTTTCATAAATGTAAAAAAATGCTTCACACATATGAACTTGTCAGTATAATTTTGTGTATTTTCTTTAAATTTCTGTAATAAAACTCAAAGTTATCAATGTAAGGCATATTAAATATAATATAAAATATATGTTAATTTTGAATTATTTGTTTAACTCAGCAAAATATATTTATTTCTTTACCCTTATATAAGATATTCACAGTGTTTTCTCCTCAAAGCTAGTGAGCCAAGAAAATGCAATTGGCATATTTTTTCATCCAGCAACATTTTCACCTGAAAACAAACACATTTTTTGTGGCTATAATAAACTGTAAAATTTTTCAGAAGGTAATAGTAAGGCCTTTGACAGAAATATCTGTCTCAGTCAATACAACCGTACTTTATCTTTAATTGACTTGATTAAAGCAGTACATCTGAATCATTTTTGCATATATATTATTATGCTTGAGAACTTTAAATATATGTAAAATTGATACTGCTAGTTATTATAAGCACTTGTCAGAGAGACAGGTATAAATCTGGCTCTTGCCTCTTTTCAGACATGATATTAATATTCTAATTCCTTTGCAGTTTGTGAACAAGTATATGAGTTTACATGAAGCATAAGTATAAAAATTGCTACTATATTATAATCTATAGTATTTATATACTGCATGTAATATATATGTTTCTGTGTACCTATCAAACTACAAAAGGTCAGAAGTACATATATCTTTCTTCTAATTATATATTTATTAACATTAAATCAGACATAATAATAGTTTTTAACATTTGTAGTATGTTTTACATTAGTGACCTTCACAGTGATTAACCTCTAGAGTTAACTGTGATTATATTGACTGAGGATTTTTCTAATTATCAGAGGAAAATGTTAAGGGTAGCAGAAGTTCTAAATCATAAAAATCCTGGGTAAAAGAGCTAAAACTCACGTCTCCTTATTCTTAGTTTGGTGTTTGAAACTAATTTGTTGGCCAATTTCAAATAAAATGTTTTATTTAATAATAGTTTCATTTATTGCTGTCTTTGATAGCAAGAAACTTAGCAGACCCACTTATTGAACTGCAAAGTGGTCTAATTTCTTTCCCATTGTTCCCACTGTTGCTTGACTGTGCTAACTGGAGATCTGGAGATACATACAGACTGAAAGTGAGGGATGAGTAAAGGTATTCCATGCAAACAAAAGCAGAGTAGCAATATTTATATCAGACAAAAATAGCTTATAAAATAGTCACAAGAGGCAAAGAAAGACACTACACAGTGATCAAAGTTTCAATCCCCCCAAAAGATGTAACAATTGTAAATATATACTAACCCAAAATAAAAGCACCTCAATATAAAAGGTAAATGTTAACAATCATAAAAGGAGAATTTGACAGTAACATAATAATTGTGGGGGACTTTAACATCTCCCACTTTCATCAACAGGCAGGTCATCCAGGCAAAAAATCATTAAGCCTTAAATGACACATTATGCCAGATGAGCTCAATTGACATTTATAGAGCATTTCATCCTAAATCAGCGAAATACACGCACATGGAACATTTTCCAGGATAGATCACATGCTGGATCATAAATTAAGCCTTGGTAAATTTAATAAAGCTGAAATCATAGCAAGCATCTTTTGCAACCACAATGATATGAGAATATATAAGTGATACTAGGAGAATACTATAGGCACCTAGAGGTAAATAAAATGGACAACCTAGAAGAAATGGACAAATTCTTAGAAAGGTACAATCTCCCAAGACTAAACCAGGAAGAAACAGGAAAAGTGAGCAGGCCAATCACAGGTACTGAAACTGAATAAGCAGTTAAAAAACTAAGAAAGAAAAATCTGGGGCTAGAGGTGTCTCAAGTCAATTTTGCCAAAAATGTAGTGAAGAGTTAACACCTATCCTTATGCAACTATTCCAAAAATTTGCAGAGGAAGGAACACTTCTGAACTCATTCTATGAAGCTAGCATGACCCTGATACAGAAATCAGGCAAATACATCACAAAAAAGAAAATTACAGGCCAATATCATCATAAACATAGATATAAAAATCATCAGTAAAATGCTAGCAAATCAACTCCAATAATACATTCAAAGGATTGTCCATTATGATCAGTGGGATTTATTCCAGGGATGCAAGTGTTTTCAAAATATCTGCAAGTCAATCAATGTGATACATTACATTAGCAAAGTTAAGAATAAAAACCATATGATCATCTCAGTAAATGCAGAAAAAGCTCTTAATAAAATTCAACATCTGTTGATGATAAAAACACTTTCTAGAAAGTGGACACAGAGGGGTATACCTCAACAAAATGAAGACCAACTATTTAGCCTTGTAAGAAAGCATTTTTTATATCACTTATCCTCTCAAGGAGTTTTTGTTGCATACCTAGTATAAGTCTGATACACTTTAGGTACAGAAGATAATGATAAACAATGGTCTACATTCAGAGATATTAAATATTACTGAAGTCAGTCTTTAAACAAAAATATTCTGTATTTTTGCTACTAGCTATAATTATTGCAGGTGATTTGGAGGAGAAATACAAGATATTAGAAATTGTAATAAAGAGACTATGCTAATTTTATGTCAGAACCTTAATGTTAATTAAATATCAACCATGTGAATGAGATTTTGGACTCATGAGGTTTGGGTGATGGTGGGTAAGAGAAGGGAAGACTATTTTAGGCCATGGAAACACTGAAGCTCTAAAATGTAACGGGAGGCAGAGATTTCAAGAACCAACCAAAATGCCTTAGGTATAGTAAACAAAGGAAAATTTATGACAAAATAATAGAACATACATAGTTAAGGGCAATGTCCTTTCACAGATTTTATGCTTGGACATGGGTAGGAAAAAAGATATGATTAAAATTAACCCACTTGTACTATACAAGGATTAGATGGAGTTATTCCACAATCTGTTAGAGCACAAAGGTGAAGTTCCAAGTATGTACCAAGTGTTTCAGGGGCCATCTAGTTCTAGATCAGACACTGATCATAGGACCCTTAAGAAATAAGGTCTCTGCCACAGTCAACAGATGAGAAAGAAATACATTGAATATCCCACTCTTGCTTTAGCATAGATGAAAGTAATCTTGAACTTTGGCAATGTTCCAAGACGTTGGCTATTATGAAAGATTAGTGTCAATCTCAGGTTACTAGGAGACTGTCAAATCTATGCCTGTTTTCAGTTCAGTTCAGTCCAGTCGTTCAGTTGTGTCCGACTCTTTGCGACCGCATAAATAGCAGCATGCCAGGCCTCCCTGTTCATCACCAACTACCGGAGTTCACTTAGACTCACATCCACCGAGTCAGTGATGCCATCCAGCCATCTCATCCTCTGTCGTCCCCTTCTCCTCCTCCCCACAATCCCTCTCTGCAATGATTTTGGAACCCAGAAAAATAAAATCTGACACTGTTTCCACTGTTTCCCCATCTATTTCTCATGAAGTGATGGGACCGGATGCCATGATCTTTGTTTTCTGAATGTTGAGCTTTAAGCCAACTTTTTCACTCTCCTCTTTCACTTTCAACAAGAGGCTTTTAGTTCTTCTCCACTTTCTGTTATAAGGGTGGGGTCATCTGCATATCTCAGGTTATTGATATTTATCCTGGAAATCTTGATTCCAGCCTGGGTTTCTTCCAGTCCAGTGTTTATCATGATGTACTTTGCATATAAGTTAAATAAGCAGGGTGACAATATGCAGCCTTGACGTACTCCTTTTTCTATTTGGAACCAGTCTGTTGTTCCATGGTCAGTTCTAACTGTTGCTTCCTGACCTGCATACAGATTTCTCAAGAGGCAGGTCAGGTGGTCTGACATTCCCATCTCTTTCAGAATTTTGCACAGTTTATTGTGATCCACCCAGTCAAAGGCTTTGGCATAGTCAATAAAGCGGAAATAGATGTTTTCTGGAACTCTCTTGCTTTTTCCGTGATCCAGCAGATGTTGGCAATTTGATCTCTGGTTCCTCTGCCTTTCCTAAAACCAGCTTGAACTTCTGGAAGTTCACGGTTCACGTATTGCTAAAGCCTGGCTTGGAGAATTTTGAGCATTACTTTACTAGCATGTGAGATGAGTGCAATTGTGCGGTAGTCTGAGCATTCTTTGGAGTGCTTTCTTTGCCTTTCTTTGGGATTGGAATGAAAACTGACCTTTTCCAGTCCTATGGCCACTGCTGAGTTTTCCAAATTTGCTGGCATATTGAGTACAGCAGCACTTTCACAGCATCATCTTTCAGGATTTGAAACAGCTCAACTGGAATTCCATCACCTCCACTAGCTTTGTTCGTATGGATGCTTTCTAAGGCCCACTTGACTTCACATTCCAGGATGTCTGGCTCTAGATTAGTGATCATATTATCATGATTATCTGGGTCGTGAAGATCTTTTTTGTAGAGTTCTTCTCTGTATTCTTGCCACCTCTTCTTAATATCTTCTGTTTCTGTTAGGTCCATACCATTTCTGTCCTTTATTGAGCCCATGTTTGCATGAAATCTTCCCTTGGTATCTCTAATTTTCTTGAAGAGATCTCTAGTCTTTCCCATTCTGTTCTTTTCCTCTGTTTCTTTGCATTGATCGCTGAAGAAGGCTTTCTTATCTCTTCTTGCTATTCTTTGGAACTCTGCATTCAGATGCTTTTATCTTTCCTTTTCTCCTTTGCTTTTTGTCTCTCTTCTTTTCACAGCTATTTATAGTTTTCAGTATTAGCTCAATCTTCCATTCTTCCTCCTGACAGCCTGGCTGTTACTTCCCTTGTTAGATTATGAATTACTTTCCCCTATACCCTCATTTGAAATTGAAAAGAAAATCAAAATCCTACAGCAATGCTTAATTTGAAGGGTTCAGTTCAATAACCCTGAAATGGCCACTCACGAAAATGTCACTTTGTCATATTGATGTTTTTTTTCCTGGACATCTGATTCCCCAAACACTCATCCTGGTTCACAGGTGAAACATTTATTATTTGGAAGGAGAATGACAGTGAGAAGTGTTTGTCAGCTCTTTTAAAGCTGTGAGAAATGGTGGCCCCTACTTATCCTACTTGAGTATTTGAGTCACATGGTGAGGGTGAGGTGGCAAACCTTAGAGAGATGTTACCTTGTGCTTTTTATCTTCACTTTATTCCTCAGCTCCCTTAGCTCTTCCTCTTCTAACACACAAAGCCTGGAGTTCCAAGTCATTTAATATTTCAAAGGAATTAATATTTTAGTTAGTAATGGACCAACCTACTAAATTGAATCTTGGCTTGTAGACTGATGGATTGAATTCAGTCCAGATGAACAATGACCAGACTTCTTGTTCTCTTGGGGGGAAAAATAAAATGCAGACAAAAGCTGCTGTATAAATTGAGTCCTGGTTATGATCTCACCCTCAGTAAAGCATGTAGTCATCATTTCATTGGCACTTTTGGATAATAATTTTGCTTGTTTTTTTTTTTTCCAAAGGGATCATATACAATCATTCCTTTCCAAGATCATGTGTTTATTTAGAAGAGAAATCCATTTTTCCTCAGTTAGCCTCTAGTGAAAATGAGGGCATGTGTGAAATGGTGTTAACTTTGTACCCAAAACCAGTGTTACTTGTAGAAAATTTTTCTTAACCTAATTTATGTTTAATTTCTTCTTCATTCCTCAAACTTCAGCCTAGAGGGGAGTCTGTANGGGGAGTCTGTAAACCTAGAGTTACAATGAAAAGACTGATGTTAATAATTACTTTCTTTTTATTCTTAGCTACTGGTGATTTTTCTTAATTTTTAAAGCTACCCCTGATTTTTAATTACATTACTATAATCACCCTCTAAAATCTCTCTGTTTTGATCTTCTCTACTTCACTTTATTTATGACCGCTTTCTGTATAAGGTTACCACATGTCAATTTGCCTGGGATAAGACCTGTATTTGCCTGTTTCACTAAAAAAAAAAAAAAACAAAAACCAAAAAACAAAAAAACAAATAACACCCTGATCTGGATGGTTAGGAAACTTACAAATATCTGAAAGGTCAAAATACTCAGACTTGACTGCTGGAATTAGAGCTTATGTTACCAACTAAGACATAGGGCAGTGCTCTGAAAATCACACTGCCCTTACCACTGGGAAAAAGTTTCTGACTTGCTGGAGCTGAAAATTAGATGTTCTTGCTAGAGCCTCTTCTGCTGTAGCCACTGAAAGATGAATCTTGCTAAGTACCCTTTCCAGAATGGATTTCTTGCAACACCTGTTTCATCATGCTTTCAAACCCGAGTCTAACAGGATTGCTTCTGACTATAGAACCGGGAGACAAGGAAGACTGTGTGAATGATTTTAAACTTGTACATTTGTATAAGTCATGCACATATAACATGATACTCCACAAGCGTGAAAATTGTTTCAAACCTGGGGATTGAATAATAACAACAGTTCACTGTTAGAATTGTTCCAAATTTGTGCTTGTGTCTGTGTATAGATAGGAAAGGAGAAAACAGGAAAGAGTACAAAAAATGCAATATATTAGCTGTAATTTTTTTTAAAGAAATGTCTAAAAGCAACAGAACAAACATAAAGTCATGTATAAATAGTAAATCCCTGCCTGTAAACAGAGAATCAAGATCTAATGTAAAGCTATGAGTCTGAATTTTATATTTCAATGGCTTAATAATAAAACTAGTTTCTATTTTTTTTTGTAAAAATTCAGAGAAAACCACAAACTATTTCCCAGAGTTCTTCAAGTAATTGACATGTCATGTACATATAAATTATAAAACTACTCTTGCCAATTGTTTGGATCCATGAAAAGAATTAGCCATTTGGGATTGATGCTCTTGAGAATTTTAAGGTAAATTCTTCCCTTCCTCTGGCTGACAACTCTCTTTGGCTTAAAAAAATTTTTTTTTCAGGTTTTGAAGAATAGATGGCTTTGGGGGGAATTTTTATTATGAAACATGAAGATAATAAATCAAACATTAACAGTGTTAGATAATGATTTTAATAAAAATTTTTACTGAAGTACAGTTGATTTACAATGTTGTGTTAGTTTCTACTGTACATCAGAGTATCAGTTATACAGGTATCTACTCTTTTTTATTCTTTTCCCATACAGATCATTACAAAGTATTGAGTAGAATTCCTGTTCTTATTAGTTATCTATCTATCTATCTATAGTAGTCAATCTCCCAGTTCATCCCTCCCTATGTTCCCCTTGGTAACCATATTTGTTTTCTAGATCTGAGACTCTACTTCTGTTTTATAAATAAGTTCACTTGTACTGTTGTTAGATTCCACATATAAACAGCATCATGTTATTTGTCTTTCTCTTTCTGATCAACTTCACTCAGCATGACCATCTCTAGGTCCATTCATGTTACTGAAAATGGCATTGTTCTTTTTTTATGGCTGAGGACTATTCCTTTGTTTATATGTATCATAGATAGACATTCATTCATTGATGGGCATTAAGGTTGCTTCCCATGTCTTAGTTGTTGTAAATAGTGCTGCAGTAAAGACTGAGGTGCATGTAACTTTTTGAATTACAGTTTTTTTCAAATATATGCCTAGGAGATAATGATTATTAAGGCAGACACTGCTAGGTACCTAATTAATATCCATTTGCTCTTTTTTTTTTAATTGACAGAAACTGTTTGGGATGGCTATGTGCACAGCTTAAAAAAAAAAAAAAGGAACATTTCCCTACCTTTCTTCCCATTAGAGCTAGTTATGTGACACAGTCTTTCCCAATCAGAAATAAATGGAAAAGAGATTTTATCCTTCAGGCCCTGGAGGAAGAAAAGTAGAGGCAGTGTGTAAAGCAGTGCCAGTTTTTTTTTTTTTTTTTAAAGTTTAATCATTTTCCCATTACAAAGCTTGGAAATTTGAATAAACCTGATGGGTAAGGAAAGCAGTAAATCACAGACATAAACTCTACGGATTCTGCTGTTGCTGCTGCTAAGTCGCTTCCGTCGTGTCCGACTCTGCGCGACCCCATAGATGGCAGCCCATCAGGTTCCCCCGTCCCTGGGATTCTCTAGGCAAGAACACTGGAGTAGGTTGCCATTTCCTTCTCCAATGCATGAAAGTGAAAAGTGAAAGTGAAGTCACTCAGTCGTGTCTGACTCTTAGCAACCCCATGGACTGCAGCCTACCAGGCCCCTCTGTCCATGGGATTTTCCAGGCAAGAGTACTGGAGTGGGGTGCCATCGCCTTCTCTGGATTCTTTTTTTTTTTTGGATTCTATACTACCTATATGAATGGGAACTAGTGTTAATGAGTAGTGTTTAGAAATTATGAGGGCTTTGTTAATATGATTTTTGTTTAATGAAATCTGACTTGAATCTCAAGCTCTAAGCTAATGTACTTTCTTAGTTAAGAACATCAGTCTCATATTCCAAACATTTGTTCAATGAACAGACATCAAAAAATGAAGCTAATACTGCCTTATATATTTTTGCATCTCCTTTACAACAAATATTGGCAACAACAATTCAATATCTGCAAACAGTAATGGATTGGGAAATTTGCCAGAAGTTCTCAATATCAATTGTTGCTTTAATCTGGCTTAAAACATGAGTTATTTTTCAGGTTTCAGCAGCCTCTAAATTATTGCTCCATTAAGGTCATAAAGTCAGTACCATGAATATACTTTTACAACCAATAAATATGCTGTCTTGTGCATCATTTAGGACATTGCTGGAAGCATTTTCTATTTATAAGACAGCAAGATATTTTATCAGTATAAAGCAGTATCTCTCTAACATTTTTGCATATTGTTTAAAAAAAAGAATATATTATCTTGTGCTAGAATGTACTTCCTTATGGTGTTTTTAAAAATTTCTCTCCAAACAAAGTCAGTATTATCCCAGAATAAAAGTTGTTTTTTTCTTAAATAAATCTGAATAACTCTAATGCCCTGACAAATACTCTATTCCAGTTTCATTTTTACATGCTGCTGTTAAGCTGCATTAGAGTTTGATTTGGTTTTTAGGAAGATATATTTTGATGATAACAACTTCATCAAAACCTAGATGAAATATGAAAATTTAATGTCTGAGGACTCTTTCTCTATATTAATGTTCCATTTATAAATATGCTGTTAAATTTACACACAGTTCTCAGCAATGGTGTTTTTATAAGAGAAAACTCAGCAGTGGCCACAGTACTGGAAAAGGTCAGTTTTCATTCCAATCCCAAAGACACGCAATGCCAAATAATTCTCAAACTACTACCCAATTGTACTCATCTCACATGCTAGTAAAGTAATGCTCAAAATACTCTAAGCCAGGCTTCAGCAATACGTGAACCGTAAACTCCCTGATGTTCAAGCTGGTTTTAGAAAAGGCAGAAGAACCAGAGATCAAATTGCGAACATCTACTGGATCATGGAAAAAGCAAGAGAGTTCCAGAAAAACATCTATTTCTGCTTTATTGACTATCCCAAAGCCTTTGACTTGGTGGATCACAATAAACTGTGGAAAATTCTGAAAGAGATGGGAATACCAGACCACCTAACCTGCCTCTTGAGAAATCTGTGTGCAGATCAGGAAGCAACAGTTAGAAC
>SJYF01004678.1:140936-151924 GCA_006410515.1 Procapra przewalskii | reverse complement strand
ATTAACTTAAAATTTCAAAAGAAGAGAAGTGAAAAGCAAAGGAGAAAAGGACAGATATAAGCATCTGAATGCAGAGTTCCAAAGAATAGCAAGAAGAGATAAGAAAGCCTTCCTCAGTGATCAATGCAAAGGAACAGAGGACAACAACAGAATGGGAAAGACTAGAGATCACTTCAAGAAAGTTAGAGATACCATGGGAAATTTCAAGCAAAGATGGGCTCAATAAAAGACAGAAATGGTATGGACCTAACAGAAGCAGAAGATATTAAGAAGAGATGGCAAGAATACATAGAAGAACTGTACAAAAAAGATCTTTAGGACTCAGATAGTCATGATGGTGTGATCATTCACCTAGAGGCAGACATCCTGGAATGTGAAGTCAAGTGGGTCTTTGAAAGCATCACCAAGAACAAAGGTAGTGGAGGTGATGGAATTTCAGTTGAGCTGTTTCAAATCCTGAAAAATGATGCTGTGAAAGTGCTGCACTCAATATGCCAGCGAATTTGAAAAACTCAGCAGTGGCCACAGGACTGGAAAAGGTCAGTTTTCATTCCAATGCCAAAGAATGCTCAAACTAATGCATAATTGCACTCATCTCACACGCTAGTAAAGCAATGCTCAAAATTCTCCAAGCTAGGCTTCAGCAGTATGTGAACCATGAATTTCCAGATGTTAAACTGGTTTTAGAAAAGGCAGAGGAACCAGAGATCAAACTACCAAATCACTGGATCATGGAAAAAGCAAGAGAGTTCCAGAAAAACACTTATTTCTGCTTTATTGACTATGCCAAAGCCTTTGACTCTGTGGATCACAATGAACTGTGGAAAATTCTGAAAGAGATGGGAATACCAGAACACCTGGCCTGCCTCTTGAGAAATCTGTATGCAGGTCAGAAAGCAACAGTTAGAACTGGACATGGAACAACAGACTGGTTCCAAATAGGAAAAGGAGTATGTTAAGGCTGAATATTGTCACCCTGCTTATTTAACTTATATGCAGAGTACATCATGAGAAATGCTGGGCTGAAAGAAGCACAAGCAATCAAGATTGCTGGGAGAAATATCAATAACCTCAGATATGCAAATGACACCACCCTCAGGGCAGAAAGCGAAGAAAAACTAGAAAGCCTCTTGATGAAAGTGAAAGAGGAGAGTGAAAAAGTTGGCTTAAAATGCAGAAAACGAAGATCATGGCATCTGGTCCCATCACTTCATGGGAAATAGATGGGTAAACAGTGGAAACAGTTGTTAGACTTTATTTTTTTGTGCTCCCAAATCCCTGCAGATGGTGACTGCAGCCATGAAATTAAAAGACACTTACTCCTTGGAAGGAAAGTTATGACCAATCTAGATAGCATATTAAAAAGTAGAGACATTACTTTGGCAACAAAAGTCCATCCAGTTAAGGCCATGGTTTTTCCAGTAATCATGTATGGATGTGAGAGTTGGACTGTGAAGAAAGCTGAGCACTGAGGAATTGATGCTTTTGAACTGTGATGTTGGAGAAGATTCTTGAGAGTCCCTTGGACTGCAAGGAGAGCCAACCAGTCCATCTTAAAGGAGACCAGTCCTGGGTGTTTATTGGAAGGACTGATGCTAAAGCTGAAACTCCAGTACTTTGGCCACCTCATGCGAAGAGTTGACTCACTGGAAAAGCTCTGTTGCTATTAGCGATTGGGGGCAGGAGGAGAAAGGGATGACAGAGGATGAGATGGCTGGATGGCATCACCGACTTACAGACATGAGTTTGAGTGGACTCCAGGAGTTTGTGATGGGCAGGGAGGTCTGGTGTGCTGCGATTCATGGGGTCGTAAAAGGATGGATATGACTGAACTAATGGAGTGACTGAACTAATAATAAACTAAGAATTATGTTATATTATTAAACAGTCTTCAAAACTTTGTTTTTAAAATAAAAAGTGAAATAACATAAACAAAGGAGAGTCATAGGAGTCCTCAATATCACCTTTACTACTGGCAAAGCTAAGTAAGATGAGTATACTTTGGGTAAAAGGTAGATTGACCAACTATGTGAGTGCCTGATATAGGGACATTTGCTTAGTCAATTCTAAATAAGGCTGAACTGGGACAGCTCCTCACAGTGTGAGTGGTGGTAGGGGGATGTGTGTTTTTTATAGCAAATAAGAGGAAGAAAGGCAAAGCTATTAAGTAGGTAGAGAAAGGTTAAGGGGTGTAGGAGGCGGGGGAAATCTCCTCTCATGGAAATCAGCGATGGAGTAAAAAACATTGCTTTCCAACAGTAAATTGATTATACTTTTACTAAGCCTAAAGTTCTGATTCATACTTGAAGAGTTCAAGATGTCTTAAAGTGTGAAAAAGACAAGCATACAAATGATTTAACTTTCCTTTAACAAGGTTTAGATTCTATTCTGTAATGTATGTTGTCAAATAAATGCCGAGAATGAAGTTCAAGGTGAATTCCTAGAGGGTATTTCAGTGATTGAAGAGTTACTTGCCATTTAAAAAATGATATTTTATGAACATTCTAATTATTGTCATATTTTCATAAATGTCTCATTGGATGAACAAACTTATGAAATAGATTGGCAAAATTATGACTATGTAAAAGAAATAAAAGAAAATGTATGCTATTAGCTCTAGCTCATTCAATTAGTAAAACCTTACCAGTAGTAAAAGTCACATGATTTAAGCTGTTCCTGGTTACCTACAAAAACAGCCATTGCCTTCTGTTATGTAAATTCATGTTTCTTCATGAACTTGAAATTAAATTGAATGTGTTTTCAACTCCTGCTGGTTTTGTCAAAAATATGCTAACATATAAGACATATTTGGGAAGTTAAAAGATAATAGAATGTTTAAAAAAATCTTAGATGTGTATTTCTGACTATTTGAGTTCAGTATCAGGGAGGAAACTGACATTGTCTTCCAAAATGTTTGCTTAAGTAACAGTCAGAAACAGATATCTTATTAAAATGTGTATAGGAGGTCTCTAAATAATGTTTACCTTTACTTTGAACAATTTCTTATCAGGCAAAATGATTTCTATCTATCTTGCAGTTTCAGCATTTTGTTTGCTTCTGGCACTCATAATTTTATCTGGATCAGATTTTCCTCTATGTGATAAAGTTTATCATTCTCTTCAACTGGCCTGGTTTGGAGGGCAAATTAAAAAAAAAGAGAAAAAAATGCAAAACTAGCACTATTGAGAATGGTGATTATCATTCTACCTTCTTTTTTTCCCTTAAGAAATATGGGGGATGGGAAATATATGGTTCATTGTTGGTTAACATGGAGGAAAAGTGCAAATGAAACATGAGGGGAGGAGCCAGGGCTTCAAGAGGGATGCCTAAAGCCACTGACTGCTGATTGTCTTCAAAGGCATAGCCTGTCTCTCTTTGGGGATTCTTCAATGAATGGAGGTAGTTTAAACAGAAGGTTCTGAAGTCCAGCATTAGTTGGATTTTTATTAGGCAATAGTACTGGAATGGATTGTCATTTCCTTCTCCATGTTAATAAGAACTGACTATTATGCAAATCACAAAGTTGGGGAATAGGATGTGAAGTTTTTTGTCATGTGGTCATGTACAAATGTACAAATCATGGTGGGAGAGGGTATGGTGGATATATTAGTCTCTGCATATCTAGGATTTTTTGAGAGTTTTATTTAATAGCTTTATGTAGATATAATTGATATACAAAGAATTACACCTATTTAATGTGTACAGTTTGATGAATTTAGACATATGCCAACATCTGTGATACCATTACCAGAATCAAAATAATAGGCATGGGCAGCACTGTGTTTCTGTGACTCTCTTAGGTTCGCTTGTTTTTGGTTTTAGTTTTGTGTGTGTGTGTGTGGTAAGATCACTGTAGATGAGATTTAACTTAACAAAATTTGAAGTGTACAATACCATTTTGTTAACTATAGTAGAGCAGATCTCTAAAACTTAATCTTTATACTCATTGATCACTGATTCCTCATATTCTTTATTTCTTAGCCCCTGGCAAGTTCTATTGTATTCTCCACTTCTATGAGTTTTACTAGTTTAGATACATCATATAAATGGAATCATGCAATATTCTTCTGCCACTGGCTTGTTTTATTTAGTATACTGGCTTCTAGGTTCATCCATGCTGTTACAAAGGGTAGGATTTCTCTCTTGTAAGAGCAAGTAATATTCTATTTATATACCACCTTTTTATCCATTCATTCGTACACAACTTGGCTATTGTGATCAATACTGCGATCAAACTAATTGTAACTATCTCCTTGGCATACGTATTTTAATCCTTTTGGTTGTATACCTAAAAGTGAGATTGTCGGATCATAAATTAGTTCAACGTTTATTTTTTAGAGTCATCTTCTTGCTGTTTTATGTAGTGGCTAAAAATTTACATTTGCACTAAGAGTTCACAAGGGTTTCCTTTTATCTACATGCTTGTCAACACTTGTTATCTTTCATTTTGTTTGATAACAACTATCCTAACAGGAATGAGATATCTCATTTAACTTCTGATTTGCATTTCCCTAATCATTAATTAGGGAATCTTTTTAGATGAGCATCTTTCCATATACTTCTTGGCCATTTGTATGCCATCTTTGGAGAAACATTTGTTCAAGTCCTTTGCATAGTTTAAAACTTAATTGGTTTGTTTGCTTGTTTGTTTTTGTATTGATTTATAAAAGTTTCTTGTACATTTTGAAAATGTAGCCTTTCTCAGATGATGGTTTGTAAATATTTTCTCTGATTTGACAAGCTGCCTTTTCATTCTGTTGATAGTTTGCTTTGCCATGCAGAAGTATTTAGTTTGATATAGTACCATTGGTCTATTTTTGCCTAGGAGTTTAAAGCATGGCAATATGGTTTCCTCAGCATTCCATTTGCAGTATTTTCTGATGACCAAATTCCATAGGAAAATAATGACAATGTCTGTGAAGAAAGAGGAAGTTAGTTCAATCTCAGCTTCTCATAAAGCCAAGTCAATCACTGAAAAAAGCAGCAGTCCACACAGTGAGGAGGGTCAGAAGTTGTCAGCCAAATTGCAGTTAGAGAACTTGTATTACTGCCATGCCAGGCAGAAGAAACTCCTTTAGTAATTGAGAGGTGCGCTGCAGATAGCCAAATGGAATTCTGCTGTGAAAACTCAGGTGACTAAATTACACAAATTTATTAATTATTCAACAAATAATTACTGAGAATCTACTATGTCCATTGTACTAGGTGGACATTATATAGTGGCAACAAAAACAAATACAAACTTCTTTCATGAGATGTTTTTTCAACTGGGCTTTTGTGTGTGTGTGCACGCTGTGTTTCCCATCCTTGTATTAGATGCAAAATTTATAATAAAAGTGGTGTTGGGTTGAAAGTGTGGATAGAGAGAAACCTTCTTGCAGTAAATTCAAGAAAAACTCACCGACTAGAAGGAACAACAGTTTTTTGTACATGACTTTTTCTGTGCCATCTCTAAAATATAATTATTTTACAGACCTAACAGTATTAAGGGGAAACTAATCAAAAATGTTATTATAGCACTCATTCAAACCATCATCATCTCACAGAGATTCTAACTTCTACTCTTTGGTTTTCTTTCCTGTCTTTCTAAGGGTCAGTTGAGCTTTCAGAGAACATCAATCCTTGTACATTTTCTTCAGATTTAGTTTGGAAATAATTACTATGGCAATCACTAGATTTTTTATAATTCTGGATTTGATTCTTCTGCTTCCCAGCTCTAGAATGTTTGGGTTGCTATTCTTGAAAAGAATGCGGAGAATCTTTTAACCATATTCTCCCTGAAATTATCTCTTGTTTCTAAAAATTATCACTATTTTTACTACTTTTTAATTATTTTCATATTAATTCTCTTTAATTTTGACCTTTTGGAAATAGATAAGATTTTCTGTTTGTTTACCTGGTTATCCTAGTCTTGGCACAAGAACATGCTCCCCTAAAAATTTTTTCTGTTAACAGTTTGCTTGGGTGCCAAGTTGCTTCAGTCATGTTCGACTCTTTGTGACTCCACAGACTGTGCCTCTCAGTCTCTTCTGTCCATGGGATTTTCCAGGCAAGAATACTGGAGTGGGTTGTGATTTCCTTCTCCACAGTAACACTTTAGGGAGAGATTATCATTATTTGTGTGCTCAGCATAGCAATACTATTTCTTTCTTTTCCTTCTCCATTATCTTACCTTGCCATGAAAGAAGAAAATCTCTACCACCCATTGGATATTCCAGGAAACTTTAGAGGAGAGGAGTTAGTCTCCATATCATATCACTCTATTATAGGATTCACATTTATGCTGAGAGCTTAATTGCTATAAACAGCTTCATGGAGAATTTCTTAAAAGTGGTCCTAAATAATAGTACTTACTATTGAGCTAAGTTGTATGGTACAGTTCTACACATTTATATGGGTGTCTAACAATATGATAGCTTAAAAAAAATGTAGTTTAAGTACATAACTGTTTCAGTATTATATATAACCATGTTCAGTTCAGTTCAGCTCAGTCGCTCAGTCGTGTCCGACTCTTTGCAATCCTATAAATCACAGCACGCCAGGCCTCCCTGTCCATCACCAACTCCCGGAGTTCACTCAACCTCACGTCCATTGACTCGGTGATGCCATCCACTTATCTTGTCCTCTGTCATCCCTTTCTCCTCCTGCCCCCCAATCCCTGCCAGCATCAAAGTTTTTTGCAATGAGTCAGCTCTTTGCTTGAGGTGGCCGAAGTACTGGAGTTTCAGCTTTAGCATCATTCTTTCCAAAGAATCCCCAGGATTGATCTCCTTCAGAATGGACTGGTTGGATCTCCTTGCAGTCCAAAGGATTCTCAAGAGTCTTCTAAAACACCACAGTTCAAAAGCATCAGTTCTTCGGCACTCAGCTTTCTTCACAGTCCAATTCTCATATCCATACATGACTACTGGAAAAACCATAGCCTTCACTAGATGGACCTTAGTCAGCAAAGTAATATCTCTGCTTTTGAATATGCTGTCTAAGTTGGTCATAACTGTCCTGCCAAGGAATAAGCATCTTTTAATTTCATGGCTGCAATCACCATCTGCAGGGGTTTTGGAGCCCCCCAAAATAAAGTCTGACACTGTTTCCACTGTTTCTCCATCTATTTCCCATGGAGTGATGGGACTGGATCCCATGATCTTTGTTTTCTAAGTGTTGAGCTTTAAGCCAACTTTTTCACTCTCCTCTTTTACTTTCATCAAAAGGCTTTTTAGTTCCTCTTCACTTTCTGCCATAAGGGTGGTGTCATCTGCATATCTGAGGTTATTGATATTTCTCCTAGCAATCTTGATTCCAGCTTGTGCTTCTTCCAGCCCAGCATTTCTCATGATGTACTCTGCATATAGTTTAAATAGATATACATGTATATATGAATGAACATATGTATTTATTGAATATATATGAATGATTGTGTCTCCCCAAAATTCATATGCTGATTTTCTAATCCCCACTGGTTGTAGCTTGAGATGGGACCTCTAAAGAAATAATTAAGGTAAAACTAGAATGTTAAGAATGGGGCTTTATCTGATAATACTAGTGTCCTTGTGAAAAGAGGCATCCCAAAATTTATTTTCTCTCTCTTCTCATGTGTGAGTAAAGAAGTCATGTGAGCACACAGCAAGGAGGAGGCCACTCAAAAGCTAAAAAGAAGGGGGTTTCAGAATGAAATATACTTTGCTAGCCCTGGATCTTGGACTTCCTTTACTCCAGACATAAAAAAAAAAATAAATTTCTGTTGTCTAAGCCTCCCAGTCTCTTCTTCTGTGATATTTTTATTATGGCAGCCTAGGAAAACAACAGAATGGGGAAGACTAGAGATCTCTTCAAGAAAATTAGAGACACCAAGGGAACATTTAATCCAAAGATGGGCTTAATAAAGGATAGAGATGATATGGACCTAACAGAAGCAGAAGATATTAAGAAGAGATGGCAAAAATACACAGAAGAAATGTACAAGAATGAGCTTCACGACCCAGATAATCACAATGGTGTGATCACTCACTTAGAGCCAGACATCCTGGAATGTGAAGTCATATGGGCTTTAGGACGCATCACTCTGAACAAAGCTAGAGGAGGTGATGGAATTCCAGTTGAGCTATTTTATATCTTGAAAGATGATGCTGTCAAAGTGCTGCACTCAATATGCCAGCAAATTTGGAAAACTCATCAGTGGCCACAGGACTGGAAAAGGTCAGTTTTCATTCCAATCCCAAAGAAAGGCAATGCCAAAGAATGCTCAAACTACCACACAACTGTACTCATCTCACACGCTAGTAAAGTAATGCTCAAAATTCTCCAAGCAAGGCTTCAGCAATACATGAACTGTGAATTTCCAGAAGTTCAAGCTGGTTTTAGAAAAGGTGGAGGAACCAGAGATCAAATTGCCAACATCTGTTGGATCATGGAAAAAGCAAGAGAGTTCCAGAAAAATATCTATTTCTGTTTTATTGACTATTCCAAAACCTTTGACTGTGTGGATTACAATAAACTGTGGAAAATTTTGAAAGAGATGGGAATACCAAATCACCTAACCTGCCTTTTGAGAAATCTGTATGCAGGTCAGGAAGCAACAGTTAGAACTAGACATAAAACAACAGACTGGTTCCAAATAGGAAAAGGAGTATATCAAGGCTGTATATTGTCACCCTACTTATTTAACTTATGTGCAGAGTACATCATGAGAAGCACTGGGCTGGAAGAAGCACAAGCTGGCATCAAAATTGCTGGGAGAAATATCAATAACCTCAGATATGCAGATGACTCCACCCTTATGGCAGAAAGTGAAGAGGAACTAAAAAGCCGCTTGATGAAAATGAAAGAGGAGAGTGAAAAAGTTGGCTTAAAGCTCAACATTCAGAAAACTAAGATGATGGCATCTGGTCCCATCACTTCATGGGAAATACATGGGGAAACAGTGAAAACAGTGTCAGACTTTATTTTTTTGTGTGTGCTACAAAATCCCTGCAGATGTTGACTGCAGCCATAGAATTAAAAGACGCTTGCTCCTGGGAAGGAAAGTTATGACCAACCTAGATAGCATATGGAATTTAGAAAGATGGTAACAATAACCCTGTATGTGAGGCAACAAAAGAGACACAGATGTAAAGAATAGACTTTTGGGCTCTGTGAGAGAGGTAGAGGGTGGGATGATTTGGGAAAACAGCATTGAAACATGTATACTATCATGTAAGAAATGAATCACTAGTCTAGTTTTGATACAGGATACAGGATGCTTGGGGCTGGATGACCCAGAGAGATTATATAGGGAGAGTGGTGGGAGGGGGTTCAGGGTTGGGAACTCATGTACACCTGTGGTGGATTCATGTCAATGTATGGCAAAACCAATACAGTATTGTAAAGTAAAAAAAAAAACAACAACAACAACAACAAAAAAACAAACCAGAGACATTGCTTTACCAACAAAGGTCCATCTAGTCAAGGCTATGGTTTTTCCTGTGGTCATGTATGGATGTGAGAGTTGGACTGTGAAGAAGGCTGAGCACCGAAGAATCGATGCTTTTGAACTGTGGTGCTGGAGAAGACTCTTGAGAGTTCCTTGGACTGCAAGGAGATCCAACCAGTCCATTCTGAAGGAGATCAGCCCTGGGTGTTCTTTGGAAGGAATGATGCTAAAGCTGAAACTCCAGTACTTTGGCCACCTCATGTGAAGAGCTGACTCATTGGAAAAGACTGATGCTGGCAGGGCCTGGGGGCAGGAGGAGAAGGGGATGACAGAGGATGAGATGAGTGGATGGCATCATCAACTGAGTCGACTTGAGTTTGACTGAACTCCAGGAGTTGGTGATGGACGTGGAAGCCTGGCATGCTGTGATTCATGGGGCTGCAAAGAGTTGGACAAGACTGAGTGACTGAACTGAAATAAAGCCTAATAAAATGGTATTTTTTTTCTCTCTCCCTCTTTCTCTACACACACACACACACACACACACACACACACACAGAATTTTCAAATACTCAGGATGTTATATATCAATGAATAGCATCAAAAAGTAAATCTCTCTTCATTACAGCTTCAGTTTGTTTTCAAACCCACAGGCAGTAACCAAGCTTATGTCTTTCGTATATTCTCTTAGCTATTTCTGAGGTATGCTTTTTAATATGTTTTTTTGTTTCCATAGATTAATTCTATAGATTTAAGTGATATCCATGAGTTTTTTTTAAAGTGATACCAAGTTTTAAAGGAAGAGATTCAATAAACTCTTAGAATAACAATGATGAAAACAGTAAATTTTCACAGTGACATAAAGGTTACAAAAGTTATTGTGCTATATTCACAGAGGAATTGTAAACAATTATTTGATTAAGCTCAACATGATATGCATCCTGAATCAGGTGGAGAGAAATGCCAGTGAAGTTAATTGGTGCCAAAATTAGTTTGGAGCGAATCCTCTGATTGCCTTTTCTGAAGTCCAAAGGAAGGAAGTATCAACACTGGACTATTTCTACAGGTGAATGGAATGTATATTCTACAATAAAAAAAAAACTGTAAAATCATCTGTGTTTGGTTTCAAAATGTATCAGAGGCCAACCCTGAGTGTTCACATTTTTTTTTAAAGAAAGTATTCTGTTGAGCTTTATCTAGATATCTGTTTTTCTCAGGAAGCATCTGGCTCAGTTCAGTTCAGTTCAGTCGCTCAGTCATGTCCGACTCTTTGCAACACCATGAACTGCAGCACCCCAGGTCTCCCTGTCCATCACCATCTCCCAGAGTTCACTCAGACTCTCTTCCATCGAGTCAGTGATGCCATCCAGACATCTCTTCCTCTGTCATCCCCTTCTCCTCCTGCCCCCAATCCCTCCCAGCATCAGAGTCTTTTCCAATCAGTCAACTCTTCGCATGAGGTGGCCAAAGTCCTGGAGTTTCAGTTTTAGCATCATTCCTTCCAAAGAAATCCCAGGGTTGATCTCCTTCAGAATGGACTGGTTGGATCTCCTTGCAGTCCAAGGAATTCTCAAGAGTCTTC
>SJYF01004678.1:87860-102687 GCA_006410515.1 Procapra przewalskii | reverse complement strand
TGAAACATCTTGTCCTGACACCTGCACAGTCATGGGAGGAACAGGAGTGAGAATTACCCACAGGGAAACGGGATCTTTGATGCATACCTGTTACTCTGACACTCAGCAGTCCTTGAAGACGGGCGTGATTATCTCCTCTCCAGACGGGCAGCTCAGGTCAGGAACCTGGAGCAACTTGCCCAGAGACACACAGCCACTGAGNTCACGCTTGACTCCAGGTCGGTGCTCTTTACACAGAGGTCATTTGCATTTTCTGGCTTCTCTGCCTGGAACATTTCCCTCTTCTTTGCATTTTTACATGAGTCACATCTTGCTGAGTCTCCAGCTTCAGTAGGACATCATATCCTCTATAAAGCCCACTCTAGGCCCCTTCCCAGAGTCTAGGTCAGGGGCCCCACTCTACCGTCTTGTTGCCTTCATTCTCTGATCAGAATCCTTGGTACAATTAGTGATGACTTGCCTCCTTTCTCACCAGGCTGTGAACTCCTTAGATAGGGACTGTAACTTTGTGAATTCCCAACTGAGAGTAAAAAACCCTGCACTTAATCCAGTACAACAAAATAAAGGTTTGCAGAATAAAAGTATGAACAAATAAATAGGCACCACATCATGACCCCACATTGCTCACCAGTTTGAGACTTCTCCTAATATAGTTGATTTCTTAATTTGCTATATTGACAATATTAGCTAATTCATGTGGCCCTATCCCTCTGCCTCTTGGCCCCACAGCCTTCTGAAGACCTCCATGCGGGGTGACATTAAAGGGAAAGCCCAGCTTTCACAGGTTTGGAGGAAAATACTTACAAAATCCTTGCTCCACTGCGCAGTCTCCTGGAATTCTACTGGGTGCTGATGGCCCTTATATTGTGGTGATAGGTGGGAGGCTGCCCCTGGCAACAGGCCCTGGGTCCAGGGCCATCCAAGGAGACTCCAAAGAAAATAATCCGTGTCGAGTGAACAGAGACTTCCAATGCAAAGGTCACCCAGGACGCTTGAATTGAAATGGGTGGATATGGAGAGGACTCTGTGCCAAGACTAAGAGAACGTTCTCACAGAAACTCCAGCTGTCAAGATAGTGGCCACTGTCGGTGGGGTTTGGGATAAAGACTGAGAATGGATGAATTGGAGAATGTTGTGATAGGAGGACCCATGGTGATCATCCAGCCTAATTTCGTCAGCATTTGGAAACTCAGTTCAAGAGAAGGAGAGCAACCAGCTTGAGGTCACCCAGTAAGACATGGACAGAGATGTGCTAGAATTATGTCCCATGGAGTCAGGGTCAGGGACTAGTGAGGTCAGTTTTTCCAACTCTTCTCTGATTTTTGAGTGCTCTCCACCACATCCCTCACAGTGGAGCCAGCCTCAGGGCAATGTTTGTAATGATGCATTGCTCAATACCATCCTCTGAAGTCTGCCTACTCATTTGATTGGCAGGTCCCCCCTGAGAGACAACAATGTCTGCCTGCAAAATACCTTCTTATATGCGGTCTCCCTCTGCACACTTGCCCCCAATTCCTCTACTCTCAATGCAGCAGCCAGAGGGGTCTCATTCAGTGTAAAACCGAGGTCCCCATCATGGTCCCTGTGTCATCTGCTCACTGCCACTCCAAACCATCTCCCTCTCCTTCCATGGCCCCTACTGTCTTCCTTCTGTTCTAGAAAGATTCAAGCCTCTTTGCTGCCTTGGGACTCTGCACAGACCATTCCATCTTCCCAGAACTCTCCTCCCTAGCTGTCACTGGCTCTCGACATCACCTCACAAATTCTGTGACTATCCACCTGGTGGTCCCTCCCTTTCCCCCTGACTCATCTTCTGGTTGGCTTCTTTCACAGAAAATTATCATCACTTGACTTTTTCCTCTTGCTCTCTGCCCTCAGCAACTTGTTACCATCCTCTTTCTGTGGCTTTCCTCTCACGTGCATCCCCCAAACCTTGACCTGGCTATAGAATTCTCCAAGCCTCTCTAAAGCCATCCTCCAAGCATCCTCTAAAGCCATCCACTCTCTGGGAAGATGGTAAGGGGCCCATCACCAGAAATGCTCAGGAAGTTGACCAGACGGCTGCTAAGATCCTGTGTGGCTTGATGTAACTGTGAGCCATGATTCTAAACTTCCTTAGTCCCTACTAAACCATCGTTACACATTTGTATGACTCTTCTTTCCAGATTTTTTTTCTCCCTGAGTCTGGCTCACGGAGAGCTATGGTTCTGAGCTCTGGAACAAGGAGCTGTGGTTCTCCCAGGCTTCCTGCCTCTCTCCTTTTCTCACCCTCCCTGCCTCCCAAGACCTCACCTCCACCTGGCCACAGCCTCCTGGAGTCACAGTGTCTGGCGCTATTTCTCATCATGGACCACATCCACGACAAAGCCAGCTTCTTGCACAGATATCAGCCTCCTCTCGTGGCTGAGCTTTGAGGTGAAATGATCTTCATGCTTGATCCCTGTTGGTGAATCTGGGGTTGGTCCACAAGTTCCTACTTTCTAAGGAGCCATGTTCTCATGGCGACTCACTGCTTCAGAGGTTGCTGGCTCTAATTCACATGAAGACAACTTCACCACATGATCAATGTTCCCCATCTGCTAAAGCATTTGGGGGACTCCCTAGTCTAGTACACACTAAATAAATCTACCAAAGTGGAGAGAAACCATGTCTTCTGAGGTCCTCTGTCCTCTGATCCTTACAGTGTGTTTGGAACTCTTGAAGAAGCATATTCATACTTACACATAGGAAGACATGAACATTCAACATGCATGCATGTATACCTGTGAGAACAAGACAGCATCACTAGATTCAAGAAGAAAACACTTACAATTATCCCCCTATTTCAAGGGCACTTTTACAGAATCATGAGGACCATGTTCCCAGAGTTCTGGAGAAAAAGGTGACTACCACAAAAGGGGCTGTGGGTCTCCACAGATTGCCTGGGTTTGTTTTTGTCCTTAGAGATACAGTTAAGATACAGTTCTCTGACAGAATTCACTAGAAAATGAAGCCATACAAAGGGAATGAGACAATATATCCTTGCGTGCCTGGATCCAGCTGTGCCTGGTGTCCTCTGTTCCCGATGTCCTCGGTGCCCTAGACTTTCCAGTGCAAATACATTTCTTCCTCCCTGTCTTTTTTGTTGAAGTCAGTGTGAATTGGTTTCTGCTGTTCAAACGCACACTAAGTCCTGACTCAGCACACTTGTACACACACATCTGCTTCCTCCCTTCTGATGACTACTAGAGGGTCACATGACCACCCTGGAAACATAACAGACTTCAAAGCCTCAGGAGATCTTGGAATTCATCAGTGTAACCTCCTTGATGAAAAGTCCTGGGAGCTGTGGCCCAGAGAAGGAGAAAGACTCATCCAAGACTACATCCAAGGGTTCAAAGCGATTTGAACCCCACTTCCTTTCCTCTTTCACTTCATCTCTTTTGGTTTTCATGACATTTTCTACTTGGGCAATAGTCTTTGGGGAAAAAATAAAAAGACTAACCAGAATCACTTAGTAAGTTTCTTTAAATTATAGATGCCTGAGCCCCTCCGTAGGTACTTAGGCTCAGGGGCTCCAGGGTGGCTGACCAGAAATGGAAGTAACTGGACTAGATGGCTCAAAGGTACTTTCTACCCTGAGTTCTATGAGCTGTGACCCCTGTGCCATCCTCTGGAACCTCAGCTCTGCCTAGACATGACCCTCACAATCCCAATGTGCTTATGTGGCTTCATCTTCTTTCCTCTTCTCAGCAACCACCAGAGGGTGTTACTGCCCCCACTTCCCAGCTGAGGAGCGTGAGGTTCAGGAGGGCAGGATGACTTGTTCAAGGTCACACAGATGGGAAGGGGCAAAGCTGGACAGTGACCCAGTTCTACTTCCTCTCCCATCGAGGTCGGCTGTTCCAGCTCCCATCCTCTGGGGGCAGCAGCGAGTTGCATTCTTTGGCCCAGATGTCCAGCACCCAGAAAGGCCACAGGTGAACGGTTGGCCCTGGGCTTGGCCCCACAGGTCTGCTTTCGCCATTGGTGCTCATAATAACCCCATGAGGAGACTTGAAGCCCCATTTTCCAGTTGAGGAAACAGGCTCAAGGAAGAGAGCTGACTCACACAGTTCTCACATGGACAGGGCCCAGTATTTGAGTCACCAGGGAAAGACCTTTCACCCAGATCTCACTGAGCGCAACTGGTTTGGCCAGGAGCATCTTTGGGCTTGAATACCCTGTTCATTCATTGAACTCTGCTGTTTGATTTGGTTGTAACACCTGGTGCATTGGGCCTGGGTCAACCCGGAATACCCGGTCCAGGAAGCACAGATGGGTGCACACTTGACATCAGACTGGGAGCACTGGCAGAGATCTCTGGGCCATCCAGGGTTTTCTCCTCCATTCATCCACCTGCTTCTCAGTAGGAACCTGTAAGCCTATCCTGGATATGAATGTGGCCAGGGCAGAATAGGGGTAGGGCTGGAGGCTTGGAGAGCTAGTGTTCCTCACGCTGACTGTGATCCCATCATCAGAGACTAGAGCAGGTACCTAAGCTTGGGGTTTGGATGTTGAGGAACCCATCCAGCGGAACCGTGGACCCATCAGAAGACCACTCTCCCAGACTGTCTGTGCCCAGTTTGGCAAACACTAGGGTCCCTCTTCCCCTGGTTGTGGGCACAGAGCAGAGGGCTGTGCTAAAATCTTGTGAAGAGACTTTTCCCAACTCAGGAACATAGGCCAAGGGACTGAGTGTGATGTAGTGAATTCAACCTGGTTTTGGCCCCAGGCTTCACCTGGTAAAATGGGTAAACAGCCCTGTGCTTGGATCCTGGTGGCAAAAGGAAATTAAAAGCATACCAAGGGAGTGGTGCTCATACTCCGGCTTCAGTGCTGGGCCAGCTGTGTTGGAATCCTCTCTTCACTTGTTACAGGCTGTGCAGTCTGGACAAGGAGCTTCATCTCCTTGAGCCCCAGGTCCCCTGGGTGAAATGGGACTAAAGATGGGATTCTCCTCCAGGTGTGTGGTGTGGATGCAGTGGGATAATGTGTATGAAGGGTGGAGCATGAGGTAGGTCCCTGATATGCAGTAACACCAGTGCTGAAATGATGATGACAGTTGTTCCTGTTGTCTGGTCACTTCACTCCCCTCCACCTGAAGTCTCCCATTTATACGTGGTCCCAGCCCAGAGGGTTATGGAGAAGATGAAGTGAGAAGATAAAGCATCCAGTATGCTCAATGCTTAATCAATGGCTAATGCACCTCTGAGGGATTGGGGGCAGGAGGAGAAGGCGACGACAGAAGATGAGATGGCTGGATGGCATCACTGACTCAATGGACGTGAGTCTGAGTGAACTCTGGGAGTTGGTGATGGACAGGGAGGCCTGGTGTGCTGTGATTCATGGGGTTGCAAAGAATTGGACACAACTGAGCGACTGAACTGAACTGAACTGAATGCACTTCTTATTTTCGAGTGCTGGATGAGATAGAATGGTCTCAGGTCCCCAGTTTACCAGGGTCCACAGATTTGGCTCCCTTGGGTGATGGTGTATTGCCTCCCTTGGCAGGTACGCCTCCTCATAAGCCTCAGTTTCCCTTCTGGGGCTGAGTAGCAATGGCAGTACAATGGTCCTAAATACAATCTGATTGATTATAGGAACTCGAAGAAGCTTTCTGGTAAGAAGCCCTCGCAGGCAGCTCCTGGACTTGGAAGGAGGGATTGATTAGTGATGTCTGCCACAAGTTCAGGAGGGGAGAGTGGAGGCACTGTGTGTTTGCCACTGTGGGACCAGGTCATATCCAAGACGCCCTTTATCCAGCGATGGGCACACCAACCCCACACATTCATGGCGGGTGGGACTCTGGGACCTGCCTGGTGCTGGGGAAAGAAGGAGACCCCTATCTAGGTTGCAGTCTTGGCTCTATTAGTAACCTGCTTTGTGACTCTGAGTACAATGTTTGTTTTCTCTCAGGGCTTCTGTTTCCTCTAACTGCAAAATGACCAGAGGTTTTCTGCTAGACGACTGACCCCTCAGGGCTTTGAGAGGTGCTCAGGAACACCTGGTGACCACTTGCTACATTCCCAAGAGCTGGGGCACCCCACGCTCTTGCTTTGAGCACGAATCCCACCAACTCCTTTGGCACAGTGATTACAACCTATTCTCTGAAACCATAAGAGTCAAGAGCACTGTCTTCATGCCCAGGGCCTGACATAGTGTAGACACTCAAATATTTATTACAGTGCACAGAAGCGTTTTTCTTTAATGCTGATTAATTAAAATGTACACTTTTGGAAACCATGCATTTCAATATAATAATATAAAGCTTTGGCTAGAGTCAGCCTTGGGTGTGAATCCCAGATTTCTCTCTTGTTAGCTGTGTGACAGTAGGCAAGAAACCTAACGTCTTTAACCATGAAATTAGAACTAGAGTGTCCTCTACCTTAGAAGAGCTGCTGGGGGGACTAAATAAGGAAATGTCAGTAGAGAGCCCATGGCAGCCCCAGCTGGAGAAGGTGCCCCATGAATAACAGTGATCATCATTATAGCTAGTATTGCAAAACATAGTATTGAGTGGTGACCTAAGCAGCATTAGGAGCCCAGGAAAATGGGGAGGGTGACAAGGGGCAATGTGTGCAGTTATTAAAAGTATGATAGGCCTGGGCTCAAGTCATGGCATTGCCACCTACTAGCCTGGTGAGCTTTCCCTCTCAAAGACTCAGTTACTCACCTGTAAAGTGGGCCCAATGGGTGTACCTACATCACTGAGCTCGTCTGAAGGGTACATAGTTATCATGTGTAAACCTGGACTCGCATCCCTAAAAATGTGCTTTCTTCCTCTTCCACTGGAGTGGGAACCTCACGAGGCAGGGATCTTATCTGCTTTGTGCCCTGACGTGTTCCCTGTGTCATAACAATGTCTTGTGAACGTCGCTGATGAACATGTTTCCTGACCAGTTGTTGTTTCTGTTCTTATAGCACATAGACCAGGGACCCTGCCCACGGGTGACTTCCCAGAGGGAAAGCACTTTACTCTGTTTTCAAGTACTTTCCATGCATGTCTGCCTTTCCACAGACACTGGGACTTCTGTCTCATTGAGACCCACCCCTGCCTTCTGCTGGGTCATCCTTGTTCAGGCGACCACAGGTATTTGTAGTGATCAAAGGTGTGGGCCTGGCTGGCCCGAGGTTTCTCCCCTACACATGTTACCCCAGCTAGTGGGGATGTAGCCAGCAGTCCACAGATATTCCTGACCACCTCTCAGAGGGCTGAGGGTTCAGCTGTGTAAGAGGAAATCTCTGTTCACTTTGTCATTAAAGCAAATGGAGACCCTGGAGAAAATAAACATCTTACTTAGAGTCACAAAGCAGGTTATAAGCTGAGCCAAGACTGGAACCCAGATCAGGGCCCCTCCTCCATCCCACAGCACTAGGCAGGTCCCAGAGTCCCACCCTCCATGAACGTGTGGTGTCCACATGCCCATCACTGGTCGGAGGGACCATTAAGGATGACATGGTCCTGCCCTGGCAAGCACGTAGTCATTCCACTCTTCCCTCTGAACTGGTGGCAGACATCTCTAATCAATCCTGCCTTCCAAGCCCAGGAGTGCCTGGGAGGGCTTCTCTGCAGAAAGCTCCATCCAGTGCTTACAATTGATGAGGCGTACTTGACACCATAGTTATTAAAGTCTCTAACATGGTCCTGAATGGAAAGCTGAGGCTTAGTGAAGCCTGCACTTTACAACAAAGGGAGTCAGAATTTCTAGACACAGGTCTATACACCAGTCAGCAAGGGAGTCAAAATTTGTAGATGCAAGTCTACTGAAAGTCTGAGCCCATCTAGCTCACGTGGTCTTTATAGCACACAAATATAAGAAATGTGGTGGCTTAGAGGTTAAAGCGTTCGCCTGGAATGCAGGAGACCTGGGTTCAATCCCTGAGTCAGGAAGATCCCCTGGAGAAGGGATAGGCTACCCACTCCAGTACTCTTGCCTGGAAAATCCTATGGACAGAGGAGCCTGGGAGGCTGCAGTCCACGGGGTTGCAGAGTCGGACACGAGTGAGCCTCTTCACTTTCACTTTTGATTAGGCCTAAAGCATATTGGATGCTTGATCTCCTCACCTCATCCTCTCCATAAACCTGCTCAGTGGCATCATTGCTAATAGGGGATCTGTAGTGGAGGGGAGTGAAGTAACCAGACCAGCAATAATTATAGTCATCATCATCACTGTTGTAACCATGTATCAGGGGCCTACACACGTGATTCCTACACATCCTCAACTGCACCTGGAAGGACAGTCTCATAGTTAGTTCCATTTCATACTAGGACCTGAGGTTAAGGGAGATGAAGTCTCTTGTCCAGGTACCACAGCCGGCAACAGACAAAGAGATGATTCAAACCCAGTGTGCCGAATCCCAAAGCTGGGTCTGACAAGCATGCCCTTGGTTTGCATTTTATTTACATTTTTCCACCAGGATCCAGGCACCAGGTTTTACTCATTTACTTACTCATTTTTGCTCATTTTACAATGGGGCAGCTGAAGCCTGGGCCAACACTGTGTCTGAGTTCACTACCTCTCTCTGGAACCCCTGGGCCATGGCTTTCAGGTGAGAAAAAGTCTCTTCACAAGATTTTGGCACAGCCCTCAGCTCTGTGCCCACAACCAGGGAACAAGGGACCTCTGATATTTGCAGAACTGGGTACAGACAGCAAAGATGGTGGTCTGCTGACAGGTTCAAAGCTCTGCTGGATGGGGCCTACCATGTCCCAGGCCCAGACTTGGGCACGTGGCCTGCCACCTTGTTCCTGCTCTGTGCTGATGGTGGGACCACAATCAGAGAGAAGAAGGCCAACCTCTCAAGCCTCCAGCCTGACTCCTACTTTGTCCTGGCAGCGTTCATCCAGACCCTGTGAAATGCAGCTGGGGGACCGGAGGTGATGGACCCTGGATGTCCTGGAACTCTCCACCGGTGCTCCCAGCCTGTGCCAAGTGGGCACCCCTCTGGGCTTCCTGGATCAGATGTTTTGGTTGACAGGGGCCCAATGCATCAGGCATAACAACCAACTCAAACAGAAGCGGTCGAGGAATAAACAAGATATTCAAGTCCGTGGATGATCCTGCCCCACCAGCTGGCCTCAATGTGATCTGGGTGAAAGGTCCTACCCCTTGAGCCCCAATTCTGGATTCCTGTCCTTGTAAGACCTGAGTGAGTCACTTCCTTTCCCTGAATCTCAGTTTCCTCAACTGGAAAATGAGGTCTTCCAAACCTTACAAGGCTGTAGTGAGCATCAGTGGCAAAAATGGACGTGCAGTGTCAAGCCTAGACCACGCGTTCACCTGCACCTCCTGAGGGCTGGACACTGGGGCTAACAACTGGGACTTCTGCTGCCCCCAGAGATGGAAGAGCTGGCCCCAGTGGGAGAGGGTGCAAAAGTGGGTGCACTCTCCAGCTCCGCCCCTTCCCATCCTCTGGCCTTCAGCAAGTCATCCTGCCCTTCTGAGCCCCACGTTCCTCAGCTGGGAAATGGGGCAGGAGCACCCCCCGTGTGGTTGCTGAGAAGATGAGGCGGGATAAGCTTGTAGGTTGTGAGCGTCATGTCTAGGCAGAGGTGGGGATCTAGAGGAAAGAGTGGCATCTCAAGCTCTTAGAACTTAAGTTAGAAAGTACCTTTGATCTATCCAGCCCAATTGTTGCCATTTCTGGCCAGACAACCTGGGGCAGCCTGACTGGGAGCTGGCAACCCTAAGTATCTAGGACGTGGCTCGGGCATCTATCATTTAAATAGACTTATTAGGTAACCTTGTTGATCTTTTTTCTTTTTTTAAAAGCAAAACTTAACATATGTGAACAGAAGAAAATAAGTGGGGTTAAAGTGACTCATTGGAAAAGAGTGTGATTCTGGGAGGGATTGGGGGCAGGAGGAGAAGGGGACAACAGATGAGATGGCTGGATGGCATCACCGACTCGATGCACATGAGTGTGGGTGAACTCTGGGAGTTGGTGATGGACAGGGAGGCCTGGTGTGCTGCAGTTCATGGGGTCGCAGAGAGTCAGACACGACTGAGTGACGGAACTGAACTGAAATGAAAGTCGAAGTCATGTGTACTTTGAACCGTTCTCTGGGCCATAGTCTCCCTAGACTTTCCATCAAAGAGGTTAAAATGATGACCTCTAAGCTTTTCTGTGGCTTTGATGTCTGTTGTGTTTCCAGTGTGGTCATATGACGTTGAGTAGATATCAGAATGGAGGAGACAGATGTGAGACTATAAATGTCCTAAGTCAGGATCTACTTACTTGGATCCTGAATGGCAGGATCCAACTCAAATGTCAATGTATGGTAAAACCAATACAGTATTGTAAAGCAAAATAAAGTAAAAATAAAAATTAAATATAAATAAATAAACAACAACAAAAAAGAAAATTAAAAAATAGGAAGGGAGAAATGTATTTTAACTGGAAAGTTTGGGGCATGGAGGACTTCAGGCACACTTGGATCAAGGCACTGAAGGAATACATTCTCTCATGCCCTTAGTATAGGTTCTTTTCTAGTGAGTTTTGCCAAGTAATTGTATCTAATTTCTATCTTGAGGACAAAAGCAGACCCAGGCAATATGTGAAGACCTAAAGCTCCATTTATGTGTCATGGGATCTAGCTATGGGCTTTTCAATTTCTTTTACATTTTCAAAGGACTGGCTAATTTGTTAACTATTTTCTATAATTTTTCTCCTCTTTATTTCATTTAGGGGCTTCCCTGGTGGCTCAGATGGTAAAGCATCTGCATTTCATTTATTCCTGCTGTAATCTTTATTGTATTCCTTCATTAATAACTTTGGGCTTAATTTATTCTTCTTTTTCTAGTTCTTTAAGGTATAGAGTTAGGTTGTTTATTTGGGATTTTTCTTGCTTCTTAATGTGGCATTTATTGCTATGAACTTCCCTCTTAGAATTGCTCTCCCTGCATCCTGTATGTTTTGATATATAGTGTTTCCATTTTCATTTGTTTTAAGAAACTTTATCTCCTTCTTTCTTCTTTTTATTGGTTGTTCAGGAGAATGTTCAGGGCTTCCCTGACAGCTCAGTTGGTAACGAATCCACCTGCAATGCAGGAGACTCTCCTTCTTTTCCTGGGTCAGGACGATCCTCTGGAGCAGGGAAAGGCTCCCTGCTCCAGTATTCTGGCCTGGAGAACTCCATGAACTGTATAGTCAATGAGGTCACAAAGAGTTGGACACGACTGAGCGACTTTCACTTCACAGGAGAATGTTGTTTAACTTCCATGTATTCGTGAATTTTCCAGTTTTCCTCTTACCGGTTTATAGTTTCATGCCATTGTTTTCAGAAATTGTACTTGATACGGCTTCAGTCTTTTTGAACTTGCTCCAAGTTGTTTTGCAGTCTTCCTAGCAAGTATTTCATGTGTGCCTGAGAAGAAGGTGTATTCTGCTGATGTTGAATAGAATGTTCTATACTTCTATGCCAGGTCCATTTGGCCTATGCGGTTAGTCTCTCAGTCATATCCGAGTCTTTGTGACCCCATGGACTGTAGCCCGCCAGGCTTCTCTGTCCATGGGGATTCTCCAGGCAAGAATACTAGAGTAGGTTGCCATGCTCTTCTCCAGGGGATCTTCCTGACCCAGGAATCAAACTGGGTCTCCTGCAGCAGGGAGATTCTTTACCAGCTGAGTTACAGACAAGTCCCCATTTGGCTTATAATGTTGTTCAAATCCTCTGTTTCCTTATAGATTCTCTATCTGATTGATCTACTCCATTTTGAGAGTGGAATAGTAAAGGCCCTAACTACCACCGCATTGCTGTTTATTTCTCCTTGTAGCTCTATTTACTTTTGCTTCGTATAGTTAGTGTTCTAATGTTAAGCACACTAACATTAGCTATTGTTAAATCTTCCTGGTGTATTGACCCCTTTATCACTCTGTAATGAGTCTCTTTGTTTCTTTTTATCATTTTTAATTTAAAGTCTATGTTGTCTGTTTTAAGTATGGCTAACCCTGCTGTTGATTTTTTTTTATTTGTTAACATTTTCTTGAAATGTCTTTTTCTATCCCTTTATATTTAATCTATGAGGGCACTTAGTGTTAAAGTGAATCTCTTGAGGACAGTATATTTTTGGACATTGCTTTTTATTTATGTAGCCATGCTATGTATTTTAATTTGATAATTTAATCCATTCCCATTTAACATAATTTTTGATTGGTAAAGACTTACTATTGCCATTTTGTTCATTGTTTTGTGCTTTTCTTGAGGATCCACTGTTTCTTATTTCTTGTCCCGCTGTCTCTGTGTGTGTTTTAGTATCCTTTTGTTTCAGTATGATCCGAATTCTTTATGTGTTTTTTTATGTAATAAGTACAGGGCTTTCTCTTGTGATTGTTGTTGTTCAGTGGCTCAGTTGTGTCTGGCTCTTTGTGACCCCAGGGACTGCAGACTGCCAGGTGATGGTGAAGGACAGGGAAGCCTGGTGTGCTGCAGAATTCCATAACTGGTGAAGCACAAGCTGTCCTTCAGAACCAAAGAAGGGATAAAAGCTTCTGAACAAGCAGAAGCTGAAAGAGTTCATTCTTTGTCTGGCAGTTCATAGATCTCCATTTCTTGAGGGTCAGTTATTGGAGATTCCTTAGTTTCCTTTGGTGGTATCATAGTTCACTTATGTTGTGTGATCCTTGATTCCTTATACTGGAATCGCACATGGGAGTAATCAGGCTCCTCTTCCAGATTTACAGGTTTGCTTTGGCAGAGACAGTTTTTCACTAGTCAGCTTAACTTCATATTCTGGGTGTGTCTGAGGGTGATGTCCTTGGCCAGATGGAACCTGCCATTTCGGTCTATTTGGAGGTGAGGCAATGGTTTGAGCTCTGAGAATGAGGATAGGGGTATGCCTCTGCCTGAAGACACTTGGATCCAACTGCTGGCTTGAGTTCCTACTTAGGTGAGGCTGTAGAATGAGCTCTGCAGTTGCCTGGATTCTCTGGCCAGACTTACTAGATGTTCAGGGATGTGATGTTATTATATGCAGTACAATATGTTGCAGGGCTGGACCCATAACCTCTAGATGTATTCTTTGAAAGCTTGAGTATGCTGAATTCTATGCCATGAAGCCATCAGTTTTGCTCTACAAACAAGCAAAGTTGCTGACTGTGCTGTCTTCAAGGGCTACAGTCCTTAGGACTGTTGAATGGGCTACACAGCTTCCCACGTGCTCTGGTTAAGTTCTGTAGTTGAACAGGCTACAAGCTGAACTCAGCAATTAGCTTTCCTGTCCCAGCACAGTGGGGGAAGTTGCTCTACTGCTGATAAAGCTTTCTCTTTATTGTTTTAATTGAAACCAACTCACACCCTACGTTTCTAACTATGGACTCTGCCTGCCTTTTTCTTATTTTGTGCTTGGTAAACATAGTTTCCAAAGCTGCTACCAGCCCTTCTGGTTAGGTGGAGCCACAAGATATTCTTCTTGGGGGAGGGAGCTGGAACTCTCCTCCCTGACTGTTCATGGACAAACTGAGCTCTAGGACCAGTAAACTCCTTGTTTGAGGATGTGGATCAGACAGACTTGCTTCCCACCAAGTTCTCTGCTCTGAGTGCACCCCCAGTTCAGTTCTGCCAATGGGCAAAGGCACTGGTTGTGATTACTACTTGATCGCTGCAGGTATGAAATTGGTCTGCCAAGTTCTATGTGTTGGTTGTTTCAAGCCCCTCCTTCCTTCTCTGTCATTGAAGTCAGTATCCCAGTGGTGAGCCCTCACAAGTTCCCTGGCAGTCTCTATGCTGTGAGATCATAATCAGGGCATCCCACAAATTGAACACAATGTTGAGAGTGCTCTGATTGTCCCCCAGGGTTCTCTTTTCTCCCTGGAGGCTCAGAGGAAGCTGTCCACATGGTGCTTTACTGGCCTAGAGGAATGACATGTGGAGCTTCTTTCTTACCCTTCTAAGGTGGTCTGTTCTGGTTCTCTGTGTTGTGGGGGATGCTTCAGTTTCACCCTTGTATTCTAGGATGCTCTCTGTGGTGTTCTGTTCCAATAATCACTAGCTGTTCTTACCAGGGGAGCAAAGTCAGGAACGATCTTAGTCACCATCTTGGTCACAGCACTCCCTTACTTTTCTTACCATCTCTGCCCTACCAGCTTGTGAAGTCCTTGAGGGCTGGCACCTCCCTCTTCTAAGAAGCCCTTACCAAGCAAAGGACTAGATGCGATACAGGCGCTAACTGGTGTTGAATGGATGAATGCACTTCTTTTTTTTTCTTCATTTTTTGAATTTTGAGGGGGTTTTTTTTTGCTCTTTATTTTTTATTATTTTTTTTTTACTTTACAATACTGTATTGGTTTTGTCATACATTGACATGAATCTGCCACGGGTGTACATGAGTTCCCAATGCTGAACTCCGCTCCCACCACCCTCCCGATATCACCTCTCTGGGTCATCGCAGTGCCCCAGCCCCAAGATCCTGTATCGAACCCAGACTGGCAACTCGTTTCTTACATGATAGTATACATGTTTCAATGCCATTCTCCCGAATCATCCCACCCTCTCCCTCTCCCACAGAGTCCAAAAGTCTGTTTTTACATATGTGTCTCTTTTGCTGTCTCGCATACAGGATTATCATTACCTTTATTTCTAAATTCCATATATATGCATTAGTATACTGTATTGGTGTTTTTCTTTCTGGCTTACTTCACTCTGTATAATCGGCTCTAGTTTCATCCACCTCATTAGAACTGATTCAAATGTATTCTTTTTAATGGCTGAGTAATACTCCATAGTGTATATGTACAACAACTTTCTTATCCATTCATCTGCTGATGGACATCTAGGTTGCTTCCATGTCCTGGCTATTATAAACA
>SJYF01004678.1:37019-77417 GCA_006410515.1 Procapra przewalskii | reverse complement strand
AAAGAGGAGAAGCCAAGCATGTTTCTGCTTCTCCACAGGCCCCAGCTGGGGGGAAGGGGGTGTCTCATCTTCTCTCAGCCCAGGGCCCTGGACCCAGCCCTCACCAGCAGGAGGGCATCCCAGCGGTTTCCTCATATGCTCCCTCCAGTTACCTGTTGGGTGTCCTGAGGCTTACCTGAGGGAACACAATGAGTAACAGTTCTCAGGCTCCAGCACTGGAAAGCTGAACACATATCAGACACCAGTGACTGCCACCCACCAACAGGTCAGACTTGACAGCCACAGGACCACTTGTGTGTCACTCCATCTATCTGAGCCTCAGCTAGTTCATCTGCAAAATGGGTTTCCTGACACTACCCATCCCCACAGGGTCATTGCAAGGATCCAGTGAGATAATATATAAGAAGCATAGAGTGATGGCCCAACGAACTAGGTCTGTGGCTATTTTCTAGAAGAACTGCCTCAGGGCCATCCCGTTTCTGTTGCCCACAGCCCCAGCAACACCAGTCATGCCAGAGACCCAGGTCAAGCCTGGGGGTGAAACCACACCTCCTTATAAGAAGGGAAAAGGAAGGGATGGTGTTTATCATCAATGCCTACTGAATATTAGGCTTTTTCTTTAAATCTCTTCATCAGCTAAGCCATGTTCATAATCTCCTTTCACTTGGGAGGAACCCGAGGCTCAGAGAAGTGGAACCAGTTGACCAGGACTGCACAGTTGCTAAGTAGCAGATCCAGGGTTTGAACCCAGATCTGGCCTGTCCTCTTTCTCCCATCATTCTGGGCAGCAGGTTCTGCCAGGGGGGCAAAGGAGGGCAGTAGAAGCTCTCAAAGACTGACATGACCCTCGGTCCTCAGGGACCCCTCCAACCACACTCTCCCGACTTGCTCAGGATGAAGGGTCCTCAGCTTCTCCAGGATCCCCTGACCAGACCTGCTGGTGCTGTAGACATAGAGTGGCACCATCCCCAGTGAGGCTGCAGAGGGAGCCCCCTCCCCGCTTCCCCAGGCTGTGACTTACTGATGAGTTTCTTAACACACTCTGCATCCAGGCTTTCAAGGAGTTCGCGGATTCGTGAGCACAGCTGAGAGTCACACAGAGCCAGGGAAAGAGAGACATACAGAGAGAAATGGAAAAAGGGAAGGAAAGAAAGAGGTGAGGAGGTGAGGAGGGAGAGGAGAGATGGGAGAAGTTAGAGGACTGGTTATTACCTGTGATGAGCACCCTGCCTGCCACCCACAGAGATGCTCACTACTTGGGGCCTCAGAACTTCTGACCCTTAGGAGTCTGCTGCTGCAGCCTCTGCTAAGTCGCTTCAGTCATGTCCGACTCTAGAGCCGTGAAAACCTAGAAGGCCCATATCTGAGATCCAGAAGACACTAGAACCCCAGAAACTTCAGAACACTAGAATCCCAGTACCTTAATTATCTAGACTACAAGCATCCCAGATCCCTGTTCTCTTAGAAAACTTGTCCTTTGGACTCTGAAACCTTGAAGGTCAAACGGGGCCCTAAGAACCATAGATAAGTGTTTCTCACAATTTTGTGTGCATACAACTCCTCAAGGATCTTGTTAAAATGCATTAATGAGCAGCTGGTCTGGTGTGGGACCTAAAGGTCTGCATTCTAAAAAATGCCCAGGGAAGGTCAGTGCTGCTGGTCTGGCAGCCACAGTTTGAGCAGTGACCCTCCAGTTCAGTAAATCTCAGGGCCTCCTGGAGGATTAAAAAAAAAAAAAAAATAGCCCAGATTCCTAGCCCTCTTCCAGAGTGAATAATTTTGAATCTTTGGAATTTAGGGCACATGGTACATACAGTTGTGTATACGATACACAGGAATCTGACATATGGTGTATGTCATTTTGGTATTGAAATAAGAAAAATATTAGCTGAAAGGCCTACTGGCAGTCCATGGGTATGGCAAATGGTTCAAGTGTGGGACCCAGTGATTTCAGCTCATGTTGGGCCCCTCTTCCCCTCCCCAGGCCAGGCTGAGTGAAGTGGGGAGTAGCAACCGACAACTCAAAGGGAAGTTGGCCCTTCAGAAAGGAAGGTGCCTAGAGAGTAGAGCCCACCCTTGGAGTGACACGCCTGCCCCCACCAGGTGTGACTCTACACCCCCAGGAGTGGGTGACTCACCTCATTCTGCACTACAGAGGACACCACCCTTCTCGCAAGGTTGACTCCAAGGTCCACAACATCGCTGAGCAGTCCAAAGCGGCTGGAGAAGAGGGGAAATTGATAAAGGCTGGTGAATGGTGGAGCACCTTGAAGTCAGGTGACTTGTTTGAACTTCTACCCAGCAGGATCATCACTTAGAATGCCATGGTTGACCGGCAGCCCGCTCCAGTAGCTCATTCTCATCACAACCCTGAGACCTCACCCATCCATCCTTCCATCCATCGATCCATCCATCCATCCATCCATCCATCCATTCTTTTATCCATCCATCCATCCATCCATTCTTTTATCCATCCATCCATCCATCCATTCATTTGTCAGCACATATTTACAGAACACCAACTATGCTGGGAGCCAAGCCTGACTGGGGCACAGTGATGAAAAAGCCAAGCAGCTCCTATTGTGGTACCTAAATATTAGAGGCCAAAATGCTCGTTCCGAGTTTCCTGTAACATCTTATGGAAAACCCCAAATAAATTTTTTGGCCAATCCCATATTAAACAAGCTTCCCTAAGGCTGGCTCCTTCCTACCTTCAGCTCTCAGCATACCTCTCACCACCTCACGGCAGCCCTCCCTGACTGTTTGCCTAAGGACAGACTTTGCAACACTTTGTACTATTGCATTTTGATACGTGTGCTGCACTACTCAGGAATCTTTGTCCTCTGAAATTCCCCGTGTGAGCCCTTTATTTCTGTGCTGAATGCTCGCCTGTCTGCTTTCCCCTCAAGAGACTAAGCTTCACGAGAACAAGCTCCCTGCCTGCAGTCACCAACAAATTCCTCAGAGCTCCTCGCACGGAGCAGCTGCTCCACACCTTTTTGGCTGGAAGAATAAATGAAGTAAACATATGACTGAATATATAACGACAACTTGTGACAGGTATTCAGAAGGGGGAGAGGAGATCTGGAAAGAGAAAATAGGAGGAACCTCGTTTTAGACCCTGAATGATGAGATGTACATTGAGATGGGATGGGGGATAGGTGTTCTAGGTGCCAGAGCAGCCCATCAGAGGTGGAAGTTTTTCTGAGACTCAGAGCAAAAGCTAACGTATTTAGGGCACAGTGGGCAAGGGGGAGAGCACAGTGATATGAAGGTGGACCCTGATCAGGCAGAGCCTAAGTGGCCCTGGGAGGGCCTGAGATTCTACCCAAAGTGGAGAGCCAGGCCCCGTGAGGGTTTGGAGCAGCAGAGTGGAATGCTATTTCAGAGATACGGTCACTGAGACCCAGAAGGCTCTATGATTTTCTTGGCGCTAGAGGCTAGGCTGTGTCCAGCAGAGCTCAGGCATTTGGACTTACAGTCTTTCCAAATGATGGTAGGCTGCAGAGCCTGTCTTTTGTTTTGGAGGGTTTCTAGGCAATCTGTGATCAGATCCCTTCTTGGAGTGGGATGGACTGACCTCTATCATGGCTCAACCTTGATACCTGCCAAGGCCAACCTGCCCCACTCTTCAGCTTCCAGACCACTTCTCCTCTCCCTGCCAGGACCAGGATCAGCCTTTTTCTCTCTACCCTCACCCCTGGACTAAGCCTGCTCTTTCAAGCACACAGTTTAAGATCTAGATTTTGTGGGTTACTGGAGATCAGTGATTTAAATGGAGAGAATTAATTTTTCAATGTCTCATTTTGGGAATCTTCCATTGAGTGGAAGATGGTTAGGGCAGTCTGAAATTAGAGCCCATGGCAGAGATTACTCTTCTTGCCCACTCTTAACTAGAGGTAAGAAGGTAAACACAGTATATTATCATTGTTATTATCATTATTAGTTTTTGAGGGACAGTATATAATAAGAGAAGGATCAGTTCTTCGAGTAGATGTCACCATGCTAAATGTGCACGCAACAGAGCTTCAAAAACCATGAATCGAAAACAAATAAAGCTGAAAGGTGAAACACACAAAGTCACAGAAATGGTCTGAGAGGTCAACACTCCCGTCTTGGTAATAGAAGACCCGAGAGACAGAAAATAAGGATAGGTATTACTATTACTGAAAGCTTAGTATGTGCTTGGCCAAATATTCTCTGAGTATGCTGAACACTTGCATCTTCTCATTTGGTCAACATAGTAGCCTGAGTTAGGTGATGTTACCAACCTTAGTATACAGATATGATAGCTAAAGCTTCTATAGGCTAAATTGATTACAAAGACCCAAGTGAGTCACAAAAAGTCACAAAGCTAACTTAACTCCAGAGTCTGAACTCTCTCCCCTCCTCTTTTTTTAAACCATATTCTACTCCTTCCAAGGTTAGAAATAGAGCTGAAATTATGAGCTCACCTGTGCAGCACCGTGAGTGAGATGCTTTCTGGGTTGTTGGGGCATTCTCCCACGACCACCTTGGAGTTACCAGTCTCAGCATCCGTTTCAATGCTGACACTAGTTTGGAGGTTCACATTGAGGTCCAGGTCAACAATCTCACCCAACAGAGGCCTACAAGGAATAAGATTCACAGTGAACAGAGGTGGAGAAGTCTCTTCACATTGCCCACGTGAGTCTCTCTCTCTAGATGGCCATTGCATGGGATGTCTATGGATAAAGTCAATAATTTGTACATTTTTTATGGAACCTGCATTCTTGCATTAGGTATTACTTCTCCTGGCCACATGAGTTTGGCTCGTATGAAATTTCTATACATTGTCACACCAATAAATAAAATAAAAATAACAGTTTACATTTCTTGAGCACAAACCCTGTGTTAGTATTTCACAAAACTATTTCACCTGGATTAAACCTTTTACTCTTGACAGCAGTACCATGAGGGAAAAACACTATCATTATCTCTACTTTCAGTGTGAGGAAATACTTGGTATAGAGAAGTTAAGTAACTATTCCAAGAATCTTATGTGATAGTTCAATGATGAAATCATCGTACACTTAATTTATAAAGACTCTTCTACACATCTGCATTTTTCTTTCTCTTTCTATTTATAAAGTAATTAAAATACTTGGAAATTACAGTTTCCATATAATTTTCTCATGCCCTTCATTACGACCTGTACACTACTATATGGCCCATACCGGTCACTGCTACTTAAAGAGAATCTTGAGAGACAAAATGATGCTGGAGGAAACTTTGCCAAAGGGTTAAAAATGTTCATGTCTTCTCAAATTTTTAACTTTTATCATTAGATTAAATTTTATGATTTTGGAAATATATTTCATGGAGGATTTTTTTTTTAAAGATTTCGTTCTGGGCAATGTTTCTTAGAACAATTTAAAGGTTAGGATTTAGGAGTTGCAAAGGCCTCCTTATTTTACTGATTGGGAGACCAAGGCAGCAGGGAGCAAAAGTGCCTGATTCCAGACTGGAGACCTATTAGCCAAACCTCACTGCCTCTCCCAACCCTCAGATTCCTAGGCTACTCACAGGCCCACGGTGACGTCAGCAGTGATGGGGATCTTCAGGTCAGCGCTGTTTTCAGAAGTCGCTTCGAATGTGATATCTGGGACTTGGACATTCCCGATTCTCACCCTGTGTAAAAACCACAGTTTGCCCTTGTCATCCTGCTGACCACCTTTGCTGGGCTCTTCTCTGCCAGCGCTATGCTGAGGTTTGAGCCTCACGGACCTTGCCTGCTTTGGTCTTCATGAGAGCCCTGCTCAGAGGTTGGATTCTTTCCACTGGATGTCATGGCAGATTGAGGATCAAACGGCTGCGATTTGCCTCACAACGCCAAAAGTGAATATGAGGCAGAGTCAGCATGTTTATTTAAAATTGATACATAGTTGCTTTACAATGTTGTGTTAGTTTCAGGTGGACAGCAGAGTGATTCAGATATAGATATGTATAATTATAGAGGTAATTTTATTTCAGATTCTTTTCCCTTATAGGTTATTACAAAATGCTGAGTATGGTTCCCTGTGCTATGTAGTAGGTCCTTGTTGGTTGTCTGCTGTATATATAGTAGTGTGTATATGTTAATGCCTGGAATAGGAAATGGCAGCCCATTCCAGTATTCTTGCCTGCACAATCCCATGGACAGAGGAGCCTGGCGGGCTATGGACCATGCTGCTAAGTCACTTCAGTCGTGTCCGACTCTGTGTGACCCCATAGACGGTAGCCCACCAGGCTCCCCCATCCCTGGGATTCCCCAGGCAAGAATACTGGAGTGGGTTGCCATTTCCTTCTTCTTCTTGAGTCAGTATAGTGTCTCATATGTTCCTATCTTAACAGTTTCTTAGTATAATGGATAATTATTAGAATATAATTATAAAGAATGATAGAATTATACATAGATATTTGCAAAGACATTTCAGTGGAAAACCTCATTCACATATAAATCCAAATTTATTTGTTACCTGAATCTATACTTTGTCAAATACAGACATTTTAATTTTTGCTGATTCTTAACTTTAACCAAAGGGGTTGAAATTTTAAAAGTTCATTCATATCTACTAATATATTTAGAAAATACTTTAGTTCACTTTATAAGATTATCATTACATCCCAGTTAATCAACCAACTTGAAAGTACATTAAATATTTTATGATAAGATCTCTTTCTCCCAAGTAGAATACAGATATCAAATGTTTCACTTTTATACAGTATTTCAATGTTGTTTTGTCTACCACTATTTTTTTTTAAAGGACCGCCTTCCTTCCACTCTCTACTGCAATATAGTGTTATTTGTTTTTAAGAAAGTGGATGTGTTCATTTGAGGATGATATGCTTCAGAAGACATATTTGCCAAGCCACTGACGAGTACTTAGACCCATAATACCATAATGTACAATCTAGTAGATTTAGGTATTTTAAAAAATATTATCCCACTTCGCTAATAAATGAAATTAACCATCACCATAGGGTCATAAAGAGTTGGACATGACTGAAGCAACTTAGCATATGTTAATGCCAAACTCCTAATTTCTCCCCTACATTGCTTTCCCTTCTAGTAACCATGAATTTGTTTTTATGTTCATGAGTCTGTTTTATATATGATCTTTTGTATCATATTTTAGATTCCATATATAAGTGGTATCATATGGTATTTCTTTCTCCTCTGACTTACTTCATTTAGTATGATAACCTCTATGTCCATCCTTTTGTTGCTGCAGACAGCCTTATTTCATTCTTTTTATGCAGAGACAGATTTTGAACCAAGGACAGCCTGACTCCAAGACATTATGTGTGGAGCCACCTATGTGGTGTGAATTCTAGTTTTCTCTCTCCTGAGGCCTTTCAGACTTTTATACTCAGCTATATTCAGAGAAGAAATGTCTTATTCCTTAGAAAAGGGACTTTAGGCATCAGCAAATAGATAGAGGTGAGAGAGATGAGAACCTTCATCCTGACTCTGAAATCACAGAATGGGAGGGTCCAGGTCCATGAGATGCTCACAGGCCCTGCAGCCCTGACTAATTTCTCCAGGCTCTGGCAGAGCTGGCCTCAGACCGCTTCTGCTCTGCAAGAACACACAAGGTTTATTCATCTTTCTTTCTTTTATATTAAACTTACCTCCCCAAAGATACGTATTCTCTTTTCTGGGAACAAAAATCCCCAACATGAAGCATCAACTCACCCTGTAAGGCTGTTCACTACTTGAAAAATTCTAGAAATGAGTTGTTCCAACAAATTCTCAGTTTGCTGGGTCTCCTCCACCACCTCGTTCAAACATCTGGTTTCCAATTCAGTCTTCAAATTCTGAAAGATGACTGCAAAGACAATCTCCATTTAGTGTAGTACACAACTTAAGAAGCAGCTCTTAGGCAACAGGCACTAAATGAGACTGCTTGCCTATGTTATTTCATCTTATAACACCTCCATAAAATAGATATTACTATTATCTGCACTTTCAGATGAGGAAATAAAGGATCAAAAGATTAAGAAATGGACCAAAGTCACACAGCTAGGAGACCTTGTTCCTAGTGTCATGCTAATATCATGGCAATATCATGCTAATATATGCTCATCATTTCAACAAAGCAATCAATCCACTGAGCAGGCAATAGATATTGACTGCACATCACTTCTAGTAGTAAAGATTAGGGAGATGTTCATACAAACAGAATAAACTGAGAATAAAATAAGAAATGGAAAATGTAGAATCAAAGAAAAAATATGGCTCCAAATTATTAAAGTGGCAAGTAGAAGTCCTGGATAGCAGGCCTAGAAAGCAGTGATTCATTCAGGAGCAGGAGGACAGAGAGTCCTAACAGAGGGTCTTTCAGAGAAAAAAGGGATTTGATAGAGGAAGTGGCATGGCAGATATAGAATGGCACAGTTGAAAAGAGTTCAGAATATACGTGTAGAAAAGAATTCAAACGAGAAACAGGAAGGCAACAACCAGCTTAAAAAAATACACAAGAGGCTACAGGAAGAGATATGTAATCAGAGTACTCCAACTTGGCTCTGCAATGGACAATATCTACCTAATTATAATGATGGAAACAGAGATGGAAACTCCGTCTGGTCCTATAGATAATCCAGACACTTCTGCTTCTGAGCTCAGTTTTATCAGCACTGAAACTGGAAAGTGGGTCCCTCCTATATCTTTGACATTTGCCCAAGCCCTGGCAAGGTTTGAAAGGAAGTCATATACAGAAAATAATTTCTCCCATAAAGCATGTTTGTCAGGGTGCTGGGAATGTGTCCAGAAGTCGAAAAGAAGGCCAAGTTCTTTCAAGAAATCAGAATTACAAGGAAATGTGATTAACTAGAAAGGTAGATAATTTTAAAGCTACCTAGGCTAGGTAGGAATCCTTTTCCAATTAGTTAATACAAATCCTTTTCCAATTAGTTAATACAAAGTACTAAGTAAACTGAATAGCCTAGTGAAAGAATATGCTACAAATATAAATAAAATATTTAAGTAATTAGCCATAATTATGAAAATATGGAAAAAATGAACGAATTCTTTCAGAATTAGAGAAAAGTTAAATGACATGAATTATAACCTTTCATCTGTGAGACTGGCAAAAAATTCAGTTGTTCAAACCAGTGCTGTCATGGAAGTAGTAAAAAAGGTAATCTCATAGGCTACTGGAGAAAATGTTAGCATAGGGTATTATTTTTCATCAATATCTGCTGTGATTTAAAATATGCATAGTTTTGAACTTTTGAAATGTCACTTTTAGGAATTTCTCCTATGAACATATTAGAAAAGTTTATCGTGATAGAAAGTGGCATCACCGACTCAATGGACATGAGTTTATGTAAACTCTAGGAGTTGGTGGACAGGGAGGCCTGGCATGCTACAGCTCACGGGGTTGCAAAGAGTCGGACACGACTGAGCGACTGAAATGAACTGAACTGAACTGAAGATGTAAAGTGATATTCAGTTATCTTTGCTTGTTTCTCGAAAAATAATAAACAATGACCCAGAAACCAATTAGTCCTCCCTCTTAGTAAACAACCCATAAAGAGAGCCCCTGCTGCAGCCTTTGGTAATACAGGCATAGGATTTAACAGGAATCTTCTAGGTGCCACTGACCATCCCTGTTGTTAACTCACTTCCAAGTGTACTGTCAAAGGTGCCAAGTCCTCTCTCAAGACCAGATATCAGCTTCTCCAGAGCATTATTGACACGAAGGTCAAGAAGAGATGCCGAGGTCCCAGCGAGCAGGCCGCACAAGAGAACAAGTTTCCAAAGTTGAAACATCTTGTCCTGACACCTGGACAGTCATGGGAAGAACAAGAGTGAGAATTATCCACAGGGAAACGGGATCTTTGATGAGCACCTGTGACTCTTACACTCAGCAGTGCTTGGGTTATTTCCTCTCTTACAGATGGGCAGCCCAGGTCAGAAAGGTAGAGCAACTTGCCCAGAGATAAACAACTAGTGAATGAAAGAGCTACTATTTGAAAAATGATGCCTGACTCCGGGTCAGAGCTCTTTACCACATGCTGGCTTCTCTGCCTGGAATATTCCTCTCTTCTTTTCATTTTTACCTGAGTCACCTCCTATTGACTCTGCAAATTCAGTAAGATATCATGTCCTTTAGGAAGATCATTCTAGACTCTCCCCAGAGTCTAGGTTAGGGGGCCCCACTCCACCATCTTGCTGCCTTCATTGTATGACCAGAGTCCTGGGTACCAGTTAGGGAAGACTTGGCTGCCTTTCCCATCAGGCTGTGCACCCCTTAGAGGAGGGATTGTGACGTATCTCGCTATTGATTTCATAGCTGCTCCTCGCTCAGTACAACAAAATAAAGTTTGCTGAATAAAAGTATGAACACATACTCGGGCACCACATCATGAGCCAGCTTTTCGTGTCAGTTTGGCACTTCTCCTAGTTGAATCCATTTCTCAATTTACGCTAGTCAAGATAATTGAGTTAGACCGATCCCTCTGCCTCCAGCCCCCAAAGCCTTCTGAAGGCCTTAGGTGGGGTGACATTAGGTAGAAAGCCCACCATTCACAGGTTTGGAGGAAAATACTTACGAGTCCTTGCTCGCCTACACAGCCTCCTGAATTCCACTGGGTGCTGAGGCCCTTATATCTCCTGGATGGCAGTGGGGTGGGAGGCTGCCCCCGGAAACAAGCCTTGTGTCCAGAGCCATCCAAGGAGACTCCAATGAAAATAACCCCTGTCCAGAGTGAATACAGAGAGACTTCCGAAGCAAAGGTCACCCAAGATGATTGAATTGGAATAAGTGGATATGGAGAGGACTTTGTGCCAAGACTAAGAGCAGGTTCTCATGCTGCCAAGACAGTGGCCATTGCAAGTGGGGGCTGGGATGAAGACCGAGAGTGGATGAAGTGGAGAATGTTCTGGTAGAAGGACCCATAGTGATCATCCAGCTTCAGTACAACAGGATTTGGAAAGGCAGGCTCAGAGGGAAATTACTGATACTAAGTCTATCAGTATTTGGAAACCAGCTTGAGGTCCCCCAGTAAGACAGGGACAAAGATGGGGCTAGAACTGTGGCCCACAGAGTCAGGCTCAGTGACCAGTGAGGCCATTCTTCCCAAACCTTCTCTTATGTCTGAGTGCTCGCCATAAAATCCCTCACAGTGGATTTAGCTTTAGGGCAAATGTTTTCAGTTCAGGACGACCCACCCCTGTCTACCTACTCCATTTAGTCAGTAGAGTTACTCCTGTGAGTGAACAAAATCTGCCTCCATAAGTACCCTCATGTATGCAGGATTCCTATGCACACTTGCCCCCAACCCATCGACTCTCAGTGCAGTGGCCAGAGGTCGAAGCACTCAGCTTCAAAGCCACATCCTTATCGTGGCCTTGTGGCACTGTTCACAGCCACCCCAAACTCATCTACCTCTCCCTCCATGGCCTTACTGTCTTCCTTCCAGAAAGATGTCAGCTCTTTCTCTGACTTTGACCTCCACACAGACCATTCCCTTGCCCCAGAACTCGCCTGCTTAGCTGTCCCTGGCTCTCGACATCGCCTCGCAACCTCTGTGACGGCTCTGTGAGGTGGTCCCTCCCCATCTTCCCCGAGCTCAGCTTCTTGCTGGCTTCCGTCACAGCAGATCATTATCATTTGACTTTCCCTTCTTCTCTGCCCTCAGCAAGCTGTTACCACCCTTTCCTCTAGGGCTTTCCTCTCATGTGGGTCCCAAGACCCTGACCTGGCTCTAGAATGCTCCAAGCATCTCTATGCACCTGATAAGGCCATCCACTCTCTGACAAGTTGGTGAGGGTCCCATCCTTAGAGACGCTTGGGAACTTGACCAGATGACTGCTAATGTCCTGTGTGGCTTGGTGTGACTGTGAGCCACGATTGGAAATGTCCTTGGTCTCTCATTTGAAGATCACTGTGGCACATTTGTATGACTCTTGCTCCCAGCTTTTCTTCCTCCCTGAGTCTGGCTGCCCCATGGGGATATGGTTCCCTCAGGCTTCCTGCCTCTTTCCTTTCTCACTGGCCTGTCCTCCCAAGACACACATCCACCTGCATGGCCTCCTGGAGTCACACTGGCTGAAGCTGGGTAGTGTCTCATTACGGACTACACCCAGGACAAAGCCAGCTTCTTTTTTGTCCTCTGGGGGCAGCAGTGAGTGGCATTCATCAGCCATGATGATCAGCTCCCAGTAGGGGCAGGTGAGTGCCAGGGCCTGGGCTTGGCACTGCAGGTCCACTTTCCCATCTGGTGCTCAGGACAGCTCTGTGAGGAGGTTCAGAAAGCCCAGGTTTCCGGTTGAGGAAACAGAGGTTTAGGGAAAGGAGGTGACTGGCCCAGTTCTCACAAGGACAGGGCCCAATGTTTGGGTCCCCAGGGAAGGACATTTCACTCAGATCACCTTGAGGCCAGCTGGTGGGGCAAGAGAGTCCTTGGACTTGAATACCCTGTTTATTCTTTGACCTCTGCTGTTTGAGTTGGTTGTAATGCCTGGTGCATTGGGCCCCTGTCAACCTGGAATACCCTGTCCAGGAGGTGCAAATGCATGCCCACTTGGCATTAGGTTGGCGAACCCACTAATCACCCAGGGTCGTCTCCTCCATTTGCCCACCTGAATCTTGGTAGAAACCTGGAACCCTGTCCTGGACATGATAGCAGCCAGGAGAATGCAGGGGAGGGTCCAGAGTTTTCGGGAGTTAGCCTTCCTCACCCTGACTCTTCCCACCATCAAAGCACAGGGCAGGTGCCCAAGCCTAAGCCTGGGTCATGGAGAACCCTATCCAGCAGAGCTGTGGGCCCATCAACAGACCGCCCTCCCAGACTGTCTGTGCCCAGTTCTACAAATATTTGAGGCTCCTCTTCTCCTGGTTGTGAGCACAGAGCTGAGGGATGTGCAGAATCCCTGTGCAGAGAGTTGTCCGTACTCAGGACACTGCCCAGGAGACCAAGTGTGATATAGTGAGCTCAGACCTGGTGTTGGCCCCAGGCTTCAGCTGGTAAAATAGGTAATCCACCTGTGTTTGGATCCTGGTGGCAAATGGAAATTCAAAGGGTACCAAAGGGCTGCTGCTCATACCCCGGCTCTAGTGCTGGGCCAGCTGTGTTTGAATCCTCTCCTCCTGTTACTGGCACTGCAGCCTGGACAAGGAGCTTCATCTCCCTGAGCCTCAGGTCCCCTGAGTGTAAAATAGGTCTAAAGATGGGATTCTGCTCCAGGTGTGTGGTGAGGAAGTGGTGGGATAATGTGTATGAAGGGCTGAGCATGAAGTAGGTCCCTGACGTGCAGTGACACCAGTGATGAAATGATGACGTCAGTTGCTTCTATCATCAGGCCATTTCACTCCCCTCTACCTCAGGTCTCCCATCTATATGTGACCTAATCCCAGAGGGTTATGGAGAAGACTAGATGAGAAAATAAAGCACTCAATACGCTTAATCTTAAGCAATGGCTACTGCATTTCTTGGGCTTCCCTGGTAGCTCAGGCGGTAAAGCTTCTGCCTACAATGCAGGGGACCTGAGTTCGGTCCCTGGGTCAGGGAAATCCTCTGGAGAAGGGAATGGCAACCAACTCCAGTACTCTTGCCTGGAAAATTCCATGGATGGAGGCGCCTGGTAGGCTACAGTCCATGGGATCACAAAGAGTCAGACATGACTGAGCAACTTCACTGAATGCATTTCTTATTTTTGTGTGCAGTAAAGACTGAATGAGATAAAATGGGCTCAGGTCTCCAGTAAACCAGTCTCCACAAATTCTGGCTCCCTTGGGTGAATGTGTATAGCCCTTGGCAGATGTGCTTCCTCATAAATCTAAGTTTCCCTTCTGGGGCTAAGATAGTGGAGACAGTACTATGGTCTCAAATACGATCTGATTGAATATAGGGATTGGATGGAGCTTTATGTTAAGAAGCCCTCGTTGGCAGCTCTTGCACTTGGAGGGAAGGATTGATGAGTGATGTCTGCCACAAGTCCAGGAGGGGAGAGTGGAGGCATCATGTGTTTGCTACTGTTGGCCCAGGTCATTTCCAAGGGGTCCTATAGCCAGCAATGGGCACACAAATACCACACATTCATGCAGGGTGGGACTCTGGGACCTGCCTGGTGCTGGGAGAAGGAGATGAAGCCCCCTATCTAGGTTCCAGTCTTGACCAGTAAATAACCTGTTTTGTGACTCTGAGTAACATGTTCATTTTCTCCCAAGGTCTCTGTTGCCTCTAACTACAAAATGAACAGGGGTTTCCTGCTACATGGCTGAGTCTCTGGGGCTCTGAGAGGTGGTCAGAAACATCTAAGGGATACTTGCTACATTTCCATCTGCCCAGGCACCCCACACTCTTGCTTTGAGCATAATTCCACCAACTCCATGGGCACAGTGATAACCAGCCCCTCTCTGAATCCATAGAACCAAAACCACAGGCTTCATGCCCAGGCCCTGACAGAGAGCAGATTTTCAATAAATATTTATTAGAGCTTGCATAAGCATTTTTAATGCTGATTAATTAAAAGGTACTCATCCAGTAATCCATGTGTTTTATTTGTAACAGTACAATAAGCTTGCTCTTAGGTCATCCTTGGGTGTAAATTCCAGAACTTTTCCTTGTTGGTGGTGTGACAGCAGGTAAATGTCATAACCTCTCTGAGCTCTGTTTTTTTTTTGCTTTCAACCATGAAAATGAGCGCTAGAATATCCTCTACCTTAGCAAGAGCTGCTGGGGGCACTAAATGAGGAAATGTCAGTAGCAAGCCCAACCCAGCCCTGGCTGAGGAAGGTGCTCCATGAGTAATAGAGGTCATCATAATTACTATCATTGCAATACATAGTAGTGAGTGGTGACCGAAGGCAGCATTCAGGAGCCCTGGGAAATAGGGAGGGAGACAAGGGGCAGTGTGTGCAGTTCTTGAAAGTATGATGAGGCTGTGAGCAAATCAGAGTGCTGCCTCTTACTAGCCTTATGATCTTCCCCTCTTCGAGACTCATTTTACTCACCTGTAAATAGGGCAAATGAGTATACCTACATCACTGAACAGGTCTGAAGGGTACACGGTTAACATGTATAAATCTGAACACGCGGTCCTTAAAGATTAGCTTTCTTCCTCATCCATTGGAGCCCCACTAGGCAGGGATCTCTTCTGTTTTGTTCCCTGACGTGTCTCCTGTGTCATAACAATGCCTTGTGATCATAGCTGATGAACACATGCTCCCTGACATGTTGTTGTCACTGTTACTGTAACACACAGATCGGGGACCCTGCCCATGGGTGACCCTGAGGGAGAGCACGTTGCTCTGTTTCCAAGTATTTTCTGTGCACATCTGCCTCTTCACAGACACTGGGCGCTTCTGGTGCATAGAATGCCCCTCCCTTCTCTCTGGCCCCACAGGTGACCACAGGTATGTGTAGTGGCTAAGGGTGTGGGTGGAGCTGGCCTGAGGTTTCTCCCCTATGTACATTGCTCCAGCTGGTGGGAATGTAGCAAGTAGCCCCAAGACATTCCTGACCACCTCTCAGAACACCAAGGGGTCAACTGTGTAGCAGGAAACCTCTATGCATTTTGTAGTTAGAGGAAGTGGAGACCCTGGAGAAAATGAATGTCTTCCTCAGAGTCACAAAACAGGTTATAAACTGAGCCAAGCCTGGAACCCAGATCAGGGTCCCTCCTCCACCCCACAGCACTAGGCAGGTCTCAGAGTTCCAACCTCCATGAACCTGTGGTGTCCATGCCCCCATCACTGGCTGGAGGGGCCATTAGAGATGACCTGGCCCTGATCTGGTGAACATGCAGTCATTCCACTCTCCCCTCTGAACTTGGGGCAGACATCATTAATCAATCCACCCTCCAAGCCCAGGAGTGCCTGGGAGGGCTTCTCTGCAGAAAGCTCCATCCAGTCCCTACAATTAATGAGGTGTACTGTACTTGACATCATATTTCTTGGACTCTTTAACATGGTCCTGACAGGAAGCTGAGGTTTGGTGAGGAACTGCACCTCCCAAAGCTTATACACTAGTCACCAGGGAGCCAGAATTTATAGACACCAGAAGTCTGAGCCCATCTAGGTCATGTGGTCTTTATAGAGCACAAAATAAGAAATCTGGTTTCCATGATTAAGCATAAAGCATATTGGATGCTTAACCTCCTCCCTTTGTCTTCTCCATAACCCTGTGCAGTGGGGTCATGTACAGATGGGACACCTGAGGTGGAGGGGAGTGAAGTGACCCGACACCAGCAATGATTATTAATGCCTTTGTCACTGTTGTATTAGGAGCTGCACACACTGTCCCTCCACATCCTCACAGCACACCAGGGAGGAGACTCCATACTTAGCATCATTCTGTGCACCTGGGACCTGAGTTCAGGGAGATGAAGTCTCTTGTCCAGCCCACAGCCCAGCAACAGGAAAAGAGAGGATTAGAAAGCAGTCTGCCCTAATCCAGAACTGAGGTCTGACCACCATCCCCTTCAGTTCAGTTCAGTTCAGTTGTTCAGTTGTCTTACAGCGACCCCATGAATTGCAGCATGCCAGGCCTCCTTGTCCATCGTCAATTCTGGAGTTCACTCAAACTCTTGCTGAGCGCTGAGGAATTGATGCTTTTGAACTGTGGTGTTGGAGAGGACTCTTGAGAGTCCCTTGGACTGCAAGGAGATCCAACCAGTCCATTCTAAAGGAGATCAGTCCTGGGTGTTCTTTGGAAGGAATGATGCTAAAGCTGAAACTCTAGTACTTTGGCCAACTTATGCAAAGAGTTGACTCACTGGAAAAGATTCTGATGCTGGGAGGGATTGGGGGCAGGAGGAGAAGGGAACAACAGAGGATGAGATGGCTGAATGGCACCACCGACTCGATCGACGTTTCTGTGAACTCCGGGAGATGGTGATGGACAGGGAGGTCTGGCGTGCTGTGATTCATGGGGTCACAAAGAGTCGGACACAACTGAGCGACCGAACTGAACTGAACTGAACTGACCTTGCCTGCTTTGGTCTTCATGAGAGCCATGCTCAAGGGTTGGATTCTCTCCATTGGATGGCATGGCACTCTGAGGATCAGACAGCTGTTATTTCCCTCAAGACTCCAAGGATAAATATGTGCCAGAGATTAATTTATTTTTTAAAAAATTAATATATAGTTGCTTTACAGTATTGTGTTAGATTCAGGTGTTGGGCTTCCATGGTGGCTAAGAGGGTTAAGAATCTTCTTGCAATGCAAGAGATCCAAGTTTGATCCCTAATTGGGAAGATCCCTGGAAAAAGAAATGACAACCTGTGCCAGCATTCCTGCCTAAAGAAACATGGACAGGGAAGCATGGTGGGCTACATTCTGTGGGATCGCAGAGTCAGACATGACTGAATGACTAACATATTCACTTTTAATTAGGTTCAGGTGTACAGCAAAGTGATTCAGGTATAGATATTTATAGATATAGAGGTATTTTTATTTCAGGTTTTTTCCCTTATGAAGGTGAAGGCGAAGTCATTTAGTCATGTCCAACTCTTTGCGACCCCGTGGACTGTAGCCTACCAGGCTTCTCCGCCCATGGGATTCTCCAGGCAAGAATACTGGAGTGGGTTACCATTTTCTTCTCCAGGGTATCTTCCCGACCCAGGGATCGAACCCGGGTTTCCCACATTGGAGGCAGACGCTCTAACCTCCGAGCCACCAGGGTTATCACAAAATATCTCAGGATAGTTCCCTATGCTATATAGCAGGTGTTTGTTAGTTGTCTATTGTATATATAGTACCGTGTATATATTTATGCCAAACGTGCATTTATCTTCCACACTGCTTTCCCTTTTGTTAACCATGAGTTTGACTTTCTTTTTCTCCATGTGTCTGTTTTGTGTAAGTTCTTTTCTCTCATATTGTATTTCTATATATTTGTGGTGTCTGTGATGTTTGTCTTTGTCTGACCTACTTCATTTCGTATGATATCTCTACAACCATCCATTTGTTGTTGCAAACGTTATTATTTCATTTGTTTTTATGCAGAGCCAGAATTAGAACCTGGAACTGCTTGACTTCGGACTTCATGTGGGGCTGTCTATGCGGTGTGAATTCTACTTTCTTCCTTCCTGAAACCATTCAGACTTTTATACTCAGCTATATTCAGAGAAGAAAAGTCTTATTCTTTGGGAAAGGGACTTTAGGTACCAGCAAACAGGTAGAGTTGGGGATGAAGAGAACCTTCATCCTGACCCTGAAATAACAGACGCAGAAAGCCCAAACTCATGAGATCCAAACAGACCCCTCAGCCCTGAATCTAATTTTCCCATGCTCTGGTAGAGTTGACCTCAGATCGCTTCTGCTCTGAAGGAACAAGGGGTCTTCCCAACCCACATACTGAACCCAGGCCTCCTGCTTTGCAGTAGGATTCATTACCAGCTGAGCCACCAGGGAACCCCCTTGGGAGCCGCGTTAGACATTACTGACAAAATGGAGACACGGCCTCAACCCCTCTCCTCATCCCACAGGCACAGTCCCGGGATGGAAGAATTAGGTCTTGTGGTTCTGACTTGTTCTTTCCTTTCTTCGGTTGAGTTGGCTGGAAAAAATGTTAAGGTGCTTATTGTTTTTGGAAAAAAAAAAAGTGAAAAAACACAAAGCCTTCTGCAGTTGTGCCCCAAAAATAATCTATAAAGTAACCATTGACATTTGTTCAAAGATCTTTACAAAAAATGTTCCAAGATGAACACACAGGCTGCAGCTTGAGGCCATGGAAAAGATTGTTATCTGAGACCTGTTTGTGAGGGAAATGCTTATGGCAAAAAAAGTTTGCTGAGCTTAGGGTTTAAAAATAATTAAAAATATTAGGAGCCTTTTTAAGAGATAGTACGCTTAAGATACTAGGGACAAACAGGATTTTAAAAGATAAAAAGTAAACTGGAAGACTGTGGTATGCAGCCCCAGACATAAACATGAGTTACAATGAAATCACAAGTAAACATGATTCTGAGAGAATCGCTAAAACAAGAACTCTGTTTAAAGGGCAACAATAAAACAATAATCTGGGTGAGGGGGAACTAAAAATGTCAAACCTCTGACCTAATGCTTTTGTCAAAGTATAAAAGAAGACCTGATGCTTGAAATAAATATTCAGTCCCACACCTTGAGTCAGAGGCTGCATCATTGTCCACTGACACCACTCATCCCTTCAGGCTGATTCCCTGGCTACTGTAGCTGGACTCCGGCTCTAGCTACTGTAAACAATGCTGCAGTGAACACTGGAGTGGACATGTCTCTTTCAATTCTGGTTTCCTCTGTGTATATTCCCAGCAGTGGGGTTGTTTTTTCATATGGAAGTTCTATTTCCAGTTTTTCTAATAAATTTCTTTAAACAATAGATGCCTGAGTTCCTCCCTAGATACTTAGTGTCAGGAACTCCGGGTTGGCTGGCCAGAATTGGAAATAAGTGGACTAGGGTGGCTCATAGGTACTTTACCTTGTGTTCTAAGAGCTGAGATCCCCACACCATCCTCTGGAGCCCCACTTCTGCCTAGACATGACTGCCCAACCCTAGGGGGCTTATCTTGCTTCATCTTGTGTCACCTCATCAGCAACCAGGCAGGGATGTTATTGCCCTCATCTTGACTTTGAGGAGTGAGGCTCAGAAGGGAACGATGACTTCCTGAAGGCCACACAGATGGGAATGGGCGGAGCTGGAGAGTGCACCCACTTCTGCATCCTCTCCCACTGAGATCAGCTGTTTTGACACTCAGTCTCTGGGGACTGCAGCGAGTCTCACTCTTTGGCCCCAGTATCCAGAATCCAATAGGTCCAGGACAGTACCCAGACCATAGGCTTGGCACTGCAGGTCTACCTTCACCATTGGTGCTCATGACAACCCCCTAAGGAGGTTTGAAAACCCCATTTTCCAATTCAGGAAACTGATGTTCAGGGAAAGGAGGTGAATGGCCCAGGTCTCACAAAGACACAAACCCAGCATTTGGGGCCCCAGGAAGGACCTTTCTCTCAGATCACTTTGAGGCCAGCTGGTGGGGCAGGAGAGTCCTTGCACTTGAATACCCTGTTTATTTCTTGAGCTCTGCTGTTTGTAATGCCTGGTGCATTGGGTCTATGTCAACATGGAACTCCCAGTCCAGGAAGCACAGATGGGTGCCCACGTAGCATTCGGCTGGGAGCACTGATAGAGAGCTCCTGGTCAGCCAAGGTCAGTCTCCTTCATTCAGCCACATGTTCCTCAGCAGGGACCTAAGGTGAACGTGGCCAGGACAAGTAGGGGTAGTTACAGAGGCTTGTGTAGCTAGTGTTCCTCATGGTGACTGTGGTCCCGTCATCAGAGCACAGGGCAAGTGCCCAGTCCTAGGGCTGGGATGGAGGACCCCATCCAGCAGAGCCCTGGACTGGTCAGCAGACTCACCTCCCAGGTTGTTTGCACCCAGTTATGAAAACATCTGAGGCCCTGCCTCCCCTTGTTGTGGGCACAGAGCTGAGAGTTGTACAGAAATCTTGTGCAGAGTTATCCCGAATAAAAAACACAGTCCAAGGGGTCAACTGTGATATAGTGAATTCAGACCTGATGTTGGCCCCAGGCTACAGCTGCCTCATTGAAAAATGGTGAGACAACTCCATGCCTAGTGGCAAAATGGAAATTCAGTTCAGTTCAGTCGTTCAGTCGTGTTTGACTCTTTGCAACCCCATGAATCACAGCACGCCAGGCCTCCCTGTCCATCACCAACTTTCGGAGTTCACTCAAACTCACGTCCATCGAGTTGGTGATGCCATCCAGCCATCTCATCCTCTGTTGTCCCCTTCTCCTCCTGCCTCCAATCCCTCCCAGCATCAGAGTCTTCTCCATTGAGTCAACTCTTCTCATGAGGTGGCCAAAGTACTGGAGTTTCAGCTTTAGTATCATTCCTCACAATATCCCAACTCTGAGGTTGGGCAGACTGGGTTAGAACCTTCTTTTTGCCTGTTTCTGGCTGTGTGGCCTGGACCAGAAGTTTCATCTACCTGAGCCTCAGGTCCCCTAGATGTGAAATGGAACTAACTATGGGCCTCTCCTCCTAAATGTGCTGTGAGGAAGTGGTGGGATATTGTGTGTAGACCCTGATACACGGTTACTACAGTGATGTTGATGATTACAGTTGTTGCTGGTATCTGGTCACCTCACTCCCCTCCACCTCTGGTCTCTCATCTATTTGTGACCCCACTGTACATGGTTATGGAGAGGTGGTAGGGGTAGATTAAGCAGCCAATATGCTTAATCAATTGCAACTGCATTTCTTATTTTTGCATGCAGTAAGACTAATGAGCTGTAATGATCTTACATCTACAATATACCTATGTTCACAACTTCTGGCACCCTTGGGTGCTGATATATAGCCCTTGGTACAGATGATTCCTCATTCTGCCCTAGTTTCCTTTCTGGGGTCAAGTTAGGGAGACTCACGTAGGATTCTGATTGATTGTAGGGCCTGGATAAAGCGTTATGCCAAGATGGCCTCCCAGGAAACTCCTGGGCTTGGAGGGAAGGATTGATTAGTGATGTCTGCCACAAATGGCACCCCCCCACTCCAGTACTCTTGACTGAAAAATCCCATGGATAGAGTCAGGTGGGCTACAGTCCATGGGGTCACTAAGAGTCGGACACTACTGAGCAACTTCACTTTCACTTTTCACTCTCATGCATTGGAGAAGGAAATGGCAACCCACTCCAGTGTTCCTGCCAGGAGAATCCCAGGGATGGGGGAGCCTGGTGGGCTACCGTCACACAGAGTTGGACACGACTGAAGCAACTTAGCAGCAGCAGCAGCCACAAATTCAGGAGGAGAGAGTGAAGACACTGCATGTTTGCCAATGCAGAACCAGGTCACCTCTAAAGGCCCTGCCGCCAGTGATGGGCATATCAACACCACGTGTTCATGGAGGGTGTGACCCTGGGACTTGTCTGGTGCTGCAAGAAGGGGGAGACCCTGATCTGGTTCCAGTCTTGGCTCTTTAATAACCTGCTTTGTGATTCTGACCAAGACATTTGTTCCCTCACAATGGCTCTGTTTCCTCTAATTACAAAATGAACAGTGGTTCTCTGCTAAACAGTTGGCACTTCAGGGCTCTGACAGGTGATCAGGAATATCTGGGTCTACCTGCCACGTTCCACCAGATCAGACACCTGGCACTCTTGCTTTGCAGGAGTGACACCAGGTCCTTGGACACAGAGATAACTGCCCACTCACTGAAACCATGAGGGCCAAGACCACAGGGTATCATCCCCGGGACCTGACACACAGATGCTCAAGAAACATTTATTATCACCTGCAGAAACATTTTGCTTTATTACTGATTAATTAAAGTGTATGTATTTAGACAACTATTCATTTTATTTATAGCAGCACAAAAACCTTGCTCTTAGACTCATTCTTGGGTGTGCATCCCAGACTTTTCCCTTGTTGGTTGTGTGACAGCAGGCAAGTGACCTAACTTATCTGAGCTTTACTTTTTGTTTCTTTTAAACAGGAAGCCAGAAATAGAATTAGGGCATTCTAGTTACCTTAGAAGAGCTGCCTGGGGAACTAACTGAGGAAATGTCAGTAGCGAGCCCAGCTTAACTTTGTAGAATCCATGAATAATAGGAATCACGGTCACTGCGATTACCACAATAAACAGTAGTGAGTGGTGGCCAAAGACATCATTTAGGAGCCTAGGAAAATAGGGAGGGTGATGAGGATGAGTGTGTGCACCTCTTGAAAGTATTATGGAGCTGGATTCAAATCCTAGCTCTGCTTTGTGAGCTTTGCCTCTCACAACTCAGCTAACTCACCTGGAAGTTGGGCACAGTGGGTGTACTTACCTTACTGAATCAGTCTGAAGGGTACACAAGTTAAAATGTATAAACCCAGACACACAGTCCCTAGAAATGTGCTCGCCTTGCTCTTCCGCTGGAGTGGGAGCCTCACAAGGCAGGGATCTTGTCTGTGTTGTTCCCTGATGTTTCCCCTGTGTCATAACAATGCCCTGTGACAGTAGCTGATGAACACATGCTCCCTGGAGTGTTTTTGTTCGTGTTCTTACAGCACACAGGTCAGGGACACTGCCCACGGGTGGCTTCCTGAGGGAGAGCCATGCTGCTCTGTCTCAAGTACTTTCCGTGCACATCTGCCTCCCCCCAGACACTGGGCACTTCTGCTGCGTTAGGACCCACCCTTCCCTTCTCTCTGGTCCCTCTCTGTTCAGGTGACCACGGGTATGTGTAGTGCTTTAGAGGGTGGGCCTGGCTGGCCTGAGTTTTCTCCGCTATGTGCATTGCTCCAGCTGATGGGAATGTAGCAAGTAGCCCACATTTGTTCCTGACTGCCTCTCAAAGACCCAAGGGCTCAGCTGTGTAGCAGAGAATCTGTTCATTTTGTAGTTACAGGAAACAGAAACATGATCTGATCCTGCCCTGGTAAACATGCAGTCGTTTCACTCTCCCCTCTGAACTTGGGCAGACATCACTAATCAATCCTGCCCTCAAAGCCCAGGACTGCTTGGGAGGACCTCTCTGCAGAAAGCTCTATCCAGTTCCTACAGTCAATGAGGTGTACTACATCCCATTGTTCTTAGAGTCTCTAACTCATTCCTGGATGGGCAGCTGAGGCTGAGTGGAAACTGCACCCCTCAAAGACTATACACTAGCCACCAAAGGTGACAGTATTTGTAGACATGAGTGCCCTAGAAGTCTGAGCCCGTATAGCTCACGTGGCCTTTATAGCACACAAAACAGGAAATGTAGTCGCCGTTGATTAAGCATAAAACATGCTGGATGTTTGATCTCCTCACTTCATTCTCTGTATAATCCTGTGCAATGGGGTCATGTACAGATGGAAGACCAGAGGTGAAGAGGAGTGAAGTGACCAGATACCAATAACAATTATAACATCATCACGGGTGTAACTGTATATCAGGGGCCTACACACATGATCCCACGACATCTTCACAGCATACTTGGGAGGAGAATCCCAAGTGCATGAGCGCATAAGTTGCTTCAGTCATGTCCAACTCTGTGCGACCCCAAGGGGTGTAGCCTGCCCAGTTCCCCAGTCCATGTGATTCTCCAGGCAAGAGAATAATGGAGTGGGTTGCCATGCCCTCTTCCAATGGATCGTCCCAAACCAAGACATCTCTTATGTCTCCTGCATTGGCAGGCAGGTTTGTTGTGTGTTTTTGTTTTTTTTTTTACCACTAACACCATCTGGGAAACCTGGAGGGTCCCATCAGTTCAGTTCAGTTCAGTCACTCAGTCGTGTCTGACTCTTTGCAACCCCATGAATTGCAGCACCCCGGGCCTCTCTGTCCATCACCAACACCCGGAGTTCACTCAAACTCACGTCCATTGAGTTGGTGATGCCATCCAGCCATCTCATCCTCTATCATCCCCTTCTTCTCCTGCCCCCAATCCTTCCCAGCATCAGAGTCTTTTCCAATCAGTCAACTTTTTGCATGAGGTGGCCAAAGTACTGGAGTTTCAGTTTTATCATCATTCCTTCCAAAGAACACCCAGGGCTGATCTCCTTCAGAATGGACTGGCTGGATCTCCTTGCAGTCCAAGGGACTCTCAAGAGTCTTCTCCAACACTACAGTTCAAAAGCATCAATTCTTCAGTGCTCAGCTTTCTTCACAGTACAACTCTCTTAATCTCATTTCACAGAGAAGGAACCTGAGACTCAGGGAGATGAGTCCCTTCTCAAGGCTGCCTAGCCAGCAAGAGAAAAAGAGAGGATTTGCACCAAGAAATGAGGTCTGAACACCAACTCCTCACTACCCTTTTTGCCACAGGGATCAGACACAAAGTTGTTTACCCATTTTACGATGTGGCAGCAGAAGTCCGGGGTCAACACTGGGTCTGAATTCACTACATCACACTTCATCTGGAGCCTGTGGTCCTAAGGCCAAAAAAATTCTCATCACAAATTTTTCCCATAGTTCTCACCTCTGTCCCCACACCAAGGGAAGGAGGGCCCTCAATATTTGCATAACTGGGTACAGACAACAGGGAGGGTGGTCTGCTGATGGTCCAAGGCTCTGCTGGATGGGGTCCTCCATGTCCCAGCCCCAGGCTTGGCCGCCTAGGCTGCCACCTTCTCCCTGCTCTGTGCTCTGAAGATGGGACCACAGTCAGGGTGAGGAAAGCCAGCTCCTCAAGCACCAGCCTGTCCCTACTATGTCCTGGTCACATTCATAAGGTTCATACTGATGCAGGTTGGGACCGGAGACTGACCCCGGGTGACCTGGAGCTTTCTCATGGTGCTCCCACCATGAAGTCAAGTGGGCACCCATCTGTGCATCCTGGACTGTGTGTTCTAGGTTGACAGGGGCCAAATGCACCAGGCATAACAACCAACTCAAACAGCAGAGGTCAAGAAATAAACAGGACATTCAAGCCTAAGGACTCTCCTGCCCCACCAGCTGGCCTCAACGTGATCTAACCTTCCCTGTGGACTCAAATGCTCCTGTCCTTGTGAGACCTGGGCAAGTCACCTCCTTTCCCTGACCTGAGTTTCCTCAATTGGAAAATGGAGTTTTCCAGGCCTTCTTAGTGTGTTTTTGTGAGCACCAACGGTGAAAGTGGACCTGCATTGCCAAGCTCAGGGCCAGCCATTTGCCTGCCCCTCCTGGGTGCGGGATTGGGGTCAATAACTGTGACTTATTCTTGCTTCCAGAGGCTGTGAGCTGAAACAGCCTTTCTCGTGGGAGAAAATGCAGAACTGGGAGCACACTCCAGATCTTTCCCTTCCCATCTGTTCGATCATGAGCAAGTCAGCCTCCCCTTCTGAGCATCACATCCATCAGCCAAGAAATGAGGGCAGTGACACCGGCTGCCTGGTTCCTGTTGAGATGAGACAGGATCAGACGTAGGGCTGTGAGGGTCACGTCTAGGCAGAGCTGAGGTTCTAGAGGATGGCATGGGGGTGGGGTCGGGGTACAGCTCTTAGAACTCAAGAGAGAAAGTGCCTTTGGGCCATCTAGTCCATTTGTTTATATTTCTGACCAGACACTCCAGGGCTAGACTATCCAGGAACCCCTGACCCTAAGTATCTAGGAAGGGGCTCAGGCATCTATAATTTAAGCAAAGTTATTAGGTAATGCTGTTTAACCTTTTTTGTAAAAGGACTTTCCTCATGGCTCAGATGGCAAAGAATCTGCCTTGAGTGCAGGAGACCTGGATTTGACCCCTGGGTTGGGAAGATCCCCTGGAAGAGGGAATGCAAGCCACTCCAGTATCCTTGCATGGGGAATCCCATGGACTTAGGATCCTACTGGGCTATGGTCTATGAAGTTGCTGCAAGTCGGACACGACTGAGAGAGAAACTAACACTATTGTCCAAATATATAATTTCTCAAAACCTAACAGATGAATAGAAAGAGGAAAATAAGCAGGGTTCAAGACACTTGTGGCCAGAGGTGAGTCCTCTCCTTCTCTGAGCCACAGTCTCCCTAGACTTTTAAGCAAAGAAGTAAAATGATGACCTCTAAGCTCTCCTGTGACTTTGACATCTGTTATGTTTCCAATGTGGTTTTGTGACCCCAGAGTAGATTTCAGAATGGAGGAGGAAGACATGAGTCTACAAATACATTGTCAGGACTTCCTGTGGATTTGAATGTCAGGACCTGACTCGCACTGACATCAACAAAAATAAAAAATAAAAAATAAAAAGCTAGAAATGTATTTGAACTGGGAAGTTTGTGGCAAGGAGGGCTTCAGGTACATCTGGTTCAAGGCACCATAGTGATACATTGTCCCACCCACTTTGTACAGCTTCATTATCTAGAGCTTTGCCAGGTAATTGTTTCTTAATTCTATCTGAGGACAAAGCAGACTCAGGCAACATGTGAAGACCTAACGTTCCCTTGGGAGTCATGAGATCTAGCTAAGGGTTTTTCCATTTCCTTTACATTTTCAAAGGTCCAATATTAGTTCAGTTAATATTTTCTATTATTTTTGTCTTCTTTATTTCAAATACTCCTGCTATAATCTTTATTGTATTCTTTCAATGGTAACTTTGGGCTTATTCTTCTTTTTCTAGTCCCTTAAGGTATAGAGGTAGGTTGTTTATTGGAGTTTTCTTGCTTCTCAATGTAGGCAATGGACCTCTTGGCAGGAAAATCAGATGGCCTCCTGGAAAGGAGAGGCTGGGGGACCCTGAGGTGACAGCCTGGGTCAGTCCTCTGCAGAGGTGATGCAACTGTAAGTAAGGGGTGCTCTGCTCCCCACTCCAAGGCCAAGGGGAAGCTGAAGGCTTGCATGTTGAGGAGACGGAAGGGCCACAAGAGGACCTCATCAGTCCTGAGCAGGAGAGATCAAGGCCAGGACAGCGGGACCTGCTGGGGTCTGGGGAGAGGTGGTCGAGTACTGGGAGATGGGAAGTCACCTCTCTGAGCAGGGGATCCCACAGCCATGAGTTTAAATCCTAGTCCTGCCAGTTGCTACCTTGTCACCTTGATGGGCCACTCATCCTCTATGAGTCTCAGTTTCCAACAAGAGTTGTGTCTCCTGGCAGAAGTGTGCTGTCAGGGAGTCATGAGGTCAGGTGTGCTGGTGAAGACAGCCCTCCGTAATGTTGGTGGTGTTAGCAGAAGCAGAATGATGCTGTCTGTGTGCGGCCTGGGGTCACCTTCTTGCCCATCCTGGACCTCAGTGTTCCCATTTGTAAGACAAGGAGGTAGGGCTGGATAATCCCCAAATTCCCATCCAGATGGGATGGGAATCTGAATACCCATTCAGATCCAGGTCTCTGCTGCCCTGATTGCCCATATCTCACCTTCCCTGAAATCCCAATGGAAGGAACGCAACAGGCCACAGAAGAGGTGCAGAAATGGCTTTTTATTGCTGGGGGTGGAGGGTGATGGGCAGAGGGTGTCCTGATTGCGAGGAGTGTCTGAGAGTGTCCTTGACTGGGCTCAGTTGTCACTCCTGCGGGATGGTGGCAGCACCAGCTGACCCAGAGGGAGACGGTACAGAGATTCGGTCATGTCCCTGAGAACCAACCTGGAAGGAGACCCGGTGTGAGGCATGGGCACCCCGCGGCCTTACTGGCTCCTGTGTTCATCAGGCACGGCTCCCAGAGTGCTTTTCCTGAAAGCCTGCAAGCTCTGAGGCTCAGGGAGGGACTGGCACCTGTAGTCTGGGGTCTTTCTCTGGCACCTGGCACTGCCCCTCCTCCTCCCCTCACCCTCCCACCCTCTCACCTTAGCAACAATGGTCAATGTGAAAAGACTGAGCAAGGCTCAGCGGAGCCAGGGTCAGGGCTCAGCATATGATCAGATTCGATCAGACTGAGATGCAGCTTAGGTCTCTATCCATGACCACATCAGGGTTCAGTCAGCCGCTGTGTTCTGGGCTCAGTCACGGAGCAGAATCAAGTGCAGGCTGAGTGTGTGATTTAGGGCCAGCGCTTGGTGTGACCAACATCAGGCTCAGTCTGTTACCAGGAAAGAAGAGAAGCCAAACTTCTCCCCAGGATGCTGTGTGTGTGTGTTTGTGTATGTCGGGAGTGTGTTCATCCTCCCCCAGCCCAGGCTCCACAGCCCAGCCCTTACCAGCAGGCAGGCTTTGCAGTGGATTTTCTCAACTGTTCTCTTAATTTTCTTGTTGGAGGTTATAAACTTCCTCTGAAAAAACAAATCATTAGCAGTTCTTAGGCTCCAGCATGGGAACGCTGAATAGAAATCAGACACCAGTGGCTGCCACCCTCCAGCGGGTCAGACTTGACAGCCATAGGACCTCTTACATGTCCCTCCATCTCTCTGAGCCTCAGTCAGTTCATCTGTAAAATGGGTATGATGCTATTACCCATCCCCACAGGGCACTGTAAGGATCCAAAGACATAGCATTTAGGAAGCACCGAGTGATAACCCAAGGAACTGAGCCTGTGGCTATTTTCTAGAAGGCCTGCCTCCAGGACCGTGACACTGTCACTCGCCCCATATCTGTTGTCCTGCAGCCCAGTAACCAGTCATGCCAGAGACCCAGATCAAGGAAAGGCCCCAGGAGCTGGAGGAGAAGCCACAGCTCATCACAAGAAAAGGGGTGGTGTTTATTATCATTGCCTATTGGATATTACACCCCTTCTGTTTTTTTTTTAAATCCACTCATCAGCTCTACCGTGTTTACAATCTCCTTTCACCTGTGAGGAACCCAAGGCTCAGAGAGGTGGAGCCAGCTCACCACTAACCCACAGTGGTTAAGTAGCAGATCCAGGATTTGAACCCAGATCTGGCCCGTCCTCTTTCTCACATCATTCTGGGCAGCAGGTTCTGCCGGCTTGACAAAGGAGGGTAGGGGAAGCTCTCAGAGACCCACAGAGGCCATCAGTCTGCAGGGGCCCCTCTCCAGACTTGCTCAGGATGAAGGGTCCTCAACTTCTCCAGGGTCCCCTGATCAACCTGCCAGTGCTGCAGACATAGAGCAGCCACGCCCCCTTGTGAGGCTGCAGAGGGACCCCCATCCCCGCTTCCACAGGCTGTGACTTACCAATGCGGTTCTTGACATAATCCGCATCCAGGCTTTCAAGGAGGCTGCGGACTAGTGGGCACACCTGAGGGTCACAAGGAGGGAAAGAGACACACACAGAGAGAAATGGAGAGAGAGAAGGAAGGGAAGAGGTTGGGAGGTGAGGAGGAGAGGAGAAATGGGAGAAGAGGACTGATTGTTATCTGCTGTGAGCACCCTGCCCACCACCCACAGAGATGCTCAGTACTGGGGGCCTCAGAACTTCAGACCCTTAAGATTCTAGAACAGTAGAAACCTAGGAGGCCCAAATCTGAGAACCAGAGGACACCAGAATCCTGAAAACCTCAGAACATTAGAATCCTAGAAACTTAAAGAATCTAGACTTTTAACATTCCAGAACCCTGCGCTCCTAGAAACATTGACTTCTAAATCTGAAAATTAATAGAGTTAAATGGAACCATAGACAGATGGTTTTGTGTTTTTCACAATTTTGTGTGCTTATAATTCCCTGAGAATGTGGCTTAAATGCAAATTATTGAGCAGCAGGTCTGGGGTAGGACCTGTAGTCTGCATTTCTAATGAGTGCCATGGGAGGTCAGTGCTGCTGGTCTGAGGAGCACACTTTGAGCATGACTAAAGCCAGATTCGCAGCCTCCTTCCAGAGTGACTAACACAGAATCTTTGGAATTTGGGGCACATGGTACATATGGTATTTTTATATGATACACATGAATCTGAACTACTGCATGTACAGTTTTGTATTTAGATGAATTAAAATTGTCCTCATTTAAGAAAAGTATTAGCTAAAAGGCCTGCTTGCAGTCCATGGGTATGGTAAATCATTCAAGCATAGGACCAGTGATTTCAGCTCATTTCGGGCTCCTGCTCACCTCCTCCCCAGGCCAGGCTGAGTGAAGAGGAACAGGTAGCAATTCAGAGCCCACAGGGAAGTTGGCCCCTCAGAAAGGAAAGTGCTCAGACAGTATGGCCCAGCACGGAAAGTCACACCTGCCTCCACCGGGCTTGGCTCTGCACCCCCAGGAGTGGGGGACTCACCTCATACTGTGTTACCAGGGACAGCACCTCATTCACGAGGTTGGTCGCAAACTTCAGAACCTCATTGAGCAGTCCAATGCGCCTGAAGAAGAGAGACAACTGATAAAGCTCAGTGAAGTTGGCAGAGTAGCCAAGCAAGAGCAGTGGGAGGAGGGCAGAAGATGGTGGGGCATCATGAAGTCAGATGACTTGAAACTCTACCCAGGGGGGATCATCACTTAGAACCCCATGGTTGACCAGCAGCCCACACCAACAGCTTATGAGAGTCTCATCACAACACTCAGATTTCATCCATCCATCCATCCATTCTATTATCCATCCATCCATCCATTCTATCCATACATCCACCCATTCTTCTACCATCCATCCAACCATCTGTTCTTCCATCCATCCAACTATGTGTCCATCCATTCAACATCCATCCATTCATTCTTCTATCCATCCATCCATCCATCCAACCATCCGTTCTTCCATCCATCTACGTGTCCATCCATTCTTGCATCCATCCATTCATTCTTCTATCCATCCACTCATCTAGTCATCCATTCATTTGTTTGTCAGCACATATTTAGAGAGCACTAACTATGTGCCTGGAACCAAGCCTGTCTGGGGACACAGTGATGAACAAACCACAAGCAGTTCCTAATGTGGTACCTAAATATTTGTTTGGCTTAAACGTTCGTTTGGAGTTTTCTGTAACAGGCTAATGAAAAAACCAAAAGACTTTTTGGCCAACCCAGTATTAACACGTATTCCTAAGGCTGGCTCCTTCCCACCTTCGGATCTCAGCGTAACTGTCACCTCCTCAGGGCAGCCCTCGTGACTGCTTGCCTACGGGAGGGCTTTGTGTCATAGCGCCCTGTTAAGTGTGCTGTTCTGCTCAGGGGTGATTGCACCAACATTTTCCTTCTGGGCTCATTACTTCTGGACTGAATGCTCTCCTGTCTGCCCTTCTCTCCAGAGACTAAACTCCATGAGAACAAGCTCCTTGCCCTCAGTCACCAGTAAATTCTCCAGAGCTCAGAATGGCGGCGGCCTGGCATAGAGCAGCTGCTCCACACATTTTTGTTGAAAGAATAAATGAAGCAAACCTACAATTGAATATATAATGACAATTTTGACTGGTATTCAGAAGGGTGAGAGTAGAATCCTATGAGAGAGAGGAAGAGGAACCTTGTTTCAGGCCCTAAACGAGCAGACATGCTTGGGAAAGGATGCAGGAAAGGAGTCCTAGGTGCCTGAGCAGCCCGTGTTCAGGTCTTGAGTGGAAGGACCTGAGGCACAGAGCAAAAGTTAGCATCTCTGGGGCAGAGAGGGCAAGATGTGGATCTAGGTCAGGTAGAGCCTAGATGGCCCTGGGAGGGCCTGAGACTCCACCCAAAGTGGAGAGAAAAGCCCCCAGAGAGCTTGAAGCAGCAGAGTGGAATGCCATTTTACAGATATGGGCCTCAGACCTGGAAGGCGCGATGATTGCCCTGGGGCTTTGGGCAAGCCAGTGTCCAGGAGGGCTCAGGCATTTGGATTTACAGCTTAGTCTTCTAAGTGATGGTAGGCTGCAGAGCCTATATTTGGTAGGGGGGTCTTTAGTTAACCTGTGATCAGATCCCTTTCTGAGGTAGGATGGACTGATTCTGCTCATGGCTCAGCGTTTTTCCCTGGGAGAACATCCTGCCCCAGCCTTCAGCTTCAGGACCACTTCTCCTCTCATCCACGACAAGGATCAGACTTTCTCCTTCCACCCTCTTCCCTGGGCTAAACATGCTCTTCCCAGCATACAGTTTATAATACAGTGTTGGTGGGTTACCAGAGATCAGCATTTTAAATGGGGAAGATTAAGTTTTCAAGATCTCATTTTGGGAATTTTCAGTGGGTAGAGGATGATTTGGGAATAGTCTGAAGTTAGAGCCTATGGTAGGCATTTACTTCTCTCAGTAAGGGGAAGAACCAAGAGACAGAAAGTCAGCATGGACATTATCATTACTGAGACCTTAGTATGTGCCAGGATATATGCTAAACACTCACAGTTTCTCATTTGACCAGCAGAGGAGGCTATGAGTTAGGTATTATTACCAGTTTACAGATGTGAAAACTGAAGCTTCTAGAGGCTACATTGATACCAAAACCACAAGTTAGTGGCAAAGCTAACTTGACTCCAGAGTCAGACCTCTTCTTTACCAAACTCTGCTCCCTCCCAGGTAATGAATAGGGCTGAAATTTTGGGTCCCAGCTCCCCTCAGATCCCCGCTCTGCTGAGACATGTGGCCTGACCTGCCCAGCACGGTGAGTGAGATGCTGTGTTGATCGTTGCTGCATTCTTCCACAACCACCTTGTAACCATCAGTGTCTTTATCAGTTTCAACTCTGACATGAAACTTGAGGACCAAGTCGAGGGCCAAGTCGACAATCTCACCCAACACAGGCCTGCGGGGAAATACGTTCACGGTGAACAGAGAAGGAGAAGTCCCTTCACATTGCCCACTTTAGTTTCTCTCTTGTGTGGACATTACATGGGATGTCTATGGACAAGGACAGGGAAACCTGGTGTGCTACAGTCCATGGGGTCTCAAAGATTCGGACAGGACTTAGTGAATGAACAACAAATGGGCAATGTCAAAATAGTCTGTATTCTTTACGGAATCTACATTCTCACAGTAGGGTTTTTCCTCCTGGGCAGAGTGTTTGGCTTATATGAAATTTTTTAGGGTATCACACTGATAATTAAAATTTTAAAAAGATTTAACATTTCATTAGCAAAATACTATGTTAGGTATTTCCAAAAAAATACTTTGCCTGGATTAATCCATTTAATCTCAACAGCAATTCCATGAGAAAGAAGTACTATCATTATCTTTGTTTTCTGAATGAAGAAATGGTTTAGAGAAGTTTAGCAACTACCTAAAGATCTCATAATTAATAAATGGTGACATCATAGTACACTGTAATTTATAAGACTCTTCTATGTATCCTCATTTTCCTATCTCTTTGTACCTTCAAAGTAATTAAAACACTTAGAAATCATATTTTCCATATAATTTTCACATGCCCTTCATTACATACTGTCCACTGCTATATGGTCCATAATGGTCACTGCTTTTAAAGAGAATCTTGGGAGACAAAATGATGCTGGAGAAAACTTTGCCAAAGTGTTATGCATTCATGTCTTCTCAATTCTCAAGTTTTATAATTAGATAAGTGCCTGATTCCAGACTGGAGACCTATCGGCCATAGATCACTGCATCTCCCAAACCTCAGATATTAAGCCATACTCACAGTTTCACGTTGACATTTGCAGTGATGGGGATTTTCACGTCAGCACTGCTGTCAGAAGTCGCTTTTAATGTGAGATCCAGGATGTGAAGATTACTGATTTTCACCCTGTGCAAAAAACACAATTCACCCTGTCATTCCTCTTGACAGCTATTGCTGGACTCTTCTCTGCCAGTGTTGTGCTGAGCATTTGAGCCTCATGGACCTTGCCTGCTTTGGTCCTCATGACAGCCATGCTCAGGGGTTGGATTCTCTCCACTGGATGGCATGGCAGACGGAGGATCAGACAGCTGTGACTTCCCTCAAGACTTCAAGGGCGAATATGTTCCAGAGCCAGAATTTGCTTTCTTTTTTTTCTTTTTTCTTTTCTTAAATAAATGTGTTTATTTTAATCGGAGGCTAATTACTTTACAATATTGTATTGGTTTTGCCATACACCAACATGAATCTGCCACGGGTGTACATGCGAGACAGCAAAAGAGACTCAGCTGTATAGAACAGTCTTTTGGACTCTGTGGGAGAGGGAGAAGGTGGGATGATTTGGGAGAATGGCATTGAAACATGTATAATATCATATAAGAAATGAATCACCAGTCCAGGTTCAATGCTTTTTTTTTTTTTGAAATTGATATATAGTTGCTTTACAATATTGTGTGAGGTCCAGGTGTGGGGTTTCCATGGTGCTTCAGAGGGTAAAAAAACTGCTTGCAAAGCAGGAGACCAGGGTTCAATCCCTGGGTTGGGAGGATCCCATGGAGAAGGAAATGGCAACCTGCTCCAGGATTCTTGCCTAGAGAATTCACGAACAGAGCCTGGTGAGCTACAGTCCGTGGGGTCGCAATGAGTCAGACACAGCTGAGCGACCAACACTTTCACTTTTCATTAGGATAAGATGTACAGCAAAGTGATTCAGATATACATATATATATATATATATATATATATATAAAATAGAGAGAGAGAGAGTGAAAGATAGATATAAATATATAGGTACTTTTATTTCAGATTCTTTCCCCTTATAGGTTTACAAAATATTGCATATAGCTCCCTGTGTTATATAGTAGGTCCTAGTTGGTTTTCTATTCTATATATAGTAGTGTGTATATATTTATGCCAAACTCATAATTTATCCTTCACACTGCTTTCCATTATTGTAATCATGAGTTTTTTTTTTTATGTTCAAGAGTCTGATTTGTATAAGTTCTTTTGTATCATATTTTAGATTCCATATATCAGTGGCATTATCTATGATCTATGTCAGTCTCTCTCTGACTTGCTTCATTTAGTGTGATTATCTCTACATCCATCCATTTGTTGCTTTAAGTGTCATTATTTCATTCCTTTTTATGCAGAGCCAAAATTAGAACCCAGAACTGCTTGACTCCCAGCCTTCATGTGTGGGGTCATCTATGTGGTGTAAATTCTAGTTTCCTCTCTCCTGAGACCATTTTGATTTTTATACTCAGCTATGTTCAGAGAAGAAAAGTCTTATTCCTTGGGAATGGGACTTTAGGCACCATCAAACAGGTAGAGGTGGGGGTGAAGACAACCTTCATCCTGACCCTGAAATCATAGAAGGCCCAAACTCATGAGATCCAAATGGACCCCACAGACCTGACTCTAATTTTCGATGCTCTGATAGAATTGCCCTCAGACCACTTCTGCTCTGCAAGATGGGGGATCTTCCCAACCAAGGGACTGAACCCAGGTCTCCCACATTGCAGGCAGATTCTTTAGAAGCTGAGCCACCAGGGAAATCCAAGAATGCTGGAGTGGGTAGCCTATCCCTTCTGCAGCAGATATTCCCCACCCAGGAATCGAACTGCGGTCTCCTGCATTGCAGGCAAATTGTTAACCACCTGAGCCACCAAGGAACCCTTCTTCAAGAACACACAAGGTTTATTCAACTTTTTTCCTTTGATATTAACTTATGTCCCCAAAGAGATGTATTCTCTTTCCTTGGAATAAATAAATCCAATGAAGCAACTCACCCTGTAAGTCTGTACACTACTTGAAAAATTCCAGAAATGAATTCTTCCAGTAAGTTCTTAGTTTCCTCAGTATTCTCCTGGGCTTCTGCAGTAGTGGACTCCTGGGGCAATGTGAAGACAGTCTTCAGTTGCTGAAAAATAGCTGCAAAACAGTCTCCATTCAGTGTGGTCACAAGCTCCTAGGCACCAGGTACGAAATGAGAATACTTGAGGAGGTATTAGTAATCTCTGCATTTTCAAATGAGGAAATAAAAGATCAAAAGTTTAAGAAATAGATCAAAGTCACACAGCTAGGAGACCTTGATCTTTCTACATTGCCTTCACTCCAATATATACTTGTTATTCATCAACAGAGCAATCAACCCACCGAGCAGGCAATAGGTACTGATTCCACATTAACTTCTAGTAGTGAAGCACTAATGAGCTGCTCCTCCAAACCAAGTAAACTTAGAATAGAATAAGAAATGGAAAATCTAGAGTCAAAGAAAATGCATGGATCTAAATCATGAAAGTGGCAGATAGGAGTCCCTAAATGACAGCTTTGCATATGGCCTAGAAAGAGATGACTCATACAGAAGAACAAGGACAGAGAGCCCTGATGGACAGAGAAGAGGGATTTGAGATAGGAAGTGACTTGGCAGATGTACAATGGCACATTTGAAAAATAGTAAGAAATCTCTACAAAATGATTCAAATGAGAAAAAAACAGGAAAGAACTAGCTCAAAGAGTTTGAAAAAGCTTAAAAATTGTACATAATCAGTGTACTGCAACATGACTTTGTGATGGACAGTGAAAATGAAGTCGCTCAGTTGTGTCCGACTCTTTGCAACTCTGTGGACTGTAGCCCGCCAGGCATCTTGGTCCATGGGATTCTACAGGCGAGAATAATGGAGTGGGTTGCCATTTACTTCTGCAGGGGATCTTCCCAACCCAGGGATTGAACCCGGGTCTCCTGCATTGCAGGCAGACACTTTATCCTCTGGGCCACCAGGGAACCTAGTTATAATGATGCAGTGATGGAAACTACATCTGCTCCTACATCTTAGGAGGTGACTGTGATGCAGACTGCTTCTGAGCTCAGTTTTATCAGCAGTAAAGATGAAAACTGGGTCCCTCCCATATCTTTCAGGTAGCCAGTAGTGTAAAGAATCTGCTTCCAGTGCAGGAGACCTGTGTTCAGTCCCTGAGACGCGAAGATGCCCTGGAGAAGGAAATGGCAACCCACTCCACTATTCTTGCCTGGAGAATTCCACAGACAGAAGAATCTGTCAGGATACAGTCTATGGGGTCAAAAAGAGTTGGACACAACTGAGCTATTATCACTCAGTCACCCTCAAGCCCTGGCAGGTTTTGAAGGGCAATCATTTTCAGAAGTGAGCTTTCCCTATAAAGAATGTTTAGCAATGTGCTTCGAAAAACTGAAAAGAAGACCAAGTTCCGTCAAGAAAACATAATTACAAGGAAATATGATTCACTAGAAAGGTAAGTATTTTTAAAGCTACCTAGGCTATGTAGGAATCCTTTTGCAATTAGTTAATCCAAAATCACTGCAGATGGTGACTGCAGCCATGAAATTAGAAGACACTTACTCCTTGGAAGAAAAGTAATGACCAACCTACATAGCATATTCAAAAGCAGAGACATCACTTTGCCAACAAAGGTCTGTCTAGTCAAGGCTATGGTTTTTCCAGTGGTCATGTATGGATGTGAGAGTTGGACTGTGAAGAAACCTGAGCACCGAAGAACTGATGCTTTTGAACTGTGGTGTTGGAGAAGACTCTTGAGAGTCCCTTGGACTGCAAGGAGATCCAACCAGTCCATTCTGAAGGAGATCAGCCCTGGGATTTCTTTGGAGGGAATGATCCTAAAGCTGAGACTCCAGTACTTTGGCTACCTCATGCAAAGAGTTGACTCATTGGAAAAGACTCTGATGCTGGGAGGAATTGGGGGCAGGAGGAGAAGGGGACGACAGAGGATGAGATGGCTGGAAGGCATCACTGACTCGATGGAGGTGAGTCTGAGTGAACTCTGGGAGATGGTGATGGACAGGGAGGCCTGGCTTGCTGCATTCATGGTGTCGCAAAGAGTCGGACATGACTGAGCGACTGAACTGAACTGAACTGAATACAAATTACTAGGAAAATTGAATGCCCCAACAGAAGAATATGCTACAAATATAAATTAAATATTTATGTTTCAGTACATAAATGACTAACAAAATATGAAAAAAATGAACAAATTCACTCATAATTAGAGAAATGAAGAGATCATTTAGAACCTTTCATCTGTGAGACTGGCAAATTTCAGTTGTCCAAACTAGTGCTGTAGAGAGAATAGGAAGAAAGATACTCTCAGAGATGGTGGGAGAAACTATTAACATAGGGAATTTTTTGTCAATATCTGCTGCAATTTAAAATATGCATGCCTTTTGAACTTTTGAAATGTGACTTTGAAGTCTTATCCAATAAATATATTAGCACGTTTTATGATGAAATAAGATGTAGATTGATATTCAGTTAAGAAATACCTGTTTCTAGAAAAGTGATAAACAAATGAACCAGGAACCAGTTAGTCACCTTAGTAAACCACCCCGGAGGAGCAGCCCCTCCTGGCAGCCTTTGCTAATACAGAAATAGTAAGTGGGAAGCAAGCTCCTAGGTGCCACCTATCACCCATTGTTGACTCACTTTCAAGTGTACTGTCAAGGTTGTCAAGACCTTGCTCAAGACCAGTTTTCAGCTTCCTCAAAACATCCTTGCCAAGATTGTCTAGAAGAGACGCTGAGGTCCCGGCAAGCAGGCCGCACAAGAGAACAAGTTTCCAAAGCTGAAACATCTTGTCTGGACACCTGGACAGTCATGGGAGGAACAGGAGTGAGAATTACCCACAGGGAAAGAGGATCTTTGATGAGCACCTATCACTCTGACACCTAACAGTCCTTGAAGATGGGTGTGTTTATCTCCTCTCTTACAGATGGGCAGCCCAGCTCAAAACGCCAGAGAAACTTTCTTGCCCAGAGATAAACAACCAGTGTATGAAGGCACTAACCCCAAAAGTCTCTTTACAAGAGGTCCTTGGCACATGCTATTCCTCTGCTTGGAACATTTCCTCTTCTCTCATTTTCAGCTGAGTCACTTTTACTGACTTTCCAGCTTCAGTAGGACATCGTGTCCTCGAGATCTCTCCCCAGAGTCTCGGTTATGAGGCCCCACTCCACTATCTTGCTGCCTTCATTCACTGTTCAGAGTCCTGGGTTGCAATTAGTGACGACTTGACTTCCTTTCCCACCCACCTGTGAATGGCTTAGAGGAGGGGTTGTGACTTATTTCATGGTTGAATTCCCAACTCATAGCAAAAAACCGCACCTAGGCCGTGTTAGTGTTAGTCACTCAGTTGTGTCTGAGTCTTTGTGACCCCATGGACAGTGCCTGCCAGCCTCTCTATCTACAGGATTCTCCAGGCAAGAACCCTGAATGGGTTGCTGTGCCCTCCTCCAGGGGAACTTCCTGACCTAGGGATCAAACCCATGTCTCTTATGTCCCCAGGGCTGGCAGGAGGGTTCTTTGCCAAGCACCTAGTACAGTCCAACAGAATAAAGTTTGCAGATTAACAATATGAACAAATAAGTGGGCTCCAGATCATGACACTGTATTCATTCATTTTGACACTTCTGCTTATTGACTCTACTCGTTAATTCTCTCTAGTCAAAATATTAGTCAATTCAAAGGTCCTATCCCCTGCCTTTCCCCCGATAGTCTTCTGAAGGGAGTCCCTGGTGGCTCAGATGGTAAAGACTGCAATGCAGGAGATCTGGATTGGATCCCTGGCTCAGGAGACCCTCTGGAGAAGGAAATGGCAGACTGCTCCAGGATTCTCATCTGGAGAAATCCATGGATAGAGGAGCCTGGTGAGCGACTGGCCATGGGGTTGCAAAGAGTCAAGCACAGCTGAGTGACTAACACATTTACCCCAATGCTTCTTGTCCTCCCCCCAAATTCTGTAGGCCTCCATGTGGAGTGAAATCAAGAGGGAAACCCACCAGTCACAGGTTTGAAGAAGCATACTTACAAGTCCTTGCTCCTCTGCAGAGTCTTCTGGAATTCTGCTGGGTGGTGATGGCCCATAACTTATATTGGTGGCGATGGGGTGGGAAGCTGCTCCCGGAAAGAAGCCCTGTGTCCAGAGCCATCCAAGGGGACTCCAATGAAAATAACCCCTGTCCGGAGTGAACAGGAAGACTTCCAAAACAAAGGTCACTCAGGATGCTTGAACTGGATGGCTATGGAGAGGACTTTGTGCCAAGACTAAAAGCAGGTTCTCATGGAGCCTCCAGATACCAAGATGGTAATCATGCATGTGGGGGGCAGGGGTAAATATTGAGATGAATTGGAGAATATTCTGGTAATGTGATCATAGAGATTATTAGCTTAATTTTATCAGTTCAGTTCAGTTCAGTCGCTCAGTCGTGTCCGACTCTTTGCGACCCCATGATTCGCAGCACGCCAGGCCTCCCTGTTCATTACCATCTCTCAGAGTTCACTCAGATTCACATCCATCAGGTCCGTGATGCCATCCAGCCATCTCATCCTCGGTCGTCCCCTTCTCCTCCTGCCCCCAATCCCTCCCAGCATCAGAGTCTTTTCCAATGAGTCAACTCTTTGCATGAGG
>SJYF01004678.1:22867-36933 GCA_006410515.1 Procapra przewalskii | reverse complement strand
GTCTTCTCCAACACCACAGTTCAAAAGCATCAATTCTTCGGTGCTCAGCCTTCTTCACAGTCCAACTCTCACATTCATACATGACCACTGGAAAAACCATAGCCTTGACTAGACGGACCTTAGTCAGCAAAGCAATCTCTCTGCTTTTGAATATACTATCTAGGTTGGTCATTACTTTTCTTCCAAGGAGTAAGTGTCTTCTAATTTCATGGCTGCAGTCACCATCTGCAGTGATTTTGGAGCCCCCCCAAAATAAAGTCTGACACTGTTTCCACTGTTTCCCCATCTATTTCCCATGAAGTGATGGGACTGGATCAGTCTCAGAGAGGAAAAGCAGCCAGCCTGTAAGAGATGGACAGAGATGGGGCTAGACGTGCGGCCTATGGCATCAGGGTCAGTGACCAGTGAGGTCATTCTTCCCCAACCTTCTCTTGTTTCTCAGCGCTCTCCATAGCATCCCTCACAGTTTAACCAGCTTCAGAAAAAATGTTTGCAATGACCGGCTGCTCAGGACCCACCCTCCCCATCTGCCCACTCCATTGAGTCAGTAGCGTTTCTCCTGAGAGGGAATATAGTCTGCCTCCGTATATATCCCCATATGTGTGGTATCTCTCTGCACACTAGCCCCCAACTCCTCTACTCTCTGTGCAGCTGCCAGAAGGTAAAACTCTCACCTTAAACAAAAGTCACAACATGGCCCTTTGTCATCTACACACTGCCACCTGAAACTTACCTACCTCTCTCTCATGGCCCTACTGTCTTCCTTCTTTTCCAGTAATATGTCAAATTCATGCTGATTTGGCCCTCTGCACAGATCATTCCCTCTTTGTAATGATCTGCTCTTGGGAGGGGGTTTCAGGATGAAGAACACATGTACACCCATGGCTGATTCATGTCAATGTATGGCAAAAACCACTACAATATTGTAAAGTAATTAGCCTTCAATTAAATTAAGCAAGTTAATTTTTAAAAACTCTGCTCTTGAAGCCAGTGTGAGTTGAGTCCTGACATTCAAACTCAAAGTAAGTCCTGACTTCACCAATTTTTAGGCTTATATCACCGCCTGTCTTTGAAAGACAACTCCAGGTTCGAATAAGCACATTGTAAACACAGCAGACATCACAGCCACAGGAGAGCTTAGAGTTCAACTTAACCTCCTTGCTCTGGAGACTGGGGAGCCTATGGTCCAGAGGAGAAGGAAGTATCCAAAGCTACACGTGAAATGAACCCAACTCATTTTCCTCTTCCACTTCATATCTTTTCAGTTTGCTGAAATTTTCTGCTTGGGCAAAAGCTTTTAAAGAAAGAGATTAAATAAAACTGTTGAGTAAGTTTGTTTAAACTGTGGATGCCTGACCTCCACCTTATTTACTTAGGATCAGGGGCTCCAGGGTGACTGGAGAGAAATGGAGTTATCTGGACAAAGGTGGCTTAAAGGTACTTTTGACCTTGAGTTCTAAGGGCTATGATCCTAACACCATCCTCTGGACCCCACCTCTGCCTAGACTTGACCGCACAACACGAGGGGCTTATCCCGCTTCCCCTTGTGTCACCTCATCAGCAGCCAGGGATGGATGTAACTAGTCTCATTTCTTGACTGAGGGGCATGAGGCTCACAATGAGGATGACTTTCTCAAGGCCACACAGTTTGGAAAGGGCCAGAGCTGGAAATGCACCCCGTTCTGCATCCTCTCCCACCAGGACTGGCTGCTCCCACTCTCGGCCTCTGGGGCAGCAGCGAGTCTCACTCTTTGGCTGCAGTGTTTAGAAACCTATAGGCCCCAGCCAATGTGTGGCCCTGGGCTTGGCACTGCAGCTCTACGTTCACCCTTGGCGCTCATGGCAACATCCTAAGGAGGTCTGGAAGTCCCGTTTTCCAGTTGAAGAAACTGAGATTTAGGAAAAGGAGGTGACTGGCCCAGGTCAAAATGACAAGAACCTAGCATTTGTGTTCTCAGGGAAGGACCTTTCACTGAGATCACATTGAGGCCAGCTGGTCGGTCAGGAGAGTCCTTAGGTTTGAATAGCTTGTTTACTTCTTGACCTCTGCTGTTTGGGTTGGTGGTAATGCCTGGTGCATTGGGCATATGTCAGCCAGGAACATCCGGTTCAGGAAGCACGGATGGGTGCCCGTGTGACATTAGCCTGTTAGCACTGGATAGAGAGCTCAGGTCACTCAGGGACAGTGTCCTCCATTCACCCAACCGCACCTCAGCACGGACCTGTAACCTTGTCCCTGACTTGAACGCAGGCAGGGCCGAGTAGTGGTAAAGCCAGAGGTTTGGAGAGCTAGTGTTCCTTACACTGATTCTGGTCCATAATCAGATCACTGGGAAAATGCCCAATCCTGTGGTGGGAACTGAGGATGCCATCCAAGTAGAGCCTTAGACTGGCCAGCAGACTTAGCTCACAGGCTGTCAGCATCCAGTGCTGCAGACGTCTGAAGCCCCTCCTCCCCTGGTTGTGGGCACAGAGCTGAGGATTGTGCAGAAATCTTGTGCAGAGAATTGTCCCAGCTCAGGAACACGGCCCAAGGGACTGAGTGTGACATAGTGACCTCAGACCTGGTGTTGACCCCAAAGCTTCAGCCTGTTCATTATGAAATGGTGAGACAACTCCATGCCAAGTGGCAAAATGGAAATTGCATACCCCAACTCTGAGGTGACAATAAACAAGTCTTGAAGTACTCCTTTCCAGTTTGGAATCAATCTGTTGTCCCATGTCCAGTTCTAACTGTTGATTCTTGTCCTGCATACAGATTTCTCAGGAGGCAAGTAAGGTGTCTGGTATTCCCATCTCTTTAAGAACTTTTCACATTTTGTTGTGTTCCTCACAGTCAAAGGCTTTGGTGTAATTAATAAAGCAGAAGTAGATGTTTTTCCAGATCTCTCTTGCTTTTTCAGTAATCCAAAGGATGTTGGCACTTTGTCCATCTGGTTCCTCTGTCTTTTCTAAATCCAGCTTGAGCTATGGGAGGTTATGGTACACATACTGGTGAATTTTGAGCATTGCTTCGCTAGTGTGTGAGATGAGTGCAACTGTGCGGCAGTTTGAACATTCCTTGGCATTGCCTTTGTTTGGGATTGGAATGAAAACTGATCTTTTCCAATCCTGGGGCTGCTGTTGAGTTTTCTAAATTTGCTGACATATGAGTGCAGCACTTTCACAGCATCATCTCAGGATCTGAAATAACTCAACTTGAATTCCATCACCTCCACTAGCTTTATTTGTACTGATGTTTCCTAAGGCCCACGCGACTTCACATTCCAGGATGTCTGGTTCTAGGTGAGTGATCATACCATCGTAGTTATCTGGTCATGAAGATTTTTTAATATACTTTTTCTATTTATTCTTCTCACCACTTCATAATATCTTCTACTTCTGTTAGATCCATACCATGTCTACAATTTATTGTGCCCATCGTTGCATGAAAAGTTCCCTGGTATCTCTAATTTTCTCAGAGAGATCACTAGTCTTTCCCATTCTATTGATTTCCTCTATTTCTTTGCATTGGGCTCTAAGGATGGCTTTATCACCTCTCCATGCTATTCTTCAGAACTCTGCATCAAATGGATATATCTTTCCTTTTCTCCTATGCCTTTACCTTCCCTTCTTTTCTCAGCTATTTGTAAGGCCTCCTCAGAAAACCATTTTGCCTTTTTGCATTTCTTTTTCTTGGGGATGGTCTTGCTTTCTGCTTCCTGTACAATGTAATGAAACTCCATGCATAGTTCTTCGGACACACTATCAGACCTAATCCCTTGAACCTATTTGTCACTTCTACTTTATAATTGTAATGGATTTGATTTAGGTCATACCGGAAGGCACTAGTGATTTTCCTTACTTTCTTCAATTTCAGTCTGAACTTGGCAATAAGGAGTTCATGATCTGAGCCACAGTTGCTCCCAGTCTTGTTTCTGCTGACTGTATAGAGTTTCCCTATCTTTGCCTGCAAAGAATATAGTCAATCTGATTTCGGTATTGACCATCTGGTTATGTCCATGTGTAGAGTCTTCTCTTGTCTTGTTGGAAGAGGCTGTTTGCTATGACCAGTGAATTCTCTAGGCAAAACTCTATTCACATTTGCCCTGCTTCATTCTGTACTCCAAGGCCAAATTTGCCTGTTACTCCAGGTATCTCTTGACTTCCTACCTTTGCATTCCAGTCACCTGTGATGAAAGGATATATTTGGGGGGGTACTATTTCTAGAAGGTCTCATAGGTCTACATAGAACCATTCAACTTCAGTTTCTTCACCATTACAGACTGGGTCATAGACTTGGATTACTGTGATCTTGAATGTTTTGCCTTGGAAATGGACAGAAATCATTCTGTCATTTTTGAGACTGCACCCAAGTACTGCATTTCAAACTCTTTTGTTGGCTATGAGGGCTACTTCAAAAAGTTGGCTTAAAACTCAATATTCAGAAAACTAAGACCATGGCATCTGGTCCCATCACTTCATGGTAAATAAATGGGGAAACAATGGAAACTGTGACAGACTCTCTTCTGTGGGCTCCAAAATCACTGGAAATAGAAAGTGCAGCCATGAAATTAAAAGATGCTTGCTCCTTGGAAGAAAAATTATGACCAATGTAGACATCATACTAAAAAGCAGAGACATTACATTGCCAACAAAGATCTGTCTCATCAAGCTATAGCTTTTCCAGTAGTCATGTATGGATGTGCAAATTAGACCATATAGAAAGCTGAGCGCTGTAGAATTGATGCTATTAAACTGTGGGGAGTTGGGGAAGACTCTTGAGAGTTCCTTGGACTACAGGGAGATCAAACCAGTCAATCTTAAAGAAAATCAGCCCTGAATATTCATTGGATGGACTGATGCTGAAGCTGAAGCTCTAATACTTTGGCCACCTGATAAGAAGAAGTGACCTCTTGGAAAAGGCCCTGGTGCTGGGAAAAATTGAAGGCAGAAGAGGGTGATATAAGAGGATGAGATGGTTGGATGGCATCACCTGCTCGATGGACATGAGTATGAGCAAGTTTCCCAGAATTCGTGATGGACAGGGAAGCCTGGCAGGCTGCAGTCCATGGGGTCACAGAGAGTCATGCATGACTTAGTGACTGAACTGAACCCTGGGGTTCAGTGAATTGGGTTCAAATCCTCTTTTTGTATGATTCTGGCTATTTGGCCTGGACAAAAAGCTTCATCTCCCTGAAGCTCAGGTCCGCTAAGTGCGAAATGGGACTAACTGTGGGCCCCTCCTCCCAGGGGTGACATGAGAAGCGGTGGGATAATGTGTGTAGGCCCCTGATACATGGTTACTTCAGTGATGATGATTACAATTGTTGCTGGTGTCACCTCACTCCCCTCCGGCTCCGGTTTCTCCTGTTTATGACCCCACTGCACAGGGTTCTGGAGAGACTGTATTGGGAGGATTAAGCAGCCAATATGCTTAACCAATTGCAACTGCATTTCTCATTTTTTTTGCGTGCAGTAAAGACTAAATGAGTTTGAATGGGCTCAGATCTACAGGAGACCTATGTTCACAAATTCTGGCACCCTTGGATGCTAATAGGTAGCCCGTGGCACAGGTGGTTCCTCATTCTCCCTGAGTTTCCCTTCTGGGAACAAGTTAGTGAGTTTGGACTGTGGTCTCAAGTAGGACTCTGATTGCTTGTAGGGCCTGAGGGGAGCTTTCTGCCAAGATCCCCTCCCTGGAAGCTTCTGGGCTTGGAGGGGAGGGTTGATTCATGCTGTCTGCCACAAGGTCAGGAGGAGAGAGTGGAGACTGATGTTGCCAGTGCAGGACCAGGTCCTCTCTAAGGTGCGTGCTGCCAGTGACACCACATGCTCATGGAACGGCGGACCCTGAGACTCGCCTGGTGCTGGAGGAAGGAGAAGGAGACCCTGACCTGGTTTCACTCTTGGCTCTGTTAATAACCTGCTTTGTGACTCTGACCAAGACATTAGTTTCCTCCCACAGTATCCATTTCCTCCAACTACAAGATCAACTGTGGTTCTCTGCTAGACAGCTGACACTTTGGGGCTCTGAGAAGTGATCAGGAATATCGGGGCTACCTGCCACATTCTACCAAGATAGAGCACCTGGCGTTCTTGTGTTGCTGAAATCCCACCAGTTCCTTCGGCACAGAGATTACTGCCTACTCTCTGAGGCCAGAAGGGCCAGGACTACAGGACATCATCCCCAGGACCTGACACATAGATGCTCAAGAAATATTATTAGAGCATGCAGGAGCATTTTTCTTTATTGGTGATTAATTAAAGTGTACACATTGAGACATGCAGGCATTTAGTTTGGAATAGCACACAAAGCTTGCACTTAGAGTCATCCTTGGGTATGTATCCCAGACATTACCCTTGTTGCTTGTGTGACAGCAGGCAAGTACACTAACTTCTCTGAGCCTTTTTTTCTAAATACAAATTAACTTAAAAACATGAAACCATAATTAGAATGAGGCCTGGCGTGCTGCGATTCATGGGGTCGCAAAGAGTTGGACACGACTGAGCGACAGAACTGAACTGAACTGAGGGTATTTTAGTTACCTTAGAAGAGCTGCTCGGGGAACTAACTGAAGAAATGTCTGTAGAGAGCCCAGCCAAACCTTGGCTAGATAAGGTGCTCCATAAATAACAACAATCATTGTCATTGCTATTACTGTAACAAAGAGTAGTGAGTGGTGACCAAAGACAGCAACTAGGAGCCCAGGAAAATAGGGAGGTTTACAAGGAGCATTGTGTGCAGTTCTTGAAAGTATGATGGAGCTGGGTTCCAATCCTGGCTCTGCATTGTGAGCTTTCCCTCTCATGGATTCAGCTGGCTCACCTGTAACCTGGGCATAAGGGCTGAACCTTCATCACTGAACGGGTCTGAAGCATGCACAAGGTAACATGTATAAGCCTGGGGTCGCAGTCCCTAGAAATGTGCTCTCCTCGCTCTGTCCCTGGAGTGGGAGCCCCACAGGGCAGGGATCATGTCTTTTTATTTTTCCCCTGCTGTGTCCCCTGTGTCATCACAATGCCTTGTGATCATGGCTGATGAACATCTGTTCCTTGTTGTGTTATTGTTGTTATTATAAGACAGAGATAGGGTACCCAGCCCATGGATGAGTTCCCTGAAGGGAGCCTGTTGCTCTGTTTTCAAGTACTTTCCAGGCAAATCTGCCTCTCCCCAGACACTGGGCACCTGTGCTGCATAAGAACCCACCCCTCCCTTCTCTCTCTCCCTCCCTGTTCTGGTGACCACAGGTCTGTGTACTGGCTGAGAGGGTGAGCTTGGCTACCTGAAGTTTCTACCCTACGCATGTCTACTAGAAGTCTGAGCCCATCTACCTCATGTGGTCTTTATAGCACACAGAATAAGAAATGCAATGGCCAGTGATAAGCATAAAGCATATGGGATGTTTAATTTCCTCACTTTATTGTCTCCATAACCCTGTGCAATGGGGTCATGTATAGATAGGAGACCTGAGGTGGAGGGGTGAATTGATCAGACACTAGGAATAATTATAATATCATCATCACTGTTGTAACAGTGTACCAGGGGCCTGCCCACATTACCAACCACATCTTACAGAATACTTCAGAGAATGTCAAGTGCGTGAGAGCTAGGTGGCTGCAGTCATGTCCAACTCTGCATAACCCTAAGCAGTGTAGCCTGCCAGTCTCCTCTGTCCATGGGATTCTCCAGGGAAGAGTACTGGAGTGGGTTGCCATGCCCTTCCCCAGGGATCTTCCCAACCCAGTGATTTAAACCGCATCTCTTACGCCTCCTGCACTGGCAGGCAGGGTCTGTACCACTAGCACCACCTGCGAAGCACAGAGAGTCCCATACTTAGTCTCATTTCACAAGGAAGAGACCTGAGACTCAGGGAGATGAGTTGCTTTTCAGGCCACATATTCAGCAACAGGACAAGAGAGGATTCGAACCCAGTCTGCCCAAACCTACAGCTGAGGTCTGAGCAGCACTCTTCTATATACTTTTAGCCATAGGGATCCAGGTACCAGGTTTTTTAGCCATTTATACAGGGGCAGCTAAAGCCTGGGGTCAACACCAGATCTGAATTACTTACATCACTCTCCAACCCCTGGGCTGTGGTCCTGAGGCCACAAACTCTCTTTACCAGATTTTCCTATAGTCCTCTCATCTGTCCCCACTCCAAGGGAGTAAGAACCTCTGATGTTTGCAGAACTGGCATAGACAGCAGGGAGAGTGGGCTGCTGAAAGGTTCAAGGCTCTGCTCCATGGGGTCCTCCATGTCCCATCCCCAAACTTGGGCACCTGGGTAGCCACCTTCTCCCTGCTCTGTGCTCTGAAGACAGGACCACAGTCAGGGTGAGGATGGTAGCTCCTCAAACTCCAGCCCTACCCCTACTTTGTCCTGGCTACATTCATCAGGTTCCTACTGATGCAGGTTGGGGCTGGAAGAGATGGATCCTGGATGACCTGGAGCTTTCTACTGGTGTCCCAGCCTGATGCCAAGTGGGCACCCATCTGTGCATTCTGGACTATGTGTTCCGGGTTGACAGGGGCCCAGTGCATCAGGCATAACAACCAATTCAAACAGCAGAGGTCAAGAAATGAAAAGGGTATTCAATCCTAGGACTCTCCTGCCACACCATTTGGCCTTGGTGTGATCTGAATTAAACGTCCTACCCTTTGGGCCCAAATGTTGGGCTCTATCCTTGTGAAATCTGTTCTTGTCCTGAGACCCGGACCAATCACTTCACTTCCCTGAACCTCAGCATCTTCAGTTGGAAAAGGGGATTTTCCCTGCCTCCTTAGTGGGTTGTCTTGAGCACCAATGGTGAAAGCGGACTTGCAGTGCCAAGCCCAGGACCAGCCAGTGTCAATAACTGTGACTCATTGTTGCTTCCAGAGGCTGTGAGCTGGAACAGCTGAACTCAATGGGAGAGGATGTAGAACTGGGAGCACTCTCCAGCTCTGCCCCTTCCCATCTTTTGACCTTGACTGTCTCCTCCATGTCTGAGCATCACACCACTCAGCCAAGAAATTACGGCTTTAACAACCCCTGCCAGGTTCCCGTTGTTATGAATCAAGGGGAAGCAGGATTAGCATGTAGGGTGTGAAGGTCATGTCTAGGCAGACCTGTATCTCCAGTGAAAGGTGGAGTGGGGAAGGGGGCAAGGTCAGTCACAGCTCTTGGAGCTCAAGTTCAGAAGTGCCTTTGCGCCATCTGTCCAGTCTTTTGCATTTCTGCCCAGACCCTCTAGGGTCAGACTATTCAGGAATCCCAGACCCTAAGTATCTAGGAAGGGGCTCAGGCATCTAAAGTTTAAACAAACTTATCAGGTAATGTTTAATTTCTTGATAAAAGGATATTGACCAAGTAGATAATTTCAACAAATCTGAAATATGTGAAGAGAAAGAGGAAAATAAGTGGGATTCAAGTCTCAAGCAGCCTTAGATAAGTCCTTCTCCTTTTCTGGGTCAAAGTCTCCCTAGACTTTTAAGCAAAGAGGTGACAGTGATGACATCTAAGCTCTCCTGCCTTTTTGACATCTGTAATATTTCCAGTGTGGTTGGGTGACCCTCGAGTAGGCATCAGAATGGAGGAGGAAGACATGGGTTTACAAATATTTTGTCAGGACTTCCTGTGGATTTGAATGGCAGGCCCTGAGTCCCACTGGTTTCAACAAAAATAAAACATAGGAAGTGAGAAGTTTATTTGAACTGGAACTTTTGTGGCAGGGAGGACTTCAGGCACACTTGGATCAAGGCACTAAACAGTGCACTGTCTCAACCCTTTTAGAGCTTCATTTTCTAGTGAACTTGGCCACATAATTCTGTCTAAATTCCATCTTTGAGACAAAGCAGATCCAGGAAACCTGTGAAGACCTAAAGCCCTCTTGTAAGCCATGAGATCTAGCCAAGCATTTTTCCATTTCTTTTACATTTTCAAAGGAATGATAGTAGTTTGATTAATATTTTGGTAAATATTTTCTCTTATTTTTGTCTGCTTTCTGTCATTTAATCCTGAAAAATCTTTATTGTATTCTTCAAGTGGTAACTTAGGCTTAGTCTATTTTTCTTGTTTAGTCCCTTAAGATATAGAGTTAGGTTTTTCATTTGGGTTTTTCTTGATTCCTTATATTTAAATTTATTTATTTTAATTGGAGGCCAATTACTTTACAATATTGTATTGGTTTGGCCATACATCAACATGAATCTGCCACGAGTGTACACTTGTTCCCCATCCTGAATCCCCATCCCACCTCCCTCCCAATACCATCCCTCTGGGTCATCCCAGCACACCAGGCCTGGTATCCTGCATCGAACCTAGTCTGGCGATTCATTTCTTATATTTTCTTGCTTCTTAATGTAGGCATTTATTGCTATTCTTTCTCATTTTAGGTTCTAAACAAATGAGTAATAGCGATGTAATGTGTAACATGATTACTATAGCTAACAGTGATGTATGATATACAGGAACGCTGTTAAGACAGCAAATCTTAAGAGTTTGCATCACCAGGGAAAACTGTTACTCTTTTTCATTATTTTTATTGTATCTATAGGAGCACATGAATGCTAGCTTAACCCAGTGACATAATCATTTCATAATACACAGAAATCAAAATTGCTTTTAACTTATACAGTGATGAATAGCAATTATTTCTCATTAAAAATGGAAAAAGAAAAAAGTATTAAAAAAGTGTATACCATAGTCATGAGAGCTGACGTTTCCTGAACCCTCTATCTGTATGAGACAATAATGAAAAGGTAGCTTGGATGCACCTACCAGCTGGAAAATATGGTCTCCTTTTTGGGGAAACATTGAGGAGTGGCCCCCACTAGCAGGAGACAGCTCCTGAAGAGTGTGGTGGGCTGAGGAGGATTGAAAAGCTGGAGGGTGAGAAGGAATGATGTTCCAGGTGGTGGAACAGCCTGAACAAAGGCTCAGCATTGACCCAAGTGGGCCACTGCTCAAGAGAAGTCCTGAACTGTGAGACCTCCTTGTGTACTTGTGTGGGACTTGGAATTGCAGCAAAATACAGACTCAGAGGAAAACTCTCATCCCTTTCCTAAGGCCAGCAGGGGAAGAAGCAGAACTGGAGGATACTGACTTCACTTGAAATCCAGCTTTGCCTCTGACCAGCTGTGTGGCCCTGGAGGCGTCACTTCCCCTCTTTGAGACTCAGTTGCCACACCTATGCCAAGATACTTCATTGCATCACTCAGTGTAAAGAAGAACTGAGTGAGATACAATGTATAAAGACCCAATATGGGTTTCTTGTACTGTTTGACAGTAATTCCAACTAACATTCATCTTGTGCTCACCAGTATCAGACTCTGGTTAAGCATTTTCCATTCATTGACTCATTTAATCATCACAGTCTGCAATTGGGAGGTTTTGGACTAACCCCACTGGGCAGTGAGAGAACTGTGGTTCTAGTAAGTTGCCTGAGATCACACAGCTGGCAAAGGGCAGAGGCCACGTCAAGCTCAGCTCTGTCCAACCTCTCACCTCACACGTGTCAGGATCCCTGGCACAGCCTGAACTGAGAGGTCCTCTTTGGAGAGCTCCAGAGAGCTGGTCCAAGGCCCCCCAGCTGCCCCAGGGGCTCAAAGTCCTCCTGAGACGACTTGACTCTGTGAGGCAGCTTTCATCAGACAGAAGGCCCATAAGTGAAGCAGCCGCTGGGGCAGGCCTCTGTGTGGCCCTGGTCTCACTTAGCCCGAGTCTCCCATGTGGACGACAGTGGTTCTTCTCTCACAGAATTGCACACAGCACTGGGATGACTCCTTGATAAATGGGTAAAGGTTTCCGGGGACTCTTGGCAGGAAAGTCAGACACCCTCGAGGGAAGAAGAGGGCCATGGACCCTGCGCTGATAGCCTGGGGCAGTCCTCTGCAGATGGGACGCAGCTGTGAGTAAGGGGTCTCTGCTCCCCACTCCCAGGCAAAGGGGAAAACTGAGGGCTTGCACACTGAGGAGACAGAAGGGCCACGAGAGGAACCCCAGCAGTCCTGGGCTGAAGAGACCAAGACCAGGACAGCGGGGCCTGCGGGCTGGGAGAGCTGGCTGAGTGTGGGAGCCAGGAGGTCACCTCTCTGAGCAAGGGATCCCAGAGCCGTGGGTTTAAATCCCAATCCCGCCTTTGGCTGTGCTGTAACCTCGATGAGTCACTTATCCTCTTGGGGCCTGTTTCATAATCTGTCCAGTGGGGACAAGAGCAGGGTCTCCTGGCAGAAGGGTGCCCTCAGGAATCATGAGGTTAGGAGTGCTGGTGAAGACAACTCTCCGTCAGAAGCGAGTTAGCAGAAGTTAGCAGAAGCATAGTGGGGCTGTCGCTGTGTGACCTCAGGTCACTTTCTTGCCCATCCTGGGCTTCAGTGTTCCCATTTGTAACACAATAAGTTGCAGGCAAATAATCCCGAAAGTCCCTTCCAAATTCAAATCCAGTTCTCCACTGCCTTGATTACTCATATCTCCCCATCCCTGAAATCCAATGGAAGGAATGCAGAAACCACACAGAAGGTGCAGATATGGCTTTTTATTGCTGGAGTGGAGGGTGATGAGCATAGGGTGTCCTGATTGTGAGGAGGGGTGTCTGAGAGTATGCTTGACTGAACTCAGTTGATCCTCCTGATGGATGGTGGCAGCACCTACCGTCCCAGAGGGAGGCAGTACAGAGATTCAGTCAGGATTCAATCTGGAAGGAGACCCCAGTGTGAGGCATGGACACCCTGGGGCCCTTACCAGCTCCTGCGTTCAGCAGGCGTGGTGGCAGGAGTGCCTCCCCACAAACCCTGTGAGCTCTAAGGCTCGGGGAGGGCCTGGCACCTGTGGTTTGGGGTCTTTCTCTGGCACCTGGCACTGAAACCTCCTCATCCCTTCAGCCTCCCACACCTTCCTCTTAGCAAAAATGACTGATGTGAAAAGATTGATCAGGGCCCCAAGCAGCCAGGGTTCAGGGCTCAGTGTATGACCAGGATCAGGGATCAGACTGAGATGCAGGTCAGATTCTGTGACCAGTGTCAGGGCTCAGTCAACTACTGGAGTCAAAGCTCAGTGTGATGTTCCAGGCTCAGTCAGGGAGCAGAATCAAGTGCCATCTGGGGGTGTGATTAGGGTCAGGACTGGGTCTATGACTAAGACCAGGGCTCAGTCTGCACTAGAGAAAGAAGAGAAGCCAAGCTTGCTTCTGCTTCTCCACAGGCCCCTGTGTGTGTGTGTGGTGGGTGGGGTGGTGGGGGCAGTCTCATCATCTCTCAGCCCGAGGCCCAAAGCCCAGTCCTCACCAGCAGGGGGGCATCCCAGCAGTTTCCTCATCTGTGCTCTTCACTTTTCCTGTTGGGCTTCCCAAAGTTCAGCTGAAAGAAGAAATCAGTAGCCATCTGTATGTCTTCTTTGGAGAAATGTCTAGGTTCGATGCGGGTGACAGGATGTTTGGGGCTGGTGCACTGGGATGACCCAGAGAGGTGGTATGGGGAGGGAGGTGGGAGGGGGGGTTCAAGACTGGGAACATGTGTACACCCGTGGCGGATTCATGTTCATGTATGGCAAACCCAATACAGTATTGTAAAGTAAAATGAACGAAAAAAAAAAAAGTAATCAGGAGCAGTTTTCAGCCTCCAGCACTGGAGAGCTGAATACAAATCAGACACCAGTGGTTCCCATCACCCAGACGGTCAGGCTGACAGCCATGGGGCCACTCATGTGTCACTCCACGTCTCTGAGCCTCTGTTAGGTCACCTGAAACGTGGGCATGATGACCCTGCCCACCCCCGCAGGACTGTTGCAGGCATCCAGTGAAGTGGTGAACAGGAAGCACAGAGCGATCACCCAAGAATGGCCTGTGGCTGTTTTCTAGAAGGACTGCATTCAGAACCCTGACCTGTCACTCACCCCATTACTGCTGCCCCACAACCCCAGCAACTTCAGTCACGCCAGAGATCCAGGTCAAGGAAAGCCCCCAGGGGCTGGAGGTAAAGTCATTGCTCCTCATAAGAAGGGAAAGGGAAGGGACGGTATTTATCATCAATGTCTAGTGGATATTAGGCTCTTTCTGCTTTTTCCATAACCCCATTCATCAGCTCATCCATGTTTACTCTCTCCTTT
>SJYF01004678.1:7139-19595 GCA_006410515.1 Procapra przewalskii | reverse complement strand
ACAGATTCACAGTGAACAGAGAGGGAGAAGTCCCTTCACATTGCCCACTTTAGTCTCTCTCTGTGGACATTATATGGGATATCTATGGGCAAGGACTGGGAAGCCTGGCGTGCTGCAGTCCTTGGGGTCTCAAAGATTCGGTCAGGACTTAGTGACTGAACAACAAATGGACAATGACAACATAGTCTGTATTCTTTATGGAATCCACATTCTTACATTAGGTTTGTTCTCCTGGCCAGAGTTTTGGTTTATGTGAAATTTCTATAGAATATCACACCGATGATTGAAAACAAAAAAAGATGTAACATTTCTTTAGCAAAATACTATGTTAGGTATTTCCAAAAAACATATTTTGCCTGGATTAATCCATTTAATCCCGACAACCATTCCATGAGAAAGATACTATCATTATCTTTGTTTTCAGAATGAGGAAATGTGGCATAGAGTTTAGTAACTATCTCAAGATCTCATAACTAATGAAAGGTGAAATCATAGCACACTTGAAATTATAAGACTCTTCTATGTGTCCTCATTTTCCTATCTCTTTGTATATTCAAAGTAATTAAAATACTTAGAAATCATATTTTGCCATTAATTTCCACATGCCCTTCATTACATACTGTCCACTGCTATACAGCCCATAATGGTCACTGCTTTTAAAGAGAATCTTGGGAGACAAATGATGCTGGGGGAAACTTTCCCAAAGTGTTATGCGTTCACGTCTTCTCAACTCTCAACTTTTACAATTAGATAAGTGCCTGGTTCCAGATTAGAGACCTACTGGCCGTAGCTCACTGCATCTCCCAAACCTCGGATTCTAAGCCATACTCACAGTTTCACATTGATATGAGCAGTGATGGGGATTTTCACATCAGCCCTGCTTTCAGAAGTCGCTTCAAATGTGAGATCCAGGATGTGAAGATCACTGATTTTCACCCTGTGCAAAAAACACAATTTACCCTGTCATTCCTCCTGACAGCCATCGCTGGGCTCTTCTCTATGCCAGTGTTGTGCTGAGCATTTGCATCTCATGGACCTTGCCTACTTGGTCCTCATGAGAGTCGTGCTTAAAGGTTGGATTCTCTCCATTGGATTGTATGGCAGACTGAGGATCAGACAGTTCTGATTTCCTCAAGATGCCAAGGGTGAATATGTGCCAGAGCCAGCATTTTGTTGTTGTTGTTGTGTTTTAACTGATATCTATTTGCTTTACAATGTTGTGTTAGGTGCAGATGTGGGGCTTCCATGGTGGCTCGGAGGTTAAAGAAACTGCTTGCAATGCAGGAGACCTGGGTTCAACCCCTGGTTGAAGATCCCGTGGAGAAGGAAATGGCGAGCTGCTCCAGGATTCTTGCCTAGAGAATTCATGGACAGAGAAGCCTGGTGGGCTACAGGTCGTGGAGTCGCAATAAATCAGACACAACTGAGTGACTAACACTTTCACTTTTCATTAGGCTAAGGTGTACAGCAAAATGATTCAGATATATGGATAGATAGATACAGAGGTATTATTATTTCAGATTCTTTCCCCTTATAGGTCATCACAAAATATTGAGTATGGTTCCTTGTGCTATATGGTAGGTCCTTGCTGGTTGTGTATTGTATATACAGTAGTGTGTATATGTTTTTGCCAAACTCGTAATTTATCCTCCACCTTGATTTCCATTTTTGTAATTGTGACTTAGTTTGTCTGTTTTTTATTATGTTCTAAGAATCTGATTTGTATAAGTTCTTTTGTATCCTGTTTGAGATTCCACATATTAGTGGTATCTATGACATATGTGATATAAGTCATTCTCTCTCTGACTTACTTCATTTAGTATGATTATCTCTACATCCATCCATTTGTTGCTTTCAGTGTTATTATTTCATTCTTTTTGATGCAGGCCAGAATTAGAACCCGGAACTGCTTGACTCCAAGCCTTCACCTATGTGGTGTTAATTCTAAATTCCTCTCTCCTGAGACCATTCAGACTTTTATACTCAGTTATATTCAGAGAAGAAACGTCTTATTCCTTGACAATGGAACTTTAGGCACCATCAAACAGGTAGAGGTGGGGGTGAAGACACCCTTCATCCTGACCCTGAAATCATAGAAGGTGAACCCAAACTTATGAGATCCAAATGGACCCCACAGACCTAACTCTAATTTTCCCACGCTTCGGTAGAATTGGCCTCAGATCACTTCTGCTCTGCAAGACAGGGGATCTTCCCAACCCAGGGATTCAACCCAGGACTCCCGCACTGCAGGCAGATTCTTAACCAGCTGAGCCACCAAGGAACCCCTCTGGAAGAACCCGCAAGATGTATTCAACTTTTTGCCTTTGATATTAAACTTATGTCCCCAAAGAGATGTATTCTGTTTCCTGGGAACAAATATCTCCAAATGAAGCACCAACTCACCCCGTAAGTCTGTACACTACTTGAAAAATTCCAGAAAGGAATTCTCCCAGTAAGTTCTTAGTTTCCTCAGTATTAAGGGCGTCCTCAGAAGTATCGGATTCCTGGGGCAGTGTGAAATCAGTCTTCAGAAAAATAGCTGCAAAACAGTCTCCATTTAGTTAAGATCCCAGGCACAAGGTATTAAATGAGAATATTTGCCTGTGTTATATCATTTAATCCTTATAACAGCTCCACAGAGGAGGTATCACTACTCTCTGTACTTTAGATGAGGAAATAAAAGATCAAAAGTTTAAGAATGGATCAAAGTCACAGAGCTAGGAGACCTTGTTCTTTCCACACTGCCTTCACTCTAATATATTATCATTTATCAATAGAGCAGTCAACCCACTGAGCAGGCAATAGGTATTGATTCCACATTAACTTCTAATAGTGAAGCACTAATGAGCTGCTCCTCCAAACGAAGTAAACGTAGAACAGAATAAGAAATGGAAAATCTAGAGTCAAAGGAAATACATGGCCTAAATCATGAAAGTGGCAGATAGGAGTCCCTAAATGACAGCTTTGCACATGGCCTAGAAAGAGATGACTCATACAAAAGAACAAGGACAGAGAGCCCTAACGGACACAGAAAAGAGGGATTTGAGATAGGAAGTGACTTGGCAGATGTACAATGGCACATTTGAAAAATAGTAAGAAAATCTCTAGAAAATAATTCAAATGAGAAAAAAACAGGAAAGAAGTAGCTCAAAGGGTAGAAAAAGCTAAAATATATATATATATATATATACATAATCAGTGTTCTGCAATGTGACTTTGTGACAGACAGTGAAAGTGAAGTCGCTAGTTGTGTCCTACTCTTTGTGACTCCGTGGACTGTAGCCCACCAGGCTCCTTGGTCCATGGGATTCTACAGGCAAGAATAATGGAGTGGGTTGCAATTACCTTCTGCATGGGATCTTCCCAACCCAGGGATTGAACCCAGGTCTCCTGCATTGCAGGCAGACGCTTTATCCTCTGGGCCACCAGGAAACCTAGTTATAATGATGCAGTGATGGAAACTACATCTGATCCTACATCTTAGTAGGTGACTGTGATGCAGACACTTCTGCTTCTGAGCTCAGTTTTATCAGCAGTAAAGATGGAAATTGGGTCCCTCCCATATCTTTCAGGTAGCCAGGATTTCTTGGTGGCTCAGGGTAAAGAATCTGCTTCCAGTGCAGGAGATCTGTGTTCAGTCCATGAGTCGGGAAGATCCCCTGGAGAAGGAAATGGCAACCCACTCCACTATTCTTGCCTGGAGAATTCCATGGACAGAAGAGCCTGTCAGGATACAGTCTATGGGGTCAAAAAGAGTTGGACGTGACTGAGCGACTATCACTCATTCACTCTCAAGACCTGGCAAGTGTTGAAGGGCAATCATTTTCAGAAGTGAGCTTTTCCTATAAAGAATGTTTAGCAATGTGCTTCGAAAAACTGAAGAGAAGACCAAGTTCTTTCAAGAACTCATAATTACAAGGAAATATGATTCACTAGAAAGGTAGGTAATTTTAAACTCCAATACTTTGGCCACCTCATGGGGAAGAGTTGACTCATTGGAAAAGACTTTGATGCTGGGAGAGATTGGGGTCAGGAGAAGAAGGGGATGACAGAGGATGAGATGGCTGGATGGCATCACTGACTCACTCAATGGACGTGAATCTGAGTGAACTCTGGAAGTTAGTGATGGACAGGGAGGCCTGGTGTGCTGTGATTCAAGGGCAGCAAAGAGTTGGACACGACTGAGCGACTGAACTGAGCTGAACTGAGGCCAGGTAGGAATCCTTTTGCAATTAGTTAATACAATTCACTAGGAAAATTGAATGACCCAACAGAAGCATATGCTACAAATATAAATCAAATATTTAAGTTTCAGTACATAAATGACTTACAAAATAAGAAAAAATGAGTGAATTCACTCATATTTAGAGAAATCTAGAGATCATTTAGAACCTTTCATCTGTGAGACTGGCAAATTTCAGTTGTCCAAGCTAGTGCTGTCAAGAGAGTAGGAAAAAAGATACTCTCAGAGATGGCTGGAGAAACTATTAACATAGGGAATTATCTGTCAATATCTGCTACAATTTAAAATATGCATACATTTTGAACTTTTGAAATGTCACTTTGAGGCTTTTATCCAATAAATATATTAGCACATTTTATGATGAGATAAGATGTAGATTGATATTCAGCTAAGAAATACCTCTTTCTAGAAAAATAATAAACAAATGAACCAGGAACCAGTTAGTCACCTTAGTAAACCACCCCTAAGGAGCAGCCCTGCTGGCAGCCTTTGCTAATACAGACATAGTAAGTGGGAAGCAAGCTCCTAGGTGTCACTGATCACCCATTGTTGACTCACTTTGAAGTGTACTGTCAAGGTTGTCAAGTCCTTTCTCAAGACCAGTTTTCAGCTTCCTCAGAACATCCTTGCCAAGATTGTCGAGAAGAGACGCTGAGGTCCCGGCAAGCAGGCCGCACAAGAGAACAAGTTTCCAAAGCTGAAACATCTTGTCCGGACACCTGGACAGTCATGGGAGGAACAGGAGTGAGAATTACCCACAGGGAATCAGGATCTCGGATGAGCACCTATCACTCTGACACTCAGCAGTGCTTGAAGATAGACGTGGTTATCTCCTCTCTTAGAGATGGGCAGCCCAGCTCAAAACGCCAGAGAAACTTTCTTGCCCAGAGATAACAACCAGTGTATGAAGGCACTAACCCCAAAAGTCTCTTTACAAGAGGTCCTTGACACATGCTATTCCTCTGCTTGGAACATTTCCCTCGTCTCTCATTTTAAGCTGAGTTACTTTTACTGACTTTCCAGCTTCAGTAGGACATCGTGTCCTCGAGATCTCTCCCCAGAGTCTCGGTTATGAGGCCCCACTCCACTATCTTGCTGCCTTCATTCACTGTTCAGAGTCCTGGGTAGCAATTAGTGACGACTTGACTTCCTTTCCCACCCACCTGTGAATGGCTTAGAGGAGGGGTTGTGACTTATTTCATGGTTGAATTCCCAACTCATAGCAAAAAACCGCACCTAGGCCGTGTTAGTGTTAGTCACTCAGTTGTGTCTGAGTCTTTGTGACCCCATGGACAGTGCCTGCCAGCCTCTCTATCCACAGGATTCTCCAGGCAAGAACCCTGAATGGGTTGCTGTGCCCTCCTTCAGGGGAACTTCCTGACCTAGGGATCAAACCCATGTCTCTTATGTCCCCAGGGCTGGCAGGAGGGTTCTTTGCCAAGCACCTAGTACAGTCCAACAGAATAAAGTTTGCGGATTAAAAATATGAACAAATAAGTGGGCTCCACATCATGACACTGTATTCACTGATTTTGACACTTCTGCCTATTGACTCTACTCGTTAATTCTCTCTATTCAAAATATTAGTCAATTCAAAGGTCCTATCCCCTGCCTTTCCCCCGATAGTCTTCTGAAGGGAGTCCCTGGTGGCTCAGATGATAAAGACTGAAATGCAGGAGATCCGGATTGGATCCCTGGCTCAGGAGACCCTCTGGAGAAGGAAATGGCAAACTGCTCCAGGATTCTCATCTGGAGAAATCCATCGATAGAGGAGCCTGGTGAGTGACTGGCCATGGGGTTGCAAAGAGTCAAGCACAGCTGAATAACTAACACCTTTACCTTCACCCCTATGTTTCTTGTTCCCCCAAAATTCTGAGGCCTCCATGTGGAGTGAAATCAAGAGGGAAACCCAGCAGTCACAGATTTGAATAAATATACTTACAAGTCCTTGCTCCTCTGCAGAGTCTTCTGGAATTCTGCTGGGTGGTGATGGCCCATAACTTATATTGGTGGCAATGGGGTGGGAAGCTGTTCCCGGAAACAAGCCCTTTGTCCAGAGCCATCCAAGGGGACTCCAATGAAAATAACCCCTGTCCGGAGTGAACAGGAAGACTTCCGAAACAAAGGTCACTCAGGATGCTTGAACTGGATGGCTATGGAGAGGACTTTGTGCCAAGACTAAGAGCAGGTTCCCATGGAGCCTCCAAGTTGGTAGCCGTGCATGTGGGGGGCAGGGGTAAATACTGAGATGAATTGGAGAATATTCTGGTGATGGTATTCATAGAGATCATTAGCTTAATTTTATCAGCACTTGGAAATTCAGGAGGGCTCAGAGAGGGAAAGCAGCCAGCCTGTAAGAGAGGGACAGAGATGGGGCTAGACGTGCGGCCCATGGCATCAGGGTCAGTGACCAGTGAGGTCATTCTTCCCCAACCTTCCCTTGTTTCTGAGTGCTCTCCATAGCATCCCTCACTGTGGAAGCAGCCTCAGGACAAATGTTGCAATGACAGGCTGCTCAGGACCACCCTCCCCATCTGCCCACTCCACTGACTCAGTAGGCTTTCTGCTGAGAGGGAATATAGTCTGCCTCCGTATATATCCGCATATGTGCGGTATCCCTCTGCACACTAGCCCCCAACTCCTCTACTCTCTGTGCTGCTGCCAGAAGGTAAAACCCTCACCTTAAACCAAAGTCCCAACATGCCCGTTTGTCATCTACTCACTGCCACCTGAAACTCACCTACCTCTCTCTCATGGCCCTACTGTCTTCCTTCTTTTCCAGTCATATGTCAAATTCATGCTGATTTGGCCCTCTGCACAGATCATTCCCTCTCTGTAAAGATCTGCTCTTGGGAGGGGGTTTCAGGATGGGGGACACATGTACACCCCTGGCTGATTCATGTCAGTGTATGGCAAAAACCACTACAGCATTGTAAAGTAATTAGCCTCCAATTAAACTAAGTAAGTTAATTAAAAAAAAATCTGCTCTTGAAGCCAGTGTGAGTTGAGTCCTGGCATTCAAACTCAAAGTAAGTCCTGACTTCACAAATGTTTAGACTCATATCACCGCCTGTCTTTGAAAGACAACTCCAGGTTCGAATAAGCACATTGTAAGCATAGCAGACATCACAGCCACAGGAGAGCTTAGAGTTCAACTTAACCTCCTTGCTGGGGAGTCTGGGGAGCCTATGGTCCAGAGAAGGAGAAGGAAGCATCCAAAGCTACACATGAAATGAACCCAACTCATTTATCTCTTCCACTTCACATCTTTTCAGTTTGCTGAAATTTTCTGCTTGGGCAATAGCTTTTAAAGAAAGAGATTAAATAAAACCATTGAATAAGTTTGTTTAAACTGTGGATGCCTGACGTCCACCTTATTTACTTAGGGTCAGGGGCTCCAGGGTGGCTGGACCGAAATGGAGTTAAACGGACGAAGGTGGCACAAAGGTACTTTTGACCTTGAGTTCTAAGAGCTATGCTCCCACCCCAACCTCTGGACCCCACCTCTGCCTAGACTTGACCGCACAGCACTAGGTGCTTATCCTGCTTCATCTTGTGTCACCTCATCAGCAGCCAGGTAGGTGTGTTACAGCCCTCATTTCTTGACAAGGGGCGTGAGGCTCACAAGGGGAGGATGACTTTCTCAAGGCCAAGCAGACGGGAAGGGCCAGAGCTGGAGAGAGCGCCCAGTTCTGCACCCTCTCCCACCGGGACTGGCTGCTCCCACTCTCGGCCTCTGGGGCAGCAGCGAGTCTCACTCTTTGGCCGCAGTGTTTAGAAGCCTATGGGCCCCAGCCAGTGCGTGGCCCTGGGCTTGGCACTGCAGCTCTACTTTCACCCTTGGGTCTAATGGCAACCCTCTAAGGAGGTCTGGAAGCCCCGTTTTCCAGTTGAGGAACTGAGACTTAAAAAAGAGAGGTGACTGGCCCAGGCTCAAAATAACAAGAACCTAGCATTGTGTTCTCAGGGAAGGACCTTTCACTGAGATCACATTGAGGCCAGCTGGTCGGTCAGGAGAGTCCTTAGGTTTGAATAGCTTGTTTACTTCTTGACCTCTGCTGTTTGGGTTGGTTGTAATGCCTGGTGCATTGGGCATAGGTCAGCCAGGAACACCGGGTCCAGGAAACACAGGTGGGTGCCCACATGGCATTAGGCTGTTAGCACCGGATAGAGAGCTCAGGTCACTCAGGGACAGTGTCCTCCATTCACCCAACCACACCTCAGCAAGTGTTGTAGCCCTGTCCCTGACATGAACGCAGGCAGAGCCGAGTAGTGGTAAAGCCAGAGGTTTGGGGGGCTAGTGTTCCTTACGCCTATTCTGGTCCATCATCAGAGCACAGGGAAAATGCCCAATCCTGTGGTGGGAACTGAGGATGCCATCCAGTAGAACCTTGGACTGGCCAGCAGACTCAGCTCACAGGCTGTCAGGACCCAATGCTGCAGATGTCTGAAGCCCCTCCTCCCCTGGTTGTGGGCACAGAGCTGAGGATTGTGCAGAAATCTTGTGCAGAAATCTTGTGCAGAGAATTGTCCCAGCTCAGGAACGTGGCCCAAGGGACTGAGTGTGACATAGTGACCTCAGACCTGGTGTTGGCCTCAAAACTTCAGCCTGCTCATTGTAAAATAGTGAGACAACTCCATGCCAAAGGGCAAAATGGAAATTGCATACCCCAACTCTGGGGAGACAAAATACAGTCTTGAAGTATTCCTTTCCAGTTTGGAATCAATCTGTTGTCCCATGTCCGGTTCTAACTGTTGATTCTTGTCCTGCATACAGATTTCTCAGGAGGCAAGTAAGGTGTCTGGTATTCCTATCTCTTTAAGAATTGTCCACATCTTGTTGTGATCTGCACAGTCAAAGGCTTTGGCCTAATTAATAAAGCAGAAGTAGATGTTTTTCCGGACCTCTCTTGCTTTTTCAATAATCCAAAGGATGTTGGCACTTTGTCCATCTGATTCCTCTGTCTTTTCTAAATCCAGCTTGAATATCTGGAAGGTTATGGTACATATACTGCTTAAGCCTCTCAGAGAATTTCGGGCATTGCTTCACTAGTGTGTGAGACGAGTGCAATTGTGCAGCAGTTTGAACATTCTTTGGCATTGCCTTTCTTTGGGATTGGAATGAAAACTGATCTTTTCCAATCCTGGGGCTGCTGCTGAGTTTCCCAAATTTGCTGACATACTGAGTGCAGCACTTTCACAGCATCATCTCAGGATCTGAAATAACTCAACTAGAATTCCATCACCTCCATTAGCTTTTTTCTAGTGATGCTTCCTAAGGCCCACGTGACTTCACATTCCAGGATGTCTGGTTCTAGGTGAGTGATCATACATCGTGGTTATCTGGGTCATGAAGATGTTTTAATATACTTTTTCTGTTTATTCTTGTCACCACTTCTTCATATCTTCGGCTTCTGTTAGATCCATACCATTTCTGTAATTTATTGTGCCCATCATTGCATGAAAAGTTCCCTTGGTATCTCTAATTTTCTCAAAGAGATCTCTAGTCTTTCCCATTCTATTGATTACCTCTCCATGCTGTTCTTGGGAACTCTGCATTCAAATGGGTATATCTTTCCTTTTTTCCTTTGCCTTTAGCTTCCCTTCTTTTCTCAGCTATTTGTAAGGCCTCCTCAGACAACCATTTTGTGTTCTTGCATTTCTTTTTCTTGGGGATGGTCTTGCTCTCTGCCTCCTGTACAGTGTTATGAAACTCCATGCATAGTTCTTCGGACACTCATCAGATCTAATCCCTTGAATCTGTTTGTCACTTCTACTTTATAATTGTAATGGATTTGATTTAGGTCATACCGGAAGGCTTTAGTGATTTTTCCTACTTTCTTCAATTTCAGTCTGAATTTGGCAATAAGGAGTTCATGATCTGAGCCACAGTTGCTCCCAGTCTTGTTTCTGCTGACTGTATAGAGTTTCTCTCTTTTTGCCTGCAAAGAACGTCGTCAATCTGATTTTGGTATTGACCATCTGGTTATGTCCATGTGTAGAGTCTTCTCTTGTCTTGTTGGAAGATGCTGTTTGCTATGACCAGTGATTTCTCTAGGCAAAACTCTGTTTGCATTTGCCCTGCTTCATTCTGTACTCCAAGGCCAAATTTGCCTGTTACTCCAGGTATCTCTTGACTTCCTACTTTTGCATTCCGATCCCCTATGATGAAAGGATATATTTGAGGGATATTAGTTCTAGAAGGTCTTATAGGTCTACATAGAACCATTCAACTTCAGTTTTCTTCACCATTACAGATTGAGTCATAGACTTTGATTACGGTGAATTTGAATGGTTTGTCTTGGAAATGGACAGAGTTCATTAGGTCATTTTTGAGGTTGCACCCAAGTACTGCATTTCAAACTCTTTTGTTGGCTATGAGGGCTATTCCAAAAAGTTGGCTTAAAACTCAACATTCAAAAAACTAAGATCATGGCATCTAGTCCCATCACTTCATGGTAAATAAGCGGGAAACAATAGAAACTGTGAGAGACTCTATTTTTGTGGGCTCTAAAATCACTGGAAATAGAAAGTGCAGCCATGAAATTAAAAGATGCTTGCTCCTTGGAAGAAAGCTATGACCAATGTAGACAGCATACTAAAAAGCAGATTCATGTATAATATCATATAAGAAATGAATCGCCAGTCTAGGTTCGATGCAGGGTGCAGGATGCTTGGGGCTGGTGCACCGGGTGACCCGGATGGTTTTTGTTGGGGGGGTGAGGTGGGAGGGGGGTTCGGGATTGGAACCACATGTACTCCCATGGCAGATTCATGTTGATGTGTCACAAGACCAATACAATATTGTAAAGTAATTAGCCTCCAATTAAAATAAATAAATTTATATTTTAAAAAAAGCAGAGACAGTACATTGCCAACAAAAGTCTGTCTCATAAAGCTATAGTTTTTCCAGTAGTCATGTATGGATGTGAAAATTAGACCATAAAGAAAGCTGAGCACTGTAGAATTGATGCTACTAAATTGTGGAGTTGGGGAAGATTCTTGAGAGTTCCTTGGACTGCAAGGAGATCAAACCAGTCAATTCTAAAAAGAATCAGCCCTGAATATTCATTGGATGTACTGATGCTAAAGCCGAAACTCCAATACTTTGGCCACCTGATGAGAAGAACTGACTCATTGGAAAAGACCCTGGTGCTGGGAAAAATTGAAGGCAGAAGGGGGTGACATAAGAGGATGAGATGGTTGGATGGCATCGCCTGCTTGATGGAATGAGTTTGAGCAAACTCCAGGAGTTGGTGACGGACAGGTAAGCCTGGCAGGCTACAGTCCATGGGGTCACAGAGAGTCATGCATGACTTAGTGACTGAACTGAACCCTGGGGTTCAGTGAATTGGGTTCAAATCCTCTTTTTGTATGCTTCTGGCTATTTGGCCTGGACAAGGAGCTTCATCTCCCTGAGTCTCAGGTCCCCTAAGTGTGAAATGGGGCTAATTGCGGGCCTCTCCTCCCAGGGGTGACATGAGAAGAGGTGGGATAATGTGTGTAGCCCCTGATACACGGTTACTACAGTGATGATGATTACAATTGTTGCTGGTGTCACCTCACTCCCCTCCGGCTCCGGTTTCTCCTGTTTGTGACCCCACTGCACAGGGTTCTGGAGAGACTGTATTGGGAGGATTAAGCAGCCAATATGCTTAACCAATTGCAACTGCATTTCTCATTTTTTGCGTGCAGTAAAGACTAAATGAGTTTGAATGGGCTCAGATCTACAGGAGACCTATGTTCACAAATTCTGGCACCCTTGGATGCTAATAGGTAGCCCGTGGCACAGATGGTTCCTCATTCTCCCTGAGTTTCCCTTCTGGGATCAAGTTAGTGAGTTTGAACTGTGGTCTCAAGTAGGACTCTGATTGCTTGTAGGGCCTGAAGGGAGCTTTCTGCCAAGATCCCCTCCCTGGAAGCTTCTGGGCTTGGAGGGGAGGGCTGATTCGTGCTGTCTGCCACAAGGTCAGGAGGAAAGAGTGGAGACTGATGTTGCCAGTGCAGGACCAGGTCCTCTCTAAGGTGCGTGCTGCCAGTGACACCACATGCTCGTGGAACGGCGGACCCTGAGACTCGCCTGGTGCTGGAGGAAGGAGAGGAGACCCTGACCTGGTTTCACTCTTGGCTCTGTTAATAACCTGCTTTGTGACTCTGACCAAGACATTAGTTTCCTCCCACAGTATCCATTTCCTCCAACTACAAGATCAACT
>SJYF01004644.1:324879-335305 GCA_006410515.1 Procapra przewalskii | reverse complement strand
CAAACTTATTCTTTTTAAGGGCTGAGTAATACTCCATTGTGTATATGTACCACAGCTTTTTATCCATAATAGCAAGGACATGGAAACAACCTAGAGGTCCATCAGCAGATGAATGGATAAGAAAGCTGTGAATAACCTTTAATGTATGCTTTTTGTAAGCATAGGGCTTCCCTCGTGGCTAAGAGGTAAAAAATCTGCTTGCCAATGCAGGAGACGTATGTTTGGCCCCTGGATTGGGAAGATCCCTTGGAAAAGGAAGTGGCAACCCACTCTAGTATTCTTCCCTGGGAAATACTATGAACAGAGGAGCCTGGCAAGCTACTGTCCATGGGGTCGCAAAAGAGCTGGACACGACTGAATAACTAAGCACCAACAATGAGTTAACACAGATCTTAATTTGATAGTTCTTTGAAGGAGAGAAGTGTAACATATAAAAATTATTAGCAAGGAGAGTCATGTCTAATGGTGAAAAGACAGCATAACAGAGCTTCCATGGAAAGGGAATTTGAAGAGACTCAGCGCAATTAAAAGTAAATCCTTTCACTCAGAAATGCCATTTCTAAGAATTTATTTTTTGACTGTTTGTTGAAGTGTTCTTTAAAATATTAATGATTAGGAGTGGTATAAATATCTAAATATCTCATAAAAACTACTTAAGTGAATTATGATGCTTTGATAAAATGCCATGCAGCTGCTAAAAATTCTCAGCTTCATGCATATTCTCTCATAGCATTTCTAAAATATACTGAGAACTAAACAAGTGAGACACAAATAATTATGTACAGTTTTCTGTCAGCGTCAGTGTTAGTCACTCAGTTGTTTGCTATAATTTGTGAAAAATAACAGATGTGTGTGTGTCCATGTATTTATACATATTCATACAAATACATTTAGGTTTGCGTACACAGTCGATACTCAAGATATCTAAGGTCTTTGGAGAGATAACTGAATGGTCAAATGTCTGTGGAAGGAGGTGAGAAGGAGATTTCCTATCTAATTTTGTGCCACTAGAATGTATTATTTTATCTAAATAATTAAAATTTATTATAAAATTATTGCAAGAGCAAAAATACAAACAGTGAAGTACAGAGTTTTAATGTGCTTTTGTTTTATCAATTTTGTTGTTAAATGTATACACATCACTTTAGTGTTCACAGCTTTTTCTATTTGAAGCTTTCAGAAACATCAGGACTTTGTATCATTAATTTGGAAAACTCAAATTCAGGTAGTTTATTGTTGGAAACAACGGAGGTAACTCAGTGGGTGAGATGTCCCTATAAATATATTTAAACACAACAAGCAATTAACTGAATATTTTGAATTAAATAATGTTTGTCTGAATTTTAGCAGCTCATGATTCACAGTCCTTTTAAAGGATCTGTTTGTCTCAGTAAGTCTGTTTAAAAATTTCCCTTAAATTACTATACACAACCAGTAATTTGTGATTTAAAAAAAACAACAAAAATTGACTATCCTGAGGCACACTGTCAAGTATCTCATGGTCACTTCAGTGGGGAAATTTCAAGTAAAATCACTTGGGTACTGAAAAACCTTACTCTTTGTTCTAGAACAATAAAAAAACATGTTTATTTAGAGTAGAATATAATTTAGATTATTCATGAAATTAATGTCATATGAAAAAAAGGGAAGGGGAGAAAAAAGAAAACAATTCTCTATAAAAATTCAATTCAGTTCAGTCACTCAGTCGTGTAAAACTCTTTGCGACCCCATGAACCACAGCACTCCAGGCATCGCTGTCCATCACCAACTCCCGGAGTCCACCCACACCCATGTCCATTGAGTCGATGATGCCATCCAACCATCTCATCCTCTGTTGTCCCCTTCTCCTGCCCTCAATCTTTCCCAGTATCAGGGGCTTTTCCAATGAGTCAGCTCTTTCCATCAAGTGGCCAAAGTATTGGAGTTTCAACCTCAACATCAGTCCTTCCAATGAACATCCAGGACTGATCTCCTTTAGGATGGACTGGTTGGATCTCCTTGCAGTCCAAGGGGCTCCCAAGAGTCTTCTCCAACACCACAGTTTAAAACCATCAGTTCTTTGGTGCTCAGCTTCTTTATAGTCCAACTCTCACATCCACACATGACCACTGGAAAACCATAGCCTTGACTAGACAGACCTTTGTTGGCAAAGTAATGCCTCTGCTTTTTAATATGTTGTCTAGGTTGGTCATAACTTTCCTTCCAAGGAGTAAGTGTCTTTTAATTTCATTGCTGCAATTGTCATCTGCAGTGATTTTGGAGCCCGAAAAAATAAAGTCTGACACTGTTTCCACTGTTTCCCCATCTATCTGCCATGAAGTGATGAACCAGATGCCATGATCTTAGTTTTCTGAATGTTGAGCTTTAAGCCAACTTTTTCACTGTGCTCTTTCACTTTCATCAAGAGACTGTTTAGTTCTTCTTCACTTTGTGCCATAAGGATGGTGTCATCTGCATATCTGAGGTGATTGAAATTTCTCTTGACAATCTTGATTCCAGCTTGTGCTTCCTCCAGCCCAGCATTTCTCATGATGTACTCTGCATATAAGTTAAATAAGCAGGGTGGCAATATACAGCCTTGACATATTCCTTTTCCTATTTGGAACCAGTCTGTTGTTCCATGTCCAGCTCTGTTGCTTCCTGACCTGTATACAGGTTTCTCAAGAGGCAGGTCAGGTGGTCTGGTATTCCCATCTCTTTCAGAATTTTCCACAGTTTGTTGTGATTCACACAGTCAAAGGCTTTGGCATAGTAAATAAAACAGAAATAGATATTTTTCTGGAACTCTCTTGCTTTTTCAATAATCCATCATATATTAGCAATTTGATCTCTGGTTCCTCTGCCTTTTCTAAAACCAGCTTGAACATCTGGAATTTCATGTTTCACGTACTTGTTGAAGCCTGGCTTGGAGAATTTTGAGCATTACTTTACTAGCGTGTGAGAAGAGTACAATTGTGCAGTAGTTTGAGCATTCTTTGGCATTGCCTTTCTTTGGGATTGGAATGAAAACTGACCTTTTCCAGTCCTGTGGCCACTGCTGAGTTTTCCAAATTTGCTAGCATATTGAGTGCAGCACTTTCACAGCATCATCTTTCAGGATTTGAAATAGCTCAACTGGAATTCCATCATGTTGACTAGCTTTGTTTGTAGTGATGATTCCTAAGGCCCACTTGACTTCACATTCCAGGATGTCTGGCTTTTGGTGAGTGATCACACCATCATGATTATCTGGCTCATGAAGCTCTTTTTTTGTACAGTTCTTCTGTGTATTTTTGCCACCTCTTCTTAATATCTTCTGCTTCTGTTGGTCGGTACAATTTTTGTCCTTTATTGAGCACATCTTTGCATGAAATGTTCCCTTGCTATCTCTTATTTTCTTGAAGAGTGTTATGCCCAAGTCGTGAAATTTCCTAATGACCACCAGGGAGCCGATATCTGATGCAAAAGCAAGAGAGTTTTTATTACCAAGCTCAAGCTGGGGCTCCCACCGTTAACGACACAATGGCTATAGGGAGGAGCCCCGGGTTTTGGGTTACATTGCTTATATAGGGAGTGTTCATGAAAAAAAAAAAAGAATTTCTATTAGGGGGATGTCTGATTGGTCACTTTCTTTCAAAGGGTTGTGTATTGGTTTTTGATTGGTCCCTGTTACCTAGGTAGACCACAAGTTCCTGAACGTTAAGTCAGGAGATTCTGATCTGGGGCTGATTGGCTCATGGGTGGTGGGGTGAGGTCAGGGGATTTCCAAAGGCTCTTTTCCTGGAACCTTACAAAATGAAGTTTTTCTGTTAACAAAATGGAGTAGCTTAGATTCTTCATTCCCCCCTTCTCTAGGATCCTTGACAGACCCAATCATGGGTCTGGGGTCAGCTCTTTATTGTCTCCCACTAAGGGGAGTATTGGCAAGGCCGTATATTGGGATCTAAGTACCATGAGCTGCACCGTGTTGATGTGGCTTTTAATGAAGGCCACCAATTTGTTTAGTAAGCATGGCCCAAAGGTGAGTAGCAGTAACAAGATAATCAGGGGCCCCACCAAGGAAGATATGAGAGTTGTGAACCAGGGGGATGAGTTGAACCAGGATTCAAACCAATTTTGAGACATTTCTCTTTCTCTTTTTCTCTGACTCAGCCCTTCTCTTATCTTGGCCAGGGACTCCCTGACTACCCCCGAGTGATTCACATAAAAACAACATTCTTCCCTTAATGCAGCACGTAGGCCCCCCAGTTGTAGAAAAACCAAATCCAATCTCCTTTTATTCTGCAGTACCACTTCCGCCAGAGAACTCAGTGACTCTTGGAGGTGGCTGATTGAGCTTTCCAGTCTTTCAATATCAAGATCAATGGCTGCTCTTAGGTTAGAATAGTGTTGATTCTGCACTATTAAAGAGGCTATCCCAGTTCCTGCCCTGGCCGCCCCTAACCCCAGTAGGACTGTAAGGGTTAAGGCTGAAACTGGCTCTCTCTTGGACCGGGGCGAGGCTTTTTCTAGTTTTAGGAGGAGTTCAACATTGGAGTGATAGAACAGTTGGGGGACTAATAGCACCAATATACAAAAATCTTTGGAGTCCTTTAGTACCTGCCCATGAATACAAGGTGCTAAGCCTGTGGAACATGCCCACCAATTTTCTTGGGGAGGCACCAGGTACTCGGTTGTTTTTATAGAGACTATGGAATTGCAGGGGCTTCCCTTGTGGTGCAGAGGTTAAAGCATCTGCCTGCAATGTGGGAGACCTGGGTTCAATCCCTGGCTCAGGAAGATCCCCTGGAGAAGGCAATGGCAACCCACTCCAGTATTCTTGCCTGGAGAATCCCATGGACGGAGGAGCCTGGCGGGCTACAGTCCACGGGTTGCAAAGAGCCGGATACAACTGAGCGACTTCACTTCACTTTCACTTATGGAATTGCAGAGGTGCTGATAGGTTAGGGGAATATTCCCTATGCAAAGGCCCTGCCCAGTTACTCATTGGAGGGTTAATCTGGCGTCTCCTTTTTGCTGCAATCAGCAAGCTCTGTGGTCTCTGGTTTGAATGTAAATTCCCGGGACAGCTATACCTTCATAATAGGGGGGTTTGATGTCATAACATAACTAGCAACTGCTAGTCAGGTCCAGGAGAGTGGAATTTAGGACCCCATAGGTGTTGATTATCATGTTAAATAATGGGTCCTGATCGTCTTTAATTAGGTCCCATAAGGCTAACTTGAGGGGAGTTGTTTGTATTCCTGATGTAGGGCCCTGAAGGCGTTTGGGTAAGCTCTTGAGCTGGGTTGTGGGCAGGCCAAACAGGGGCGTGGGTAGGCTCTCGTGGCACTAAGACTGAATTGGGCCCTATGCCCTGATTTAGGCTGATTTGTATGGGTCCTACTTTTAACCTGACAGTAAACAGCAACCCATTATCATATCCTGACTGATATAGCCGGAGGCCCCAGGATTGTCCGGCTTCCCAACCGGGGAACTTTTTTCCTTCAGTTGAGAATTTAAGCCTCACCGGATTTCAAAGAAAGTTCATACAAGGCCCAGTTATGAGGGACACCCTTCCATGTCCCCCAGTTGACCCAGTGGGCACCGGAATGCGACCCAAGGTAATCAAGTCACCATGAATAGGGGGCACCCAATCGACCATCCCTGTAGACTCGCATCTTCAAGCAGCGCAGTAAAACTTGTCAGCCCCCCAGCAGTTATTGATGGTCGCCCAGTTCCGTCTCCCTTTGGGGCACACGTAGAAGGGTGTTTCCTGTAAGCCTGCCCATTGAATGTAGTGCCTGTATCCAGGTCCTGAGTTAGTGGGGGGCCGAGTATTGCACCTATTAGTGCCACCCCCACATTCGGGCTTGCCGGGCGTCTTTACCTCCCATTTGCGGATGTCCCAAGATCTGGCGGCCAGAAGACAGAGGTCGAATTCCAAGTCCAGCCACCAGGTGTTTTGGGGATGAATGGCCGAGGTGGAGTTAATTACTTCTCCTGTAGTTGTGCTTAGAATCATCCAAGTCAGGTTCATCGGTTGATGAAGGTTAGTGGCAGCACTAAGCTATAGGGACAACAGCATAAACAGTACTTTTATCGCCTTTGTAGCTTGAGTTTGAGTGGATTTGTTTTGTCCAGCTTGGTCTTCCACTGGGGAAGGAATTCTTCCCTTAGAGCGAACAGGTCCACAGGCTGTACGTGGGTGTAGTGAACCCAAGTGGATATGCCATCAACCTTGAGAGCAGTGGGTGTCGTCAAGACACTAGGAAAGGCCCTTTCCACCTGGGCTCTAGGGTCTCTTGACAATGCCAGTGCATGTACACCCAATCTTCTGGTTGGTAGCGGTGGGGTTCAGGTGGTGGGCCTGATTCATATAATGCCTTGAGCCTCTTCCATGTGTCTCTGTGGGAGTATTGTAAGGACCGGAGACAAAAGAGTATTCTTTGGTCATCTATTTCTTTTAGCACCTCTGTTTTTAGGTTAGGAATTATTGGGGGAGATATCCCATACATAATTTTGAAGTGGGTAAGTCCCAGTTGGTTAGGGGGAGTTTCACACCCAGTATAGGACAAGGGGAGGAGAGCTACCCAGTCCCTGCCAGTCTCAGCAACGAGTTTTGTTAATGTTTCTTTGAGTGTCCTATTCATCCTTTCTACTTGTCCTGAGCTCTGGGGCCCATAAGTGCAATGTAACTTCCACCTAACCCCCAAAGCCTGGGCTACCGCCTGGCTTACCTGTGATACAAAGACTGGCCCATTGTCCGACCCCACCTGTGCAGGAAACCCGAACCACTGCAAGATGTCTTCAATCAGCTTTTTGGCCACCACCTGTGCTGTTTCTCTCTTGGGGAAAGCTTCTACCCACCCTGAGAAGGTATCTATGAATACCAGTAGATATTTGTATCCATATTTACCCAGTTTTACCTCAGTGAAGTCCACCTCCCAGTATGTTCCTGGCTGACTCCCGTGTTCTCTAGACCCGTGGTTGGCTGGGTGATGGGCAGCGTTAGTGAGCTGGCAGGCCTTGCAGGTTGATATGATATTTTCTATCGTTGATCTGAATTATCTCATGGTAATCTTGGTGTGTCTAATCAGGTCCTGCATTTTGCGGGTTTCCAGGTGAGTGGCATGATGCATCCTCAGTAACACCTGCTTTCCTAGTTCCTCCAGGAGGATCAGGGAGCTGTCCACTGCCTTCTAGCACCCGGCCAGTTGTTGGGTTATAGGTAAACTTTCTATCCAGTGTAAGTCTCTTGGTGAGTAGTTGGGTAAAGCTGGCAGAACAGGGCTCCCGGGGTCTGGCAATTGAAGGGTGGCTTCTATCACGGTACCCTGGGCTGCATCTCAGGCTGCTCTGTCTGCCAAATTATTTCCCTTTGAGGTCAGGGTGTCTGACTTTTGGTGTCCCAGGCAGTGTATTATGGCTAGTTTTTTGGGAAGCCATAATGCAGAGAGGAGGGCTTTTATTTCTTCTTTATTTTTGATTGTTTTACCTTCGGCCATGAGGAGTCCTCTCTCTGTAGATGGCCCCATGTGTATGGGCAGTAGCAAAGGCTACATCGGTAATGATGTAAAGTTTTTTGTCCTTCCCCAACAGGAGGGCTTTTGTTAGGGTGATTAGTTCAGCCCTTTGAGCCAAAGTGCCGGAGGTAGTGCTTCCACCCACACTATTTGGGTTTCTGTGGTTACGGCTGCCCCTGCATACCTGAGCCCATCTCCAACGGAACTGCTTCCATCCTTATACCAGGTAACTTCAGCATCCGCTAGAGGGCGATCTTGCAAGTCCTCTCGCATTCCATGTACCTGGGCTAGTATGTCACTGCAGTCATGGATTGGGGCTTCCAAATCCAGATTAGGAAGCAGTGTAGCCGGACTGAGAGCAGTAGGCTGCAGAAAGGTGACTCTGGAGGTTTTTAGCAGGAATCCCTGGTAGTGGGTCAGCCGAGCGTTGCTGATCCGCCTATCTGGGGGTTATTTTAGTATGCCCTCAATGGCGTGGGGGGCGGTGATATGCAACTCTTGCCCCAGTGTCAGTTTGTCTGCATCCTTGACCATTAGGGCCACTGCTGCAATCATGCGGAGGCATGGGGGCCAGCCTGACGCCACGGGGTCCAGGCGTTTCGACAAGTAAGCCACCGGCCTCTTCCAAGGTCCCAGATGCTGCATCAGTACCCCTTTTGCCTCTCCTTGTTTTTCATCTACATACAGGAGAAAAGGTTTTGTAACATCAGGCAACCCTAGGGCAGGGGCTGACAGCAGGGCCGTTTTAGTAGTCTTGAAAGCAGTCTCCATCCGCTCCATCCAACTGAAAGCGGTGGTACTTTTTGTGGCTTCATATATAAGGGTTTAGCCAGTTCTGCATAATTTGGGATCCAAAGACGGCAGAAACCAGTGGACCCCCCAAATTCTCTCACCCTTCGAGGTGAATCTGGGGTAGGGATTTTGAGTACTGTCTCCTTTCATGCATCTGACAGTCATCTCTGTCCTTCCTTTAATACATACCCTAAGTAGGTGACCTCTGGTTGGCATATCTGAGCCTTTTTGGCTGAGGCTCGGTACCCTAATTTTCCAAGGGTCCGCAATAGTTCTTGGGTGCCCATAAGGCAAGTCTGTTGGTCCTTTGCTGCAAGTAAGAGGTCATCTACATATTGTAACAAGGTTAGTTGGGGGTGTTGTTGTCTGAACTCACCCAGGTCCTCATGGAGGGCCTCATCGAAGACGGTGGGAAAATTCTTAAATCCCTGTGGCAGCCGGGTCCAGGTCAGCTGGCCGTTGATTCCTTCTTCCGGGTCGGACCATTCAAAGGCAAAAAGCTCCTGGCTTCTGGGCACCAGGGGAAGGCTAAAGAAAGAGTCTTTTAAATCTAGGACCATATACCAGTGATGGTCTGGCGGGAGTGAGCTCAGGAGGTTGTATGGGTTCGGCACTGTAGGATAAATATATAAAACTCAGCAGTTGACTTCTTATAAATCCTGTACTGGAGGATAGTCATGAGAATTTGGTTTTTTGACAGGGAGCAGGGGTTTTTTCCAGGCCAACTGCCAGGGTCTCAAGATTTTCTGGGCTAAGAGCCTGCAAATATGGGGAGTGATCCCCTGTAGGGCCTCCAGGGTCATGGGGTATTGTCGGACCTGGACGGGGTTGGCCCCTGGCTTGAGATCTATGTATATAGGAGGGCGGTGTCTGGCCAAACCGGTTCCCCCTGTCTCGGACCATGCATCAGGAAATTCATCTAGCCATTTTTGAATGTCCACTTGGGGGAGTGTCGGTTTTTGGTGCGACCGATATTCATCTCCTCATTGAATTGTCAGTACTTGAATTGGTCTGCCCAACTGGTCAAGTATTTTAGTTTCCCCAAGGAGGAAGTGAATCTGGGCCCCGATTTTGGTCAACAGGTCTCTTCCCAACAGCGGGAAGGGGCATTCCAGAATGACCAAGAAAGAGTGGGATACGTGGCCCGCACCCAAGTCCACTGATCTCCGGGTAGTCCATTGGTATTGTTTCATTCCAGTAGCCCCCTGCACCCAAGAGGTCTTTCCAGCCAGTTTTCCCCGGGGCTCTAGCAAAACTGAATATTGAGCCCCTATATCGACAAAGAAGTCAATTGGGGTCCCCTCCACTCTTAGGGTTATCCTGGGTTTGGGGAGGGGCACCGAACCCCATCTTCCTAATCGCTCAGCTCTTCGATGGCCGGGATGGGGGTCTTTCGTGGTCCCTTCTTTCTGTTAGGGCATTCCTTGGCCCAATGTCTTCCTCTTTACAATAGGCACATTGGTTCTTTCCTAATGCTGCTCGCGTATGGGGATGGCTCTTACCTTCAGCAGCCATGCGGTGCAATTGGTGCTCCCTCTCTCCTGAGTCAGGAACTGTTGCAGCCAGCAGGATGCGTGCCATGTTACGAGTTTGGCGATCTGCTGCTTTGGCTTGTTTTTCTTCGGGGGTTTCTAGGGGGGTTGTAGACTCTTTCTGCTACTGTTATTAAATCCTGGATACTCTTTTCATCCATGCGTTCTAGTTTTTGTAACTTCTTCCTAATGTCGGGGGCCGCCTGGTTAACAAAATGCATTATCAAAGCAGCCTGAGTGCCTTTTGCTTCTGGATCCATGGGGGTGTATTGTCTAAAGGCCTCCATCAGTCTTTCCAGGAAGGCAGCTGGACTCTCGGTGGGACCCTGCTGAACATCTCCCACTCTAGCTAGGTTAGTGGGTTCCTGTGCAGCTGCCTTAAGCCCCCCCGCCCCCAAAAGAGTCTGGCGGTAGACCTGGAGCCTCTCCTTACCTTGTGCTGTATTGTAATCCCAGTCAGGTCGTGATAAAGGAAAAGAGGTGTTAATTTCATCTATATTAGTGGTGGGTTCTCCATTTGCCCCTGGGACCCTTTTATGGGCCTCATTCTGTATTCTCTCTCTCTCTTCTGTGGTGAAGAGAATCTGGAGCAGCTGTTGGCAGTCGTCCCAGGTGGGC
>SJYF01004644.1:261914-271942 GCA_006410515.1 Procapra przewalskii | reverse complement strand
GGTGATGTCATCTGCATATCTGAGGTTATTGATATTTCTCCCAGCAACCTTGATTCCAGCTTGTGCTTCATCCAGCCAAGCATTTCTCATGATGTACTCTGCATAGAAGTTAAATAAGCAGGGTGACAATATGCAGCCTTGACATACTTCTTTTCCTATTTGGAGCCAGTCTGTTGTTCCATGTCCAGTTCTAACTGTTGCTTCCTGACCTGCATATAGGTTTCTTAAGAGGCAGGTCAGGTGGTCTGGTATTCCCATCTCTTTCAGAATTTTCCACAGTTTATTGTGATCCACACAGTCAAAGGCTTTGGCATCGTCAATAAAGCAGAGATAGATGTTTTTCTGGAACTCTCTTGCTTTCTCCATGATACAGTGGATACTCAGCCATAAAAAGGAACACATTTGAGTCTGTTCTAATGAGGTCAATGAAGTAGAACCTATTATACAGAGTGAAGTGTATCAAAAAAAATAAATACTGTATTTTAACACATATATACAGAATCTAGAAAAATCTTACTGTAGAATTTATTTACAGGACAACAATGGAGAAACAGGGATAGAGAACAGACTTATGACATGGGGAGAGAGGAAGAGAGAGTGAGATGTATGGAAAGACTAACAGGGAAACTTGCATTACCACATGTAAAATAGATAACTAATGGGAATTTGCTCTATGGCTCAGGAAACTCAAACAGGTCCTCTGTATCAACCTAGAGTGTGGGATGGGGAGGGGGATAGGAGGGAGATTCAAGAGGGAGGGGATATACGTACATCTACGGCTGATTCATGGAGAAGGCAATGGCACCCCACTCCAGTACTCTTGCCTGGAAAATCCTATGGGCGGAGGAGCCTGGCGGGCTGCAGTCCATGGGGTTGCTAAGAGTCGGAAAAGACTGAGGGCCTTCAATTTCACTTTTCATTTTCATGCATTGGAGAAGGAAATAGCAACCCACTTCAGTGTTCTTGCCTGGACAATCCCAGGGACGGGGGAGCCTGGTGGGCTGCCATGTATGGGGTCACACAGGGTCGGACAGGACTGAAGTGACTTAGCTTAGCTTATGGCTGATTCATGTGGAGGTTTGACAGAAAGTAACAAAATTCTATAAAGCAATTGTCTTTCAATAAAAAATAATAAAAAAAGAAAGACAAGGATACTCTGTTTGAATGTTAGATTAGCCAAGTGTGGGGAGGGGGCAGGCATTTGCAGGAGAGGAGGACCTGGAGAGAATTGGGATGCAGAGAGAATGGGTTCAGTAATGCACTGCTGAGGGGCCTGTGCCACCAGGACCACGCTTGTTGGCAACAGGCAGGGTTGGGAGTCAAAGGTCAGTGTCGGGAGTCAAAGGTCACTGTCAGGGTTCCGGGGGCTTGTTGCAGGTTGTAAGAAAATCCTCCAAGTGGACACTGAAAAGTGTGAGTAGAAGTGGGGCAAAAAAGAATAGCTTGACCAATTCTGTTAAATGGGAGACAGTGGACATTGGAATGGAGAAGGCAATGGCACCCCACTCCAGTGCTCTTGTCTGGAAAATCCCATGGATGGAGGAGCCTGGTGGGCTGCAGTCCATGGGGTCGCTGAGAGTCGGGCACGACTGAGCGACTTCACTTTCACTTTTCACTTTCATTCATTGGAGAAGGAAATGGCAACCCACTCCAGTGTTCTTGCCTGGAGAATCCCAGGGATGGAGGAGCCTGGTGGGCTGCCGTCTATGGGGTCGCATGGAGCTGGATACGACTGAAGCGACTTAGCAGCAGGACATTGAAATGTGCAAATCTTTTGTCTTTGCTGCAGTTTTCTAAATAAATTGCCCTGCCTTTCATCCAGGTGTGTGTGATTCAGCCAACATGATGCCTTCATTGGGCACCATTTTTTTCCTCATATGTTGAATTTAATTTAGTCTGGCTTTAGAGACAAAAATAGGATGTTTAATATTCATGTATGTAGGTTTACTAGTCACACTTTCAGTCAGCTATTTGCCATATTCTCTACTTCCAAAAATATCAAGAGATGAATTTGAGATTAAGCCTATTATTACATCAAAATTTGCATATTTATTTTATTTTGAATGTGATTAGGAAAGAACATAGATCTTCCTGCTCCCAGGTAAATTCCAAATAAAATGCTGAAAATCAGGTTAGGCTAAACATGAAATGTTTATTTTGGCATTTTATTCATTCTAGACCCCTTTGACCATTAAGTTAATCTGCTATAATATATTCTTATCTGAATATAACTAAGTTTCATTGCTGAACACATAGGTTCCTAAGTGCAGTTTATAATTTAGTTTGTGTAATTCACTATAGTTCTAATAATGCTAAATGTAGCAATCGGGGAAAAGGATGTCAGAATAAATCTGCTACTTCTGCTGTATATTTCAGAGTCATTAGAATTATATCAAGTAAACTATATCAGGTATTTATGATAAAATTTCATTGGTCATTAAAAATCAGACAAATGAACTAAAATTAAAACTCACATTTCTAAATGATTTCAGTAAATCTTAGACTTGTGGCCATTGCTTGCTTCTTCTGCCATTCAGTCATCTAAGACAAGCAATCCTGCTTCCACTTTGGATCATTGCCTGGGAATTGATGTTTTTTCCCCATCTATGTCACATGCATAGTTATACTTTTTTTTTAAACTTTTTATTGCATAGGCATACTTTTAATGACCATTTACCACTTCCCAATATTATGCATGAAATTTTTATCTTTATTTTTTAAAACTTTTATTTAAAATTTTTTTGCAGGTACTAGTTCTTTATATAAATATTGTAGATTATTCATCCTTAAATTTCATGTTTGATTATTTTTGTGTGTAGCTTCCTCAGCATCATTCATTGATATCTTTGCATTACTTTTTCTTGTCAGTCCTCATTTAAATGGATTTAGTGCCAAAAAAGTATGGAGTTTTATCAACTTTTTATATTTTGTTTTTCAGTTATCAAGAGATGTAGGAAATTGACTGTTATATGAGCAGAGTCTTCACAAAGGACCTTGGACATCATGCTGAGGAGTTTGCATTAAGATCAGGCACTTTGCACTTTTGAAAAATCTTAATCAAAGGACTCAAATTGTCTGTTCTGCTTGTTAGAGAGAATATTTGAAAAGCCGTGTGGGAAAAGAATTGGTTTTAAAGCAGGAAGCATCATTACAGGAAATCATTGAGTCATTTCAAGATCAAACCCTGCTTCCAATTAATCCTTTTCCCTTTTCTTGTCTCTCTATATTGCTCTCCCTTCGATCTCAAGGATTCTGTTGAAAGAAACACCTTTTTCCAAAGAGAGAAGATTTGTAAGAAATTTTGTTGATTTGCAGTTGAGGCAATCAAAGCCCTCTACACCGGACAGTTGAGAGACAGTACATAGAATTGATCTTACACGCAATACCACATTTGTTTAAGTACATCAGAGCTGAAATCTTCCTTGAGCGTTCTATTGAATCTTTAATTTGCACGTGAACATATGCCTGCTTCACAGAAGACTGTCATACAGACTGAAGAGAGGGTCAGAATCAATACACTCTCCACTTTTAGCTGTCTTTAACATCAAGGTAGAGATTATAACGCTGCCTTGGAGATATTGAATTGATCACAAGCATGAGACTTAATATTCACACCTATAAAAGATTGCAAACTATTCTCTTAAAAACTTTATGTGAAATAATCATTATTACAAAACACACATACACACTCCTTTAAATTATTTCTTAATTGCTGCTCTTTGCAAAGAACAATTAGCTTGTCAGATACTGCCAACTACTTCCACCTCCACTGTCCACACAAGACAAATGCAGTACAAAAATCATCTCTATCTTTAGCAACTTGTAATGTGTTTAATGAGACAGAATTAATGCCCATAAAATATTTTTTAATGAATGTAATATAGAGTATAACCAAATGTTAAACTCTTTATGAATCATATCTATGCAAAGAAGTTTTTTGAGGAAGAAGAGATCTTTTTTTTTAAATTTTTTAAATTTTAAAATTTTTTTAATTTTATTTTCCCTACATTACAATACTGTATTTGTTTTGCCACACATTGACATGAATTGGCCACAGGTGTACACGATCTCCCAATGCCGAAGCCCCCTCGCACCTCCCACCCCATATCATCTCTCTGGATCATCCCGTGCACCAGCTCCAAGGATCCTGTATTCTGTTAAACTAAAATAATCAAGAAGAAATTCATTAGGAAGGTGGGAAACTTCTGGGTCTTCCATTTGGAGAAAGTTTGAAAATATTGTCAGTTAACAAAAAGTTAACACATGCTCTAAGCATATTATATCCATCTCATAATTGTTGGTGCTCAGTCGTTCAGTGCTGTCTGACCCTCTGAGACCCCCTGGACTGTAGTCCGCCCATGTAGCTCCACGGAGGACTATAGGCTCCTCTCTCCATGAGATTCTCACAGCAAGAACACTGGAGTGGGCTGCCATTTCCTTCTCCAGGGGAGCTTCCTGACAGAGGGATCCAACCCGCATTTCCCGCACTGGCAGGAGGATTCTTTACCACTGAGCCATGGGGAAGCCCCATAATTGGTTCCTTATAAATATCACGTGAAGCTTTCTTGTCCCCATTCACCAAGAGAAGGAAATCTCCGTGGCTGGTAAGATCACAGTGTATCTGCACCTGGGGTTCTTACCCTTGTATTACTTGAGTTTCAACAGAGAAAATCTTGAGCTCATTGCCAAGAGATCCTGTGTTCTGGAAATAGTGATTGTTGAACTGAACCACCCGTATTGTCTCAATATGCAACTTAAAAGCAAAACTTTGGTGATGGCAAATTTCAATCCTGAAATGGAATAATCATTAATACCAAACCATGGATTGCTAACTAACACTTTCACAAAAACTTTAACACTTGCACTTACACTTTCAGTAGGACATTGATCCATGGTTTTTTAATAATCATTAATCCAACTGATAATTTAGAAAACAAAATGAAACTGGTTAACTTCCTAGTGTACAAAATATAAATAATATCTAAACACTTTAAAATTTGAGATCTACAAGATACTAGTTTCCTAACATCATACATTTATTGTACTCTTACTAGAATAACATTTATGTAACAAATTACTCTTCATTTCTGTATTTACTATGACAGAGAATATAAGTAGAATTATCACCATATCATATATTTTATGCATAAAATATTACTAAACATAATCTTTGTGGCATGAGGAATTTTTTAACTTTTGTTGTGGCAAGATGATAGGATATCACTTCATTTCATGAGATATCACAAGAATTTGCTTAACAAAAAGTATCTCTATTATGTAAAAGAAAACACAACTTCAGGGTAAGAAAGTGTATCCAGGCAATACTTCTTTTCATAATTATAATTACTTTAGTTTGTTTCCAACTCAGGAGAATTTTTGATGTGTGTATTACTTTCAAATTATGCTTTGAGTCCGTTTGCAATCATTGAACAACTTGGAGAAAGATATTTGCAATGTCTAAAATTAGTTATGAACAAATATCTTATGTAAGAGAATCCCAGAAAATGTTAAACTAAAAAGACAAAACCTCATTGGGGAAATTGTCAAAAGAAGATGTAAACAGGCAATTTATATAAGGTAACCCCCAGAAGAATAGCAAGCATATGCCAAGATGCTCAAACTCATTAGTGTTTAGAAAAATGCAAATTAAAAGAGCAATATGATATTGCTTTGTAATATTACACTGATTAATACATCACACACTGGGAGATGTGGGATGCACAAAACTGCACAGAGGTAAGAAAGTTCGTGTTACAGCCTGCTCAAGAGCAATTTGATACCACACAGTTAGATTAAGTTCAAGTCACACATCATATGACTTGCAATCCTGTTCCAGGGTGTAAACTCCCTGCTGCTGCTGCTGCTGCTGCTGCTGCTGCTGCTGCTAAGGTGCTTCAGTTGTGTCCAACTCTGTGTGACCCCATAGACGGCAACCCACCAGGCTCCCCCGTCCCTGGGATTCTCCAGGCAAGAACATTGGAGTGAGTTGCCATTTCCTTCTCCAGTAAACCCCCTAGGGAAGCCCTAACATATTCTGTAGCAGGGCATCCCTGGTGGCTCAGATGATAAAGAATCTGCTTGCAGTGCAGGAGACTCAGGTTCGATTCCTGAGTCAGGAAGATCCCCTGGAGTAGGAAATGGCAGCCCACTCTAGTATTCTCACCTGGAGAATTACATGGACAGAGGAGCCGGGTGGGCTACAGTCTATAGGGTCACAAAGACTTGGGCACGAACGAGTGACTAACACTTTCAGCAGGACATAGAGAAGACGCTCTTTCCAGTGTTGTTCGTGGTGCAGGAAGCCTGGCTGAGAGTGACTAGCAAACATGGAAGGTGTGTGTTATTGCAGACTCAACAATGCTCTGAAAGGATCCTCTAGCTGTGCACTTTAGTTCCACAAGTGGATTTGACACACACACACACACAAAAGTGCCGAGTGAAAACATTTACGCAACACAATTTTGTGCATATAATGGTCTGAAGGAAATTAAAATATCCTTAAATATGTGTGTGTATAAGAACACATATAAGAGCTTCCAGGCAGCTCAGTGTTAAAGAATCTGCCTGCCAGTGCAGGAGACATCAGTTTGCTCTCATGGTCCGGGAAGATTCCACTTCCTGTGGAGCAGCTAAGCGCACATGCTACAGCTACTGAGCCTGTGCCCTAGAGCCCCCAGGGCCTAAACAAGAGAAGCCCCCACAGTGAGAAGTCCTCAGGCCTTGACTAGAGAAGAGCTCTGGCTCCAAACAGCTAAAGAAAAACCCACGCAGCAATGAAGACCCAGCACAGCCAAAAATAAATAAATAAATAAAATTATATAAAAGAAAACATATGAAGAATGTATACTACTAAATTCATTAGGATGCTGCATCTGGGGAGCAAAGGAGTCATTATTAAAGATTAGAAAGGGATTTTCTCTTTTTTAAAAGCTGGTAATTGATTCAGTTAACATTGTCTTCTGTAAAAGACAAATCCGTGAAATCTCAGTGTTTTAACACATGAAAGCTTTATTTTTGGTTCACATTACAGTTCAATGAGCATTTTTATAGGAAAGCAGCCCACCAGGTGGTTCGGGCATTCCACCCACCTACAGTCAATGACTCATGAAATCACTCACAGCTGGGGGACAAGAGGAAGGGTGGGGGTTTTCATGGGCCACGCATGGAAGGCACATCCCTCAGCTTAGATCCCATTTTCTCCCACATTCTGCATAGTGCAAGAAAAGCTAATGATGGCTAATCAAATTGTGAATCAACAAGAAGAAAAAGGTCCATCTAGTCAAAGCTATAGTTTTTCCAGTAGTCTTGTATGGATGTGAGAATTTGACCATAAGAAGGCTGAGTGCCAAAGAATTGATGCTTTTGAACTATGGTGTTGGAGAAGACTCTTAAGAGTCCCTTGGACTGAACAGAGATCAAACCAGTCCATCCTGAAGGAAATCAGTCCTGACTGTTCATTGCTGAAACTGAAATTCCAGTATTTAGGCCACCTGATGCAAAGAATTGGTGCACTGGAAAAGACCCTGATGCTGGGAAAGATAGAAGGCAGGAGAAGAAGGGGATGACAGAGGATGAGATGGTTGGATGGCATCACCGACTCAGTGGACATGAGTTTGAGCAAGCTCTGGGAGCTGGTGATGGACAGGGAAGCCTGGCATGCTCAAGTTCATGGGATAACAAAGAGTTGGACACAGCTGAGCATCTGAACTGAACTAAAGAAGAGAAATGAGTTGCATGAACAGTCAGCCAGTTCTGCCTGGCAAGCTTTCTGCACCTGGAAGATGACTATATGCCCTGAATTGAGACATTTGCTCAATGCAACTGTCAGCCCTGGGGTGCATTTACCCCTAACTAAACACTCGAATACACTAGGTTTTATACCAAGCAAAACCATAGATGATGAAGTCGAATTATAAATACAATGAGTCCAGGTATTGCTGTGAAAGCATGGTGATTGGTTAGAATAAAGGTAATCAGTGGAGAAATATGGCTTGAAAATGGGTAAAGACTTGAATAACCAGGAGTTATTCTAAATAAACGTTAATACATAAAATTTATATCACAAAGTTTAAATTATGTGCTAGAATAATTGGATCATTATTAAATAGACATAATTATACCTTGGAAAGTCACCCTTATCATGATATGTTTTCTTAGAATTACAATTTGGAAAAATAGCAATGGAAAAACAGATACACTAGAGAAGTCCTGAATAGTCATCAGAATGATTGATGCTGAAGCTGAAACTCCAATACTTTGGCCACCTGATGCAAAAAGCTGACTCTTGGAAAAGACCCTGATGCTGGAAAAGATTGAAGGCAAGAGGAGAAGGAGACCACAGAGGGTGAGATGGCTGGATGGCATCACCAATGGATATGAGTTTGAGTAAACTCCTGGAGTTGGTGATGGACAGGGAGTCCTGGTAAGCTGCAGTCCATGGGACACAGCCGGGTGACTGAACTGAATTGAACTGAGAGAAAAGCACTAATTTGACTGAGGCCTTATGTTTGATAATTATGTGATAATGAAATCAGAATATCTGAAACTCAATTACATAAATGTGAGATGTTTATTTTTCCAAAAGCTTTTGCAATATATTTATGGGCCAATTCAGAGTTTATGAAAATGGATGGATAGTTTTAAAGGGCCACGATCAGAAGGAGTTACACAATTTAAAGCTGACCAAATGAAGGGCAAAAAGAATGACTATTTTTAATTTTTTTGCACAATATAATGTATTTACAGCACATAAGAAAACATTTTAATAGTGAGATCATGTTTCTATAATTCACTGAATCTCATCATAAAAGCATGTATTTTATTTTTCACTTTTGTTTTGGAATAGCATTCATTTCAAATATTAGATGGGAGAATCTTTCAGCTTGGTTAAGATGTTATCTGTAATTTTTTTCTCCTGATGATGATTCATGACAGAAGTTATGTGATTGATTCTGAGTGACAATGACAAGGACACATCCAGGGATTTTCCACATTCTTCATAAAGAGTAATTGATCAAACTCCAAAGAGTAACATCACATACAACTGGGGAAGCATCCCTTAATATGTAAATATGGACTTTAAAAATAATGCTGATGTAGCATTCGGTTTTGTGTGTGTGTGTTAAGTCGCTTACTTGTGTCTGACTTTCTGCGACCACAAGGACTGCAGCCCTCGAGGCTCCTCTGTCCGTAGGATTCTCCAGGCAAGAATACTGGAGTGGGTTGCCATGCCCTTGTCCAGGGGATCTTCCCAACCCAGAGACTGAACCCAGCTCTCCCACAAGGTGGACAGATTCTTTATCGTCTGAGCCACCAAGGAAGCCCAGCTTTCAATTAGTTATACACTATTAATCAGCACATTGATTCCTTCCATGTATTTACATTTGAAGCTGAGAATTAAAATAGATTCACAATTAACTCAAGCCTTAAAAAAAATTCAGCTGAAATATACCCAAATAACAGTCCAAACAGAGAGATTAAGCCTTTTTCCATTCTAACCTTCCCTTGCATTGACAGTCATAATCTGTCCCTATGTGACCACTTGACAGATTTCAGTCAAATATGTCCTGTTGCCTCATGTGATATAATAGGACATGTTTTTATTCTGGGGACTGTGTTTGTGGTTCACTGCCTCTTAATTGTTAATATAATTCTGTATGAACTTTGGTAATATGCATACTCATATTTTTTCTGTGTCTTCATGATGACTGAATTGCATCATATTGTTGGTTTGTGTATTTGCATTTTTGCATGTGTGCATGCTAAGTTGGTTCAGTCATTCTGATTCTTTGGGACTCTATGGACCATCACCTGCCAGACTCCTCCGTCCATGAGATGCTCCAGGCAGGAATACTAGTGGGTTGCCATTTCTTCCTCCAGGGGATCTTCCTGACCCAGGGATTGAATCCTCCTCTCTTCTGTCTCCTACACTGGCAGGTGGGTTCTTTACCACTAGTGTCACCTTGAATGCCCTTTTGTGTTTTTACCCATCTCCAATTTTGCCTCCTCTTTCTTGCATTAGTTGCCCC
>SJYF01004644.1:227870-237977 GCA_006410515.1 Procapra przewalskii | reverse complement strand
TGACTTTAGGGGAAATGCTTTCAATTTTTCACCATTGAGGATAATGTTTGCTGTGAGTTTGTCATATATAGCTTCTATTATGTTGAGGTATGTTCCTTCTATTCCTGCTTTCTGAAGAGTTTTTTTTTTTTTATCATAAATGGATGTTGAATTTTGTCAAAGGCTCTCTCTGCATCTATTTAGATAATCATATGGCTTTTATTTTTCAATTTGTTAATGTGGTAAATTTGAAAATATTGAAAAAATCCTTGCATCCCTGGGATAAAGCCCACTTGGTCATGGTGTATGATCTTTTTAATGTGTTGTTGGAATCTGATTGCTAGAATTTTGTTAAGGATTTTTGCATCTATGTTCATCAGTGATATTGGCCTGTAGTTTTCTTTTTTGGGGGCATCTTTGTCAGGTTTTGGTATTAGGGTGATGGTGGCCTCATAGAATGAGTTTGGAAGTTTACCTTCCTCTGCAATTTTCTGGAAGAGTTTGAGTAGGATAGGTGTTAGCTCGTCTCAAAACTTTTGGTAGAATTCAGCTGTGAAGCCGTCTGGGCCCGGGCTTTTTTTTGCTGGAAGATTTCTGATTACAGTATCAAATTCTGTGCTTGTGATGGGTCTGTTAAGATTTTCTATTTCTTCCTGGTTCAGTTTTGGAAAGTTGTACTTTTCTAGAATTTGTCCATTTCTTCCACATTGTCCATTTTATTGACATATAATTGCTGATAGTAGTCTCTTATGATCCTTTGTATTTCTGTGTTGTCTGTTGTGATCTCTCCATTTTCATTTCTAATTTTATTGATTTGATTTTTCTCCCTTTGTTTCTGGATGAGTCTGGCTAATGGTGTGTCAATTTGACTTATCCTTTCAAAGAACCAGCTTTTTGCTTTGTTGATTTTTGCTATGGTCTCTTTTGTTTCTTTTGCATTTATTTCTGCCCTAATTTTTAAGATTTCTTTCCTTCTACTAACCCTGGGGTTCTCCATTTCTTCCTTTTCTAGTTGCTTTAGGTGTAGAGTTAGGTTATTTATTTGACTTTTTGCTTGTTTCTTGAGGTTTGCCTGTGTTGCTTTGAACTTTCCCCTTAGCACTGCTTTTACAATGTCCCACAGGTTTGGGGTTGTTGTGTTTTCATTTTCATTCGTTTCTATGCATATTTTGATTTCTTTTTTGATTTCTTCTATGATTTGTTGGTTATTCAGCAGCGTGTTTTTCAGCTTCCATATGTTGGAGCTTTTAATAGTTTTTCTCCTGTAATTGAGATCTAATCTTAATGCATTATGGTCAGAAAAGATGCTTGGAACGATTTCAAATTTTTTTTTTTAATTTATCAAGGCTAGATTTATGGCCCAGGATGTGATCTATCCTGGAAAACATTCTGTGAGCACTCTAGAGAAAGGTGAAATTCATTGTTTTGGGGTGAAATGTCCTATAGATATCAATTAGGTCTAACTGGTCTATTGTATCATTTAAAGTTTGTGTCTCTTTGTTAATTTTCTGTTTAGTTGATCTGTCCATAGGTGTGAGTGGGGTATTAAAGTCTCCTACTATTGTTGTGTTATTGTTAATTTCCCCTTTCATACTTGTTAGCATTTGTCTTACATATTGAGGTGCTCCTATGTTGGGTGCATATATATTTATAATTGTTATATCTTCTTGGATTGATCTTTTGATCATTATGTAGTGGCCTTCTTTATCTCCTTTCACAGCCTTTGTTTTAAAGTCTGTTTTATTTGATATGAGTATTACTACTCCTGCTTTCTTTTGGTTTCTATTTGCATGGAATATCTTTTTCCAGCCCTTCACTTTCAGTCTGTATGTGTCCCTTGTTTTGAGGTGGGTTTCTTGTAGACAACATATATAGGGGTTTTGTTTGTGTATCCATTCAGCCGATCTTTGCCTTTTGGTTGGGGCATTCAACCCATTTACGTTTAAGGTAATTATTGATAAGTATGATCTTGTTGCCATTTACTTTATTGTTTTGGGTTTGGGTTTATACACCCTTTTTGTGTTTCCTGTCTAGAGAATATCCTTTAGCATTTGTTGGAGAGCTGGTTTGGTGGTGCTGAATTCTCTCCGCTTTTGCTTGTCTGTGAAGCTTTTCATTTCTTCTTCATATTTGAATGAGATCCTTGCTGGGTACAGTAATCTGGGCTGTAGGTTATTTTCTTTCATCACCTTAAGTATGTCTTGCCATTCCCTCCTGGCCTGAAGAGTTTCTATTGAAAGATCAGCTGTTATCCTTATGGGAATCCCCTTGTGTGTTATTTGTTGTTTTTACCTTGCTGCTTTTAATATTTATTCTTTGTGTTTGATTTTTGTTAATTTGATTAATATATGTCTTGGGGTATTTCACCTTGGGTTTATCCTGTTTGGGACTCTCTGGGTTTCTTGGACTTGGGTGACTATTTCCTTTCCCATTTTAGGGAAGTTTTCAACTATTATCTCCTGAAGTATTTTTTCTCAGGTCTTTCTTTTTGTCTTCTTCTTCTGGGACTCCTATAATTTGAATGTTTGAGCATTTCATATTGTCCTGGAGGTCTCTGAGATAAGACAGATAGTCTTAAAATAGGAAATTCTGTTTCTACAGCAACCAACTTAATAATGTCACAAAGCCTCACTGGCCTTCTGTTAAGTGTTCTGTACATTGTAGTTCTATCATGCAAACAAAGCAAAACATGTCATATGATGGACTTAGCACAGTACTGTTATATATTTATCATTCAGTAATAATTATTATTGGGCTTCCATTTTTATTGTCAGTTTACAATGTTGTGTTAGTTTCTTCTGTACAGCAAAGTGAATCAGCTGTAAGTATACATATAGCCCCTAGTTTTTGGATTTCCTTCTTGTCTAAGCCACCACGGAGCATTGGCAGGGTTCCCTGTACTATGCAGTAGTTTCTCATTTGTTATCTATTTTATACATATGTGTGTGTGAAAGTTGTTTAGTCATGTCCAAGTCATGGACTATAGCCTACCAGACCCCTCTGCCCATAGAATTATCCAGACAATAATACTGGAGTGAGTTGACATTCTCTTCTCTGTGGGATCTTCCCGACCCAAGGAATCAAACCTGGGTCTCCTGCATTGCAAGCAGATTTTTTTTTATCATGTGAGCCACTAGGAAAGGCATAGTGGTGTATATATGTCACTTCAATTCTCCCTGTTCATCCTGTTCTCCTTTTTTCCTTTGGTACCCATGTTTGTTCTCTACCTCTGTGTCCCTGTTTATATTTTGCAAATAGGTTCATCTTGATTACTGTAGCTTTGTATGGGTTTTTGAAAGAGGGTAGTGAATGTTCCCCAACTTTTTTCTTTTTGGTGACTTCGTTTTGTCTCTGCTGGATCTCTCACGTTTTTATATGAATTTAAAGATCAATTTGTCAATGTCTGCAAGAAATGCCATTTGAAATTGCCATAGTGGTTTAATTGAATACATAGTTTAATTGGGTGAGTGTGGTCATCTTCATCCAGTCAACATCCTATTTTGCAATTTCTATTATTTTTAAAAACAAATATAGAGCCTTCAATCAATGCCACAGAAATAGTCGATATTCAAACACAGTCCAGCATCTTTACTTATACAAAGGAAAAAAAAATCCTGTCTCATCGTACCAAGAAAAATAACATCAGATTCTTTAGAAACAAAACTTGAATCACATGTCAAAACACAAAATGGTCCTTAAATAAAATGTACAATTGCTCAGGCCAAATTACCACCAAACAAGTCAACAGTGACTTCACAGGTTTTCTCTTTCCAGTAGAAAAATGGTCATGTGTGTGATATTCATTAGTTCAGTTAAAGAGTGCTTTCAAATGAATTTTCTCATAAAAGAAAGTTTTTTCCAAAAATAAAATTGGATCATGTACTTCTGGCAAGTTATGAGGGCTATAGTTGATATCTTTCAAGTTTCTACACCTCCAGGACACAAATTTTTGGTTTTATTTTCAAATACACAAATATAATAAATGCCTAAAAATATATTTAAAGTATTTTGCAACATAAGTACTGTATGCCATATAGAACAAATACTGAATATATTTGAGAAAACTTGTAATTATTGCTTCTTTCTCTTCTAAACCTCCATGGGTAGAAGGTATATTCTTTTTAACTACCCTGAGTCTCTTCTGTAAAGAAAAATATTAAGGACATTAAAAACTAAAAGAAAACAATGGAGGCGCATTTGCTTACTTTTGTTCATTCCCCCCCCCCCAATAATGCCCCAAGGCAGAAAAATCCACTATTTGCACCAGTGTTGCTTGCGGGGAAAACTTTGCTTAGGAGTTGCTTAGAAATAATTTTGAGTGTGTTCCAATATAAAAACAGCTGGTTGCTTGAATGTCCAAAGTGTTTTTTTTTGTTTTTGTTTTTGTTTTTACCATAAAGCAAGGCAGCATAGTCTTGAGCCTAGAACATTATCATAGCAGATGTCAAAATCCTCAGTAATTTCCCCATGAAGCATCTAATATAGATCAACATGGTTTCCTGGTGAACCTGCCAGGATGCATTAGGAACAAAGTGTACCCCACAGCTACCTAAACCAATTAACATGCTGTATGGAATTATTTGATAGAAACCAATTACATTTTGTTAAGTTTCAGCCAAAGATAATAATTTTAGTTTTCGAAGAATTCACATGAAGCCATTTTTTTTGAGACCATAATTAAATAGCACACTTAATTGCCTATTGAGAACATGTTTTGCTGGTGATAATGCAACCAAATTATCAGTGTTTAGACCTATCAGGGGATTCTTCTGAATATTCAAGTGTTATTCAGAGGCAGTTTTAACAAATTCATTAAGAAAAAATGCTTGTTTCATAGGAACACTGAATAGATATGTGGTGAATGACTCAGTTCAGTCACTCAGTCGTGTCTGACTCTTTGCTACCCCATGAACTGCAGCACGCCAGGCTTCCCTGTCCATCCCAGCTCTAGGAGTCCACCCAAATCCATGTCCATTGAGTCAGTGATGCCATTCAACCATTTTATCCTCTGTTGTCCCCTTCTCGTCCTGCCCTCAATCTTTCCCAGCATCAGGGTCTTTTCAAATGAGTCAGCTCTTCGCATCAGGTGGCCAAAGTACTGGAGTTGCAGCTTCAACATCAGTCCTTCCAATGAACACCCAGGACTGATCTCCTTTAGGATGGACTGGTTGGATCTCCTTGCAGTCCAAGGGACTCTCAAGAGTCTTCTCCAACTCTGCAGTTCAAAAGCATCAATTCTTCAGTGCTCAGCTTTCTTTATAATCCAACTCTCACGTCCATAATTGATCTCTAGTTCCTCTGCCTTTTCTAAAACCAGCTTGAACACCTGGAAGCTAACACATTAGCTCATACATGTTGAGCTAATGAATGACTAATACAATGAATAAATGCACATCCACAGATTAATACACACACACACACACACACACACACACACACACACACACACACATATATATAGACACGAAGTCATTACATCACCTGTCTCTGTCCACAAAGTCAGATACCCGTTAATGGAGGATTTGTGGTCCTCAACATTTGCATCATTCCTGCTAACATGCTACTACTCTTGTGAGACTTCTATGATTGTTTCCATTTAAGACATAATTTTTAAAAGAAAGAAAGATTTTTCCATGTATTTTGGGAAGTAGTTATTAGAGGGCTAGGGTTCTGGAGTTAGGTGGACATAGCTGAATCTTGTATTTGTTTGTTTGTTTTTGGCTGTGCTGGGTCTTCACTGATGCCTGCGAGCTTTTTCTAGTTGTGGAGATCAGGGGCTTTCTTTGTTGCAGTGTGCTGACTTCTGACTGCAGTAGCTTATCTTGTTGCAGAGCATGGACTAAAGCGTGCATGAGCTCAGCAGCTGTGGCATGAGGGCTTAACTGCTTCTCAGACCAGGGACTGAACCCATGTCCCTGCATTGGCAGGTGGACTTTTAACCGCTAGACCACCAGGGAAGTCCTATAGTTGAATCTTGATTCCACAATAAAAGAGCTGTTTGTCCTTGGCCAAGTTAATCAACCCGTCTGAGCCTACAGTCATCAACCATAAATTGAGAATAGTGTTAATACTCAACCTCAAAGCTGTCATCAGAACTATTAATAAATGAGATCATGCCTGCAAATCACTTCGCATTGGATCTTGCACAATCAAATATTCAGTTGAGCTTAGATATTAATTTTAGCATACTTATTGTTTCCTGCAGTGCCTTATTTTGGTAAATGTTTTATCATCATGAAAAAAGTATTTTTGTTACAGAGGATAAATTTAAGTTTTGTCAGTTATGAACACTGGTCTAACATACTGTAAACACTGAGTAATTTTTTGAGATATGATATGCTAAAACTGTATTTTTCTTTCCTCTTACTTCAAACCATTGTCAAATTATTGTAAATTTAATTTGTTCCTGGCTATTTATCCATCTGGCATTTTATTTCTCTCCCTTGCATTGTGTTGAATGAATGGTCATATTAAGCTAGGCTCTTAGGAATTATGCATGCAAATGTCTGACTTGCATTAGCAAAATGAATGATTTTGATTCCATATTGCTTTGATAATAAAACAAAACAAAAACTCTAACATTATTATGAATAACTACTTTGGGAAAAACAAATGCAATGTTTTATCAGAATTGAAATGATAAGTAAAAATGTTTTAATGGTTATTATACTATCATAAAGCCAACCAAATGTAAATATTTTAATAATAGAAGCTATAATTAAGGCTATGTATTTCAGCTCTTTAATTATATCTGATGGAGTAGCAAACCTGGGAACATGTCTGCCTGTGTACAAAGCCCATGTACTTTGGGCTTTTATTCTCAAGACTTTGCAGAATTATGTGTTTTGCTAAATTATTAAATTAAAAGATAGAATCAAACATCACTTATCCAAATGCTAAGATCTGAACATTTTTGTCCACTCCACATTATCAAGTTGAAGTTATAACCCTGCAGGGAGATGGTGTTAGGAAGTGAAGCCTTTGGGAGGTGATTAGGTCATGGGGTGGGGCCCCTTTAATAGGATTAGTGCCCTTAGAGGAGACCCCAGAGAGTTTCCTCTTCTCCTTTCACCATGTGTGGACAAGACCAGAAAGAGGGCCCTCATCCAATGATGCTGGCATCCTGATCTCAGACTCCAGCCTCCAAAACTGTGAAGAAAAAATGTCTTTTGTTGATCAGTGCTCCAGTCTATGGTACTTTGTTCCAGCAGCCCTGATGATCTGAGGCACCAAATGTCAGAGATTTGATATGTTATGAATAGTTCTATTGTCTCTCACCATTATAAGATTTTATATCTTGCAAATAGTCTTTTCAATTCTTATTTATGTCTCACAACAATTATTTCAGATATATTGGAATAATCATCCTATCACTCTTTAGTAGCAAATTAAAGAGAAGGCTTTGAATTAATAGAAATTACAGGGCTTCCATGGTGGTTCAGTGATAAAGATCTTCCTGCCAATATGGGAGACATGGGCTTGAACCCTGATCTGGGAAGATTCCCTCATGCCACAGAGCAACTAGGCTCATGTGTCACAACTATTGAACCTGTGCTCTAGGGGCAGGGAACCACAACTACTGAACACTACTACTGGAACTTGCACACCCTAGAGCCCATGATCCATAGGAAGAGAAGCCACGGCAAGGAGAGCTGTGCACCAGAACGAGGCGTAGCCCCCACTTGCCATAACTAGAGAAAAGCCACAAGGCAGTGAAGACCCACCACCACCAAAGATGGAAACAGACACTAAATAAATAAATAAACTACAGGCTTTGTGAGTTCATCTGTTTGACTTTGACATTATATCACACTACCTCTCATATATTTGTTGAAAAACATTTTTATTGAAATGTGTTTAAAATACATCATACATTCTTGCAAGGCACAGTCTCATAAGTATTAGAACATTGTTACAGTCTCATTGTTATTAGAACATTGGAGCAATGCAATGACAATAAAGGGACTCTGAGTTGTGATTACCTACCAATACTTAAAGGAATAATAATCACTACTCAATTGATAACATCAGAACTTAACAGACTGATCCATCCTCTCATTGCAGAGGCTTAATTTCTATTTTATACAAATTACCAAATCTCTATCTTCAGGCCTAATGGCTCCCCTAAAGTCCACAATTATGTATAGTTCAGTTCAGTTGCTCAGTCGTGTCCAACTCTTTGCGACCCCATGAAGCGCAGCGTGCTAGGCCTCCCTGTCAATCACCAACTCCCAGAGTTTATTCAAACTCACGTCTATTGAGTCAGTGATGCCATCCAACCATGTCATCCACTGTCATCCCCTTCCCGTCTTGCCCTCAATCTTTCCAAGCATCGGGGTCTTTTCAAATGAGTCAGCTCTTCGCATTAGGTGGTCAAAGTATTGGAATTTCAGCTTCAACATCAGTCTTTCCAATGAACACCCAGGACTGGTCTCCTTTAGATTGGACTGGTTGGATCTCGTTGCAGTGCAAGGGACTCTCAAGAGTCTTCTCCAGCACCACAATTCAAACGCATCAGTTCTTTAGTACTCAGCTTTCTTTATAGTCCAACTTTCACATCCATACATGACTCTATTAAAACCATACACTTGACTAGGTGGACCTTTGTTGACAAAGTAATGTCTCTGCTTTATAATATGCTGTTTAGGTTGATTATAACTTTCCTTCCAAGGAGTAAGCATCTTTTAATTTCATGGCTGCAGTCACCATCTGCAGTGATTTTGGAGCCCCCAAAACTAAAGTCAGCCACTGTTTCCCCATCTATTTGCCATGAGGTGACAGGACCAGATGTCATGATCTTAGTTTTCTGAATGTTGAGCTTTAAGTCAACTTTTTCACTCTCCTCTTTCACTTTCATCAAGAGGCTTTTGAGTTCCTCTTCACTTTCTGCCATAAGGCTGGTGTCATCTGCATATCTGTGGTTATTGATATTTCTCCCAGCAATCTTGATTCCAGCTTGTGTTTCATCCAGCCCAGCATTTTTCATGATGTATTCTGCATATAAGTTAAATAAGCAGGGTGACAATATACAGCCTTGATGTACAAATAAAATTTCTGTGTATTACACAGGGACCCTACCACAAATTTCCAAACTGAAATAATTTTTATATTCTATTATCACAAGCCTGGTTTAGTTTTGTAGTGCCTAAAGAAGAACTGTACAAAAAAGATCCTCATGACCCAGATAATCATGATGATGTGATCACTCATCTAGAGCCAGACATCTTGGAATGTGAAGTCAAGTGGGCCTTAGAAAGCATCACTACAACAAAGCTAGTGGAGGCGATGGAATCACAGTTGAGCTGTTTCAGATCCTGAAAGATGATGCTGTGAAAGTTCTGCACTCAATACGCCAGCAAATTTGGAAAACTCAGCAGTGGCCGCAGGACTGGAAAAGGTCAGTTTTCATTCCAATTCCAAAGAAAGGCAATGCAAAAGAATGCTCAAACTACTGCACAATTGCACTCATTTCACACGCTAGTAAAGTAATGGTCAAAATTCTCCAAGCCAGGTTTCAACAATATGTGAACTGTGAACTCCCTGATATTCAAGATGGTTTTAGAAAAGGCAGAGGAACCAGAGATCAAATTGCCAACATCCTCTGGATCATGGAAAAAGCAAGAGAGTTCCAGAAAAACATCTATTTTTGCTTTATTGACTATGCCAAAGCCTTTGACTGTGTGGATCACATTAAAGTGTGGAAAATTCTGAGAGAGATGGGAATACCAGACCACCTGACCTGCCTCTTGAGAAATCTGTATGCAGGTCAGGAAGCAAGAGTTAGAACTGGACATGGAACAACAGACTGGTTCCAAATAGGAAAAGGCGTACATCAAGGCTGTATGTTGTCACCCTGCTTATTTAACTTATATGCAGAGTATATCATGAGAAACACTGGACTTGAAGAAGCACAAGCTGGAATCAAGATTGTTGGGAGAAATATCCATAACCTCAGATATGTAGATAACACCACCCTTATGGCAGAAAGTGAAGAGGAACTCAAAAGCCTCTTGATGAAAGTGAAAGAGGAGAGTGAAAAAGTTGCTTTAAAGCTCAAGATTCAGAAAATGAAGATCATGGCATCCGGTCCCATCATTTCATGGGAAATAGATGGGGAAACAGTGGAAA
>SJYF01004644.1:129194-153065 GCA_006410515.1 Procapra przewalskii | reverse complement strand
TCAACATTCAGAAAAGCAAGATATCTGGTCCCATCACTTCACAGGAAATAGATAGGGAAACAGTGGAAACAGTGTCAGACTTTATTTTTGGGGTCTCCAAAATCACTGCAGATGGTGACTGCAGCCATGAAATTAAAAGACGCTTACTCCTTGGAAGAAAATTTATGACCACCTAGGTAGCATATTCAAAAGCAAAGACATTACTTTGCCGACTAAGGTCCATCTAGTCAAGGCTATGGTTTTTCCTGTGGTCATGTATGGATGTGAGAGATGGACGTGAAGAAGGCTGAGCGCTGAAGAATTGATGCTTTTGAACTGTGGTGTTGGAGAAGACTCTTGAGAGTCCCTTGGACTGCAAGGAGATCCAGCCAGTCCATTCTGAAGGAGATCAGCCCTGGGATTTCTTTGGAAGGAATGATGCTAAAGCTGAAACTCCAATATTTTGTCCACCTCATGGGAAGAGTTGACTCTTTGGAAAAGACTTTGATGCTGGGAGGGATTGGAGGCAGGAGGAGAAGGGGACAACAGAGGATGAGATGGCTGGATGGCATCACTGACTCAATGGACGTGAATCTGAGTGAACTCCAGGAGCTGGTGATGGATAGGGAGGCCTGGCGTGCTGTGATTCATGGGGTCGCAAAGAGTCGGACACAACTGAGTGACTGAACTGAACCGAACTGACTGAACTAAAGAACATAACACAAAGAACTAAACAACAGCAACTAAATAATATACAATATTTAATTGATAAGCTAAGACTCTATAGCTCTTTGGTGGTTTTAGTTTGATTGTTGCAACTGGGTTAATTTTCTGGATTTCTCCTTTAAAATCCATTGGGTCAAACAAAATGAGTCCCCCCATTGAAGTCTTCTCCTCCACTTCTGTCCGTTCTTCAGATATGCAAAGGTCTCACTATCCAGGCTCATGCCCCTGGGCTAGTTTGAAGTTATCATAATATATTCCCACCAATATGATTCCAAAAGATGGCACTTAGAAAAAAATAGTAGCATTTCACAAAGTGTATTTATACCATTTGTAAGAACACCATGTAGTCCGTGATTCTTGCTCATTTTGAAGTCAAGTGTTATTTCTCATATTCTTTGATGTGAGAGTAGGTTGCAGGGAGCTTTATAAAATCATCTCTGATGAAATTCAAAACAAAATGAAAATTTAGGGATGATGCTCAGTGTTTGTTTTCATTTCCCTGGACGTGAGGTTTATGCCCTCAGGAATCACTGTGCTGGGACAGTGACCTTCACCTTTCTTTTACGCCCCCAACCTGGGAAAGCACATCACCCAGCCCTGCGCATGACCACATTGCATATGGGATCTTAGTTCCCTGACCAGGCATTGAACTGGAAGCCCAGAGCCTTAACCATCAGTCCACCAGGGAACTCCTTCCAAGGAGTTTTAAATGTGCCCCAGGTCTGGGTTGCATATAGGACCACATCATACTGCATTGTGGCTATGCATTTGCCAGTGTGTGGACCCCATCTCACCTCCCCAACCCCAGCTCTGCAAGGCCAAGCGAGTCTTCACTGAGTAGCACCCATGCCCACATGGTCTCACACAGAACAGCCACCCAGGCAGTGACTAAAAAGTACTGCTAAAGGGGCTAAAATCAACAAAGCTTTTGAAGTGAGAAAGCTCCCAGCTTTCCTGGGAGAGGCCCTAGGACACCAAACAAATTTTGTAAAGCGTCCTATCATGCAGTTAGCTTCCAAGGATGGGTGGAAGCCGGGAAGAGGATGAGTAAATGCCCCGTGGTCTAGCCGATGCTCCGCTGACAGTGCGCCTGGGCAACGAGCCCTGTGCCCTTCTCTCACCCCCCTCTGCCTGTGTGGGCTGCTGCCTTTATTTCTGTTTCCTGCTTCTGTCCTTTCCTCTCCACTGCTTCCCGCTTTAGGCTGCAAGCATATTCATGTCTTCTCTGTGCTCCAAAACAAAAAACTCCCTGGACCACAACTCTTCTCCAACGATTTACTCCCTTGGTAGTGCAGTGGCAAAGAATCTGTCTGCCATGCAGGTGACCTGGGTTTGATCCCTGTGTTAGGAAGATGCCCTAGAGAAGGGAATGGCAACCCACTCCAGTATTCTTGCCTGGAGAGTCCCAGGGACAGAGGAGCTAGAAAACATATGGTCACAAAAAGTCAGACACGGCAGAGCAACTAACACTTTCTTCACCATAATCAGTCTTACGAGAATGCCTTTTTCCCCCTTTATTCACACATATTCCATTTACCCCTCAAAACACTGAAAGGCTGCATCACTGCCTAGGTCTCTGCACCTAGCAAGAAGAGCTCGCCCGAGTTATGCAGATGTACACGTTTCAGCCAAGCTCTATGTCCTGGACCCCTCTGTATCTTTGTTAGAGTCAGTTCCCCTGTTCACCCCACAGTGAGGCCAAGCAAATAGAAACATCAGCATTGGAGCAGAGAAAGGTTTATTTCAGGTACATGCATAGACACAAGACAGGTGGACATGCTCTGAAAGACCTCAAGCTCTCCAAAAGGTCTCAAGCAGAGCAGGCCAGGTGAGGGGGTGGGGGCATCACAGTGTATGCTGTGAATTGTACAGAGTTCTCTGATTGGCTGATGGGAAGTTAACAGGCTGATTGGTGTTACAAGGGTTGACATTCTCAGTCCTTAGGCTCCAGGAGTCCCAGGGCTACGTGCTGTTGGTCATCATATAGTTAACTTGACAGGGGCATAGCAGGGTGGGGTGGGGTTTCACAATAAAGTTAGGTAACACATTCTTCACCTGATATAATTACCATTTTGTGGTGGTTGTTATGGTGGAGACCATTATAAAGAGAATATCCAACTCTTTGTGACCCCAAGGACTGTGGCCCACCAGGCTCCTCTGTCAAAGCAACTTTTTAGGCAAGAATACTGGAGTAGGTAGCCATTTCCTTCTGCAAGGGATCTTCCTGATCCAAAGATCAAATCTGGGTCTCCTGCATTGCAGGCAGATTCTTCACTATTTGAGCCACCAGGGAAGCCCCAACTATTGTCACCATGATCTACATTATACTTCTAAATAGTATTCATAAATTTGTACCATTGACCTACATGTCCCCATTTCCACCTAATCCTCATTCTGCATTCTGCTTTTCTGAGTGTGACTTTTTCAGATTCCACATACACACAAGTGAGATCATACAGCATTTGTCTTTCGCTATCTGGCTTATTTCACTTGACATGAATAATGATAAATGTCATTGTGATAAATGTTGATGGTTTTGCCTACTCAGAATCTATTTCCATTTCTTCGGGGATTACCTGGCTGATGTGCCTTCATGAAATGAACATTTCCTTTGTGCAGTGGCTGGAGGTACCAGGGATGGAAGTGTTCAATGATGGACAGGTGCCAACCTGAATCTCTCTGAAATTTGATTCTTGAATGAAAGGAATTAAAATGATGAGAGAGGGACTTCCTTGGTGGTCCAGAGGTTAGGACTCTGTCATTCCAATGCAGTGGCCACACCTTTGGCCTTTGGTTACTGAACTAGGATGTCACATGCCAGGCTGCATGGCCGAAGCATTAGTCTTCACCTCTTTCTTGAGTGTCTGACCAACATGTCTTCTTGCTGCTTCCCATTCTGATAAGTGTGCAAATTTATCCATCCTGGAACAGGATGTTCCTCTCTATTGTTTTATTCTTCACATATTGAAAGCACAATCCCTTACATATGGTACATGTTAAATAATTATGCACTTACTAGAATCAGTATGTGGGTGCATATATAGGTAACTGAGGCCAAGAACAACAGTTGGAGCTCAGAGTTTCAAATGTTTGAGTAAAAAGTGCAGTGTAGCCTCAAATATCAGGGGATGAATTTACAAGGGTTTATTTAATCTGCAGATTTTCACCAATTTTAGGATTTGTCTCCTCCATCCTTTCATAATATTCCTTGCCTTAAACTGTAGAAAGAGCCTTTGATTCATATACTCAAAACTATCCACTTCTTTAATCATTCCTTATAAGCTCAGACTTCTGTTACTTCTCAGTTTTCTTGTAACACCTCTTTGTAGTCAAGCCTCACTTTATGTCCTCTTTACAACTGTTTCCCCAGCTGTTACTAAATCATTCAATGGGTGGAGTTTACTTTGTGAAGTTTCTTTTTTTTAATTTAATTCATCTAGTGTGACCATCCTCAAAGTTGCTTCCATATTTGACACAGAATGTAACAACTGGCACTGTAAATTGGAAGAGGGTAATTAAAACCACTATACTAATTAACTTGTGAAACTAATTAAATATATTTTAATGAGCCACAAATAATATAGCTGAATATAATTAAATCAAGTAGATGGGGAATTAAATAGATGTTTCTTGCAAGGTGATCTTCCCAGGTGACAGTGATCACACAACTATGCTTTCACAGTTAATGGGCATCTGTGTGTTCAAAGGATGCTTTAATTTTCTTTCTCTATATTCTTGGGTGGATCTGTTATCTAATGATCCTCAACCTTTTTGGCACCAGGGACCAGTTTTCTAAGGACTGGGGTGGCAGGGAGGCATGGTTTCAGGCTATTCAAATGCATTACATTTATTGCATACTTTATTTCTTTTGTTATTACATCAGCTCAACCTCAAACCATCAGGCTTTAGATCTCTGAGTTTGGAGACCTCTGTTAATCAGTAAATATTTCTTACCTACTAAGTGTCATATGGGTTTCCCTGGCAGCTATGGGAAAGTGTCTGTTGCAATATAGGTGACCTACTTGCAATACAGGAGATGCAGGTTTGATCCCTGGGTCAGGAAGATCCCCTGGAGAAGGGAATGGCAACCCACTTCAATGTCCCTGCCTGGAAAATTCCATGGACAGAGGAGCCTGGAGGGCTACAGTCCACAGGGTCCCAAGAGTCAGACATGACTTAGCAACTAAATGACCATGTGCCACATATCCCTGCAATATAAGAGAAGCAAAGTCTTTGCCTTGAAAAGTTCTCAATATAATAGGTGATACGGCAGTGAAAACACTAATTGCAATGCAGCGATATTACTGGTGAGAGAGTAAGTCTAAGGGCATGCACCTGAAAAAAATCCTCATTTTAATAGAGTGATTCATTTTATAAAGAATTTCCCCCAAATTTCTCTTACTACTACTGCTAAATCACTTCAGTAGTGTCCAACTCTGTGCAACCCCACAGATGGCAGCCCACCAGGCTCCCCTATCCCTGGAATTCTCCAGGCAAGAATACTGGAGTGGGTTGCCATTTCCTTCTCCAATACATGAAAGTGAAAAGTGAAAGTGAAGTCGCTCAGTCGTGTCCAACCCTCAGTGACCCTGTGGACTGCAGTTTTCCAGGCTCCTCTGTCCATGGGATTTTCCAGGCAAGCGTACTGGAGTGGGGTGCCATTGCCTTCTCCATCTCTTACTTAAGGTTAGGGTAATTCTTTGGGGTGGGCATTGCTTTCCTCACTTGTTTGCAGATGAAGGAATGAACATTTAGAGCAGTTTAGTGGCTTCCCAGGATTATATACTTAGCAAATGAAAAAACTAGGATACATCTGCTCAACTATTCACGTTTCATGTTATGTACTCAGAAATATTAATTGGTGGACTGACTCCCTTGACTTCCAGTCACGGACACAGGCAAGGGTCCCTGTGGTTCACAAACACATGCACACACACGTGCACACACACATGCTGCATCCCCGGGAATATGACTGCTGATGAAGTCAAAAATTGGAGTTGGGAAGTTTAAATTCAAGATGTTGAGAAAATGTGAATAAAAGGAAATGATTAAGTTTCCTTCATCAATTAAAAAAATCATTTACTCTGTAAGCACAAAGTTTCTCCCGCCGGTACTAGTGGCGCAGGCTTGCAAGGAAAAGTCCTCAGCAGGAAGAGAAAACAGGAACTTCCTGGCAGTCCAGTAGTTAAGACTCCATGCTCCCATGCAGAGGGGACAGGTTTGATCGCTGGCTGGGGAAGTAAGACCCATATGCCACACAATATTGCAAAAAAAGAGAGAGAGAAAAAAAAAATTCACTGCATGACATTGTGATAAATTTTGCTAGAAGACAGGAGATAGAGAAGATCTTTCCTGCAAAGATGTAGAGGAGGAGGGAAGCTGCCTTCATCTGTTGAGGAAGTTGAGGAAGTGAGAGGCAAAATTTTGTAGGAGAGATGATGCTTGAAGTTTTGAGATGTTAACAGTGAGTGAGTTACTTATTGGACAAAAGAGAAAAATTATTCTAGGTTATACTGCATGCAAGATAAAGAATTCAATTCAATTATTATAAAAAACTTACTCATTAAGCATATTTGCAGTCACTCTGAGGTACCATGAATCAATTTTTGAGAAGCTTAGAAAATTCCAAATAACCTCTGTGTAAATATCTAACTCTGCTCACGGAATCCACGGAGTTTATCTGTGCATTGTCACTTCAGATGACATGAGGATTGTCAATCGCCGTGTTCCACTTCTTGCTTCCTCTCAGATGTCAAGTTCTGGGAGAGTTAGTGGAAGCACATTAATTATTCCCACACTAAAAGCAGGATGTGGAAACACATCCCCTTTCCACCTGTTTATTTACTTATTCTTTCTCTTTTTCCTAGGGGTCACTGGCCAGTGATCACCGCTACTCAACAACATCCCAAAGCAAGAAGCACCCTGATTAACCTGATGGTAAAATCAAACTGATTTCTTACAGCTCAAACCTTTAGCTAGTTAATATATGTCTCATATTTCAACCAGTTGTTCAGCTGTCATATTCACCTGAATGTACTTTCAGCTTGGTTAACACATCTCATAGAACCAGCAGCAGAGCACCCAAAAATGTTATTTTTCTTTCTGAGTGGGTTTTCCTGGCTGGCATCTTCTTGTTCACTGGGGAAGAAATAATTACTCATCTACCAGTGCCTTCCGTGAGTTCACAGGACATACACTGCAACCCTACTTTCTATTATGGATCTAGACAACTCTTATTTATTACCTTTGTAGGTCAAGGCACAGTTCTGCATGATGTGGAAGTTAAGTTGGTACTTAAATTACTTCCTGTAAATAATACTCATTAACCATGGTGACCTGAGAACACTTTCAATTTAAGAAGCTGCCCAGTGAGGAGAGTCCTTATATTAACTCGGATACAGCTCCAGCTTCTCTTGTCATTTTACTCAGTGACATTAACTTTTGGCTCCCTAGCCCAAAAGAAGAGCTCTTTCACCCTTTTCCACATAGTTCAGTAACACATTTATTTCTGAAAGAAATGGTGTTTGTTGTCGTTTACTCAATAAGTCGTGTCTGAATTTTTTGACTCCGTGAACTGCAGCCCACCAAGCTTCTCAGTCCAGGGGATTTCCCAGGCAAGAATACTGGAGTATGTCTTCCGCTTGGCGGGTGAATTCTTTACAACTGAGGGGAAGCCCTGGAAAAGTATCTAAATCCTAGTAATTTATTTTCATAGATTCACACTTACCCTATGTGAACCATGCATTTTTGTTAGATAAAAGAGATGCATTTTAAGAGAGCGAAATCTTACAAANNNTAATCAACGACAAAAAATGAGACATCTTTATAAACTCTATCAACATTAATGTTCTTTGTGTATATTACGATGCACTGTAGGTAATAAGAAGCTCATCTTGAAGTCAAAATGCTTGAGGTTGGTACAAAAGAATATGAGAAGTAAAAACTGGAATTGCACTAACACCAATTCTTAACTGCCACTTTCATTTCTAATCTTTTTCTGAGTATAACTGGTACAACCAGGTGTGATTGTTACAGACAGGAAAAATACAAGTATGCCTGTGTGCTTATGTTAAGCCAAATGTACAGAAATGTAAATCTATTTATTTTCCCATACTTCAGAAAATTATTTGAATGAGAATGCCTTGCTGCTGCTGCTGCTGCTAAGTTGCTTCAGTCATGTCCAACTCTGTGCAACCCCATAGATGGCAGCCCACCAGGCTCCACCATCCCTTGAATTCTCCAGGCAAGAACACTGGAGTGGGTTGCTATTTCCTTCTCTTAATGCGTGAAAGTGAAACGTCAAAGTGAAGTCGCTCAGTCGTGTCGGACTCTTAGCAACCCCAGGGACTGCAGCCTACCAAGCTCCTCCATCCACGGAATTTTCCAGGCAAGAGTACTGGAGTGGGGTGCCATTGCCTTCTCCAAAAGAATGCCTTAGGCATATGCATATATCCTAAGGCCATTTGAAAACATACCACAACACCAACAGGAGATGTGAATGTGTCACACGGTTCTGGAATTTAGATTTAACTCCTGGATTAGCTGGAGGAAGAGGAGTTACTGCCAAGTTCATAATGAGTTCTTTGTGGGAGTGGTTTTGCTGTGATTGGCTAGGCTGAAGGACAAAAATACCTGTGGAAAGTGAGCATAATCTGAGGACTTCTATATCCAGGAGGTGTACAGCATATGCTAGGCCTCTAGACACACCGAAATTCCCAGATTACCAAGAAACCCCCTCTATGGTAGCTCCTCTTTAGACTAAGTCATTATCCTTGATGTCTGGAAAGATCAAGTGCTTATCCTGCAAATATCTGTAGACTCGAAATCACATTCTAAGTGTCTGGTAAACATGAGCACTCATCCATAAGACCCCAATATTCACAGGCTTATAATCTAGCTCAAGAGGCAGAACTAAAACATATGTAATGATTGGAGAAGAAGTAAATGCTAAACTGTCAAATTCCCTACTGTAAAGAGTTAAAATGGATTAAACAGCATTCTGCTCTAGAGTTGGTGGAGAGGGTCACATTATTAAATAATTCATAGGATTTTATACAATTCCAGGAAAAAAGAAATACCATTAGTGAGAGGAAAGCGATGAAATGAACACAGATTGGATGAAAGATACTGGGCAGGTCCACCTGATCAGAGTGGAGTTTAGGAGTTACGTGCGTGCATGCTCAGTAGCTAAGTTGTGTCTGACTATTTCACAACACTGTGGACTGTAGCCCACCAGGCTCCTCTGTCCATGGGATTTCGCAGACAAGAATACTAGAGTGGGTTGTTCTTTCCTTCTCCAGGGGATCTTCCCAACCAGAGATCGAACCTACATATCCAGCTTTGGCAAGAGGATTTTCTTTTTCTTTCTTTCTCTTTTTTTTTAAACCACTGAGCCACCCTTAGGAGTTACAAATGCTGTTTAAAAAATTGAGGGAGATGAACCATATTCCAAGCTGATGCAGGAGAACACTTACATGGCCACCAGGGATGATTTTAGATCTTTAAGCCATTGTATTTTGGCAAAGTTGTCTAACAGGGACATGAAGAAGGACTAGAAAGAAGACGATCCACAGCCAAGGGGATAAGCTCAGTACCTTACAGTAATCCACAGACTTGATTCTTATTTTCGTTGTCTGGGAACTTAAATAGTGTCTGCTTCATAATAGCTTCTTAATAACATTATTTTTCTTTTGAATTGATATTGAATGCACTTGTCCTTCCTGGCCCACTAGAATTTTGGAAGGAGCAAATTGAAAATGCTTTCCCATCAAAAAGCATGATCCAAATGATGTTGTTGTATGGAAGAGTGAGAAGGCAAGATGTGGACGATAACATGAAAAGCACCTCCAAGATTTTAAAGCTAAGAATGGGAAAGGCACATGTCCTTGAAAAGCAGCGCCAAGAAGAATTTTTAGAAGAATAATGAATACATGCCTGAATTATTTAAATCTCATGTGAAGATGCTTTAAGGGGTACAGTTTACATGAGAGATCAGGCTATAAATGCAGGTGGCAAAACTAACTAATATTCATGGTGTGATAAAAGCCACATAGCATGTCTTGTCTTCAAATACCAAGGAGTTGCAAGGCATAGAATATGTTTTATATTACAAGATTAGAATTTGTTGGCCATTATTACATATGTGCTGACCCATTTTTTTACATTTTAATGGTCATATGAACTAGTAAAACTAGCAAAATTAGCAATTCAAGATTCTATGAAGTCCAGTGAATATACAGATTTGTTGTATTAGAATTCAAGAAGCATTAGAAAAAGTCCAGGAAAATGGTGGAGCTTTTCTGTTCTAATGGGCAATTAAAACAGCCTTAAAATGTTGTTTGAAGAATAAGCGTGTGTGCGTGCTCGGTTGCTCAGCTGTGTCCAGCTCTTTGCAACCCCATAGACTACAGTCTGCCAGGTTCCTCTGTCTGTGGAATTTTCCCGGCAAGAATACTGGAGTGGGTTGCCATTTCTTACCCCAGGGGATCTTCCCAACCTAGAGACTGAACTCGCGTCTCTTGTGTCTCCTGCATTAGCAGGCGAATTCTTTATCACTGAGCCACTGAAGAATATAGGTTGCCAAAAAACTCTGTATATTATTTATTTTTCTTAAATAGATTTTTAAAACCTTCCAAAGGAGAATATTTTGCTGAGGCCACTAAATAAGCTAGAGCAAATCTGTATGAAATAAAAAATACAGCTCCACCATACAGACTGGCTACAATAATTTCTTCTTAGAAATACAGAAAGTGGCCACATTAAAATATTTTCACTATGTATTCTTTCTTATATGTAAATAGAAAAATGTCCTAGAGTTTTCAAATAGTTGTTATTGAATCACCTGCTGGACCAGCTCCTTTGATGTTTGGGTCATTTATTCTCATTTTGCTGTCTAGACTGAAGAAGCTATTACTTAATCTCAGGCCTGCTTATTTTATCCATCTTTCCTTAGAGAAGATTTGACTAAATCAATTTAGCTCTAATGTAGAAGTATGCTCCCTGGGATTATTGAAGAATGATATATTTTCCAACCACAGAATAAATATAGAATATTTTTCCAAGTAGTAATGAAGACTACCTGGATCATTTGCACAGCAAGAACAAGATTATTATTATTTAAAATGTTACCTGTAAATATTCATAGGGTAAATGTTGAATATTCATTTAAGTATTTTGAGAAATCTTGTATTGTCCTGAGACATGTATTACTTATCTTTGCTAAGTTGCTTCAGTGGTGTCCGATTCTGTGCGACCCCATGGACTGCAGCCCACCAGCTCCGCCGTCCCTGGGATTCTCCAGGCAAGAACACCGTTGCCATTTCCTTCTCCAGTGCTTGAAAGTCAAGTCGCTCAGTCATGTCCAACTCTTAGCGACCCCATGGACTGCAGCCCACCAGGCGCTATATCTAACGTAAAGGGAACATAGCCAGTGATGTTAGGACGAAAATACTGGGTTGGTCAAAATATCAGTTCTATTTTTCCATAAAATGTTAGGTAAGGGAAAATGAATACGTTTTGACCAACCCGACAGTAGTTAGTAGTCTACTCAAGAGAGTGTGTATATGCAGAAAAAGTGATTCTGTTATAATTTTGGCCAATTGTTACACTGAAATTAAAATATATATATATGCACAATACTTCTATTTAGACTATCATTAGGTTTCTATACGGAAGTGTGAACTGTTACATATGACTATCCTGTTATCATTTATTGAGAAGAATATTAGAGACCATCGGGTCCTAGAAATGCTTCCTTTAACCTGGTGGCGATACTGAGAAGTCCTAACATGAACTTCTTACTTTCATTTTAACATTCTTTGCTAATTCAGATGGCAAGAAAAGAAAAGTTCTTAGCTAGAGGTAAGAAGATGCATCTCTTTGTATTTAACTATGACGTTGAATCCAGATGACTAATAGAGTTAATCCTTGACCTGAATCATGGCAGGTGCTGTACTTAATCTAAACTTTCACATATCATACCCCCCAAATTGTAACTGTAGTAAGAACAAGAAAATAATAAATCATTGGTCACAATTACCATAGTATTACATATGCAGTTTCTTGAGACTTCAGAGTATAAAACAAGATAAACATGGGACCTTACTATGAGAGATTTTCCTTAATGGTATGTTCCAGAAGTTGATGGGAACTTAGGAGAGTGTCTTCATTGTGTCATTGTTTTCACTGACAGGATTTATAAGCATAGATGTAGATAGTGATGGTTATACATTTTATAGTTCTATCTAAACTCTAGGGGCCTTCCTCAGGTGGCACTAGCAATAAAGAACCCACCTGCTGATACAGCAGACGTGGGTTTGATCCTTGAATCGGGAAGGTCCCCTGGAGGAGGGCATGGCAACCCACTCCAGTATTCTTGCTTGGAGAATCTCACGGACAGAGGAGCCTGGCAGGTGGGTTGCAAAGAGTGGACATGACTGAAACAATGCAGCAGGCGCATTTAAGCTATCACTAGTCAATGTGGCCTCTGACCTGCCAGAATCATTCTAAATACAATTTTTAAATTTCTAAATTATTTTTGAAATTGATGAGATAGAATATTTTATACAGTTCTTTTCTATTATAAACAGGTTTAGACAGATATTGATACATACCATGAATATTATTTCCTCTTTTAATGTTCAGTTATAAATGATGATGCTTTAATACTCTATAAGAAATACACCAAATTTTGACTGATAAATATATCCCTTCTACTTTATATTCAGACTTGTATGATTTTTTTAGAGTAATTTTTTTCTATATAAGCCTCAAATACTTTTAAAAAATTACTACATACACTTTATATAACATTTGATTTTAAATGTTGGCATAATTTTTTATCACATCTCACATTCATAGCTCCATTATTTTTCAGAACTAACAGTCTCTTTTTCATAGATAGATGTAAAGCAAAAATCTATCAAGCAAAAACAGTTTAATGATTAAGCCACAGAAAACTCAAGAAATCAAAATACTCAAAGACTCAGATTAACATGGGAAGAACTGGACATTAAATAATGCTTATCATTAAGGCCTTGAATTCCTAATTCTACCTTTCTTATCTTTTGCCATCAGGCTGAATGTTTTATACTCAGTTATTTACTCCTTTCTCATAACCATGTTCTCACATAATCACAGCCCTTTATCTAAATCTCTCCATAACCCACACTTAGAATATGTTAAGCACGGCAACTGATATTTTGACCATGGTAGTGCCTTTGTCACAGGTGCCAAAGTCTTACGAAAACTTTGAGAAATCACATGGAGAAAGAGAAATATTTATTTTTACTATATAGTTAGTTTTTTATTTTGTTGAATTATAGTCCTTCCAATTTCTCCATATAAGAAAATAAATTGGCACTGAACAGTTTAAGAATTTATATGAAGGATAATATAGTTAATTTTTAAAAATAGTGATTAAACTTGAAAATTTAAGGAAAAAGGAATAAAAATGTTTAGCTTGAAATATTTAACCAAAACTAGGAAACCAAAAATGCAAAACAGCAATTATTTTGATATAGAAGAATATCTCTTTCAGTTTTTCACTTAGAGTGATCTTGGAAACATGGATTTTCTAAAGAAGGGCAACTTAAAGAAATGAAATTTGAAGTAGAAAACAATCTTACAAGCATCTTCATTGATGTTCAAATGAATCTATTTAAAATAAAATGTTGATATATATAATCCACCATAATTCTTTACTTTCAAAAAATTAAATGTCTTGACTGTATTTTGATTGTTTACTATTTTAAAAATTAAATGAGAAATTTATATCTCAAATTGAGAAATACTGAATCACATATGTGACTATATTTCAAGAAGTGAAAAATGCAGAATCTACTATAAACTGTGTTGTGACCTCACAGTATTTTTTTACTCTTTTCTGTATTTTTAATGAAATGATTTCAAGGACAAACTTTATTTGTAACTGTCAACCCTGATAGCTTAGTCCCCCTTGTGTGCATTTCAACAATTTCCATTTCAACTTCAGATGAGCTTTATTTTGATCCAGCTTGTGTAGGAAGACAACAATGCTTTAAGGAGACATGACAAATGCTTACTCTTCGAATGTGGTCGTGCTGCTGCTATAAGTGAGCTGAGATGCAGGCATGTCATAAAGACAGTAGCTTTCATCCATAAAGCTGAGCATGTTTCAGTGTGACAAAGACTTCCTGTTTTCAAAGATTGGCAAAAACTCTATTTATTCTGATTGAATTTATTAGAAACTCTGTTCTATGATTTACATGATTGTATATTATGAATATTCAAAAGCTAAGTATCTGCAATTTAAAAAGCCAATAAAACCACAAATCAGTTCCAAGATGGTTATAGTCAGACCCTTTGTTGTACACCTGAAGCTAACACAACATTGTAGATTAACTACACTTTAATTTTTTTAATGGTTAAGAAAACAATAAAAGGCACCTCACAGTACTCCCTGGCTCCGCACCCGCCCCAGCCGAGGAAACGACAATCAGATCCCTAGAAAGGGACTCTCCCCAGAAGCTGGCCATGCTGGCGCTCTGATCTTGGCCTTCCAACCTCCAGAAGTATGAGATATAAACTGCCACCCACTCTGCAGTGTTTTGTTACAGCAGCCAAGATGGACTTGAGACGTTGCTCCTGCTTTACGTTATGCGTCTGTCTTGCCCCTTTTGGACTGAGCAAATCCTCTGTTTTGGAGAAATACAGAGGACATGAACCATTATTTGGATATTACAAAGAGATATGAATGTGCTTGCTACCCATCCTGAAGATGCAGTGCATTCTGTCTATATTATCAATTCAAAATAACTGGTACTTAAAATCTATCAACCTGAATTGCATGTCTTTCTCAGCCACTGAAGAAAGAAAGATTAAGAGAACCATATATATACTGAATCTCCACTATTTTTGCCAGACTACAGTGCACTAATATTTTACTTCAATAAAATGATAATTTGGTTTGATACTGTACACAGTGTATACAAGAAATATTAGCCTGTACCATCAGGCTGAGTGAGATCATTGCAGCAGCTTAGTTTGTCATTTCATTGCAGAGGCCACTTGAAGTGAGGTCAGAAGTGGTTTCCTGTTCTTGGTGATGCCATTGCGTTATGATTACTTTATAGATGCCTATTGGTATTATTGACACTTTTTATGGCCGAACACTCTCTTTTATCCACATCACAAACACTGGTGCAGCTATAAAACTTGCTTTCAAAAGAATATTTTTTAAAGCTTTTTATTTTGTATTGGAGTATAGCCAATTAACAGTGCTGTGATAGTTTCAAGTGGTCCACCCAGAGACTTTTTTAAAATATACAGGGATAGAAATATGAGGAGAACATAGAAATATGTATGATAGGAAAAATTAAATCTTGTGATGAAAAGGCTGAAAATTTGTCATTAAAATGAGCCCTAAAAACTGATGTATGACCCAGGGCAGATTTCGACTCAGTGTTTCATTGATGCCATCTGCACAAGTTCCTACCCAGTCAATCACTCATTGATCCTTGTTCCATTTAGGTTGTTAATAGATTTCTCAAGAAAAGTCAATAGACCTGATATTATTTGCATTTTTTTTAAACTCACAAAATGCAACTATCTGAGAGCATTTGTCATTATCTTAAAAATCATTTTAATTTTATAAGAAAAGCATATGTTCATTCCTTTGGATTTCAGATCATTACTTTTTAAAAGTCTTTTATTTGCAGAGATCAAGGTTTACACGTTTAATCAAAATGGTAGTAGCATCTTGTAATAATCTTCCCTGAAGAGGTAGAAGGGTAACTTCAGGAAAAAACTGTTAAATATCAGATATAAGGAGGAAAGGTCTAGAAAGCTGAAACAATGGAAATCTTTTGTTTCCCAAACAAATGTGAGATTTGGGATGTGCAGTTTGTAGAGATTATCCTTAATATGTAACCTATAAATGCCAACATCTGCTCTTAAAGCTTTCAATAATTATGTTTGTTAAAGATCAGTAAGATTTATGTGGTAATGCTCATTGGTATCAGGGTGGTCACTGAACTTTTGTTCTTTTGGGAAAGTAAACATACCATTTAGTGACTTTTTGTTTTTCAATGAAAATTACTTCCATCTCTATATTTATTCATGCTAGTTGGGGAACAGACTGCCGAAGACTAAAGGAAATGTGTAAGGTCAGAGGTATTGAATTTTGATGTATATTTATACTTTCATAAAGCAAGTTCCTGAAATAAAGTGTATTACAAAAAATGTGTCTCCTTGTTCAATAACGCTATCTTAAATCGCTCATAGGTTACAACACCTCCATGTGCATCTGCATCAGATCAAAAAAATTTAGGACATTGTTTACATTCACTTTAGCTTAGTTTTGGGCTTCCCAGGTGCTGCCAGTGGCAAAGAATCTGACTGCCAATGCAGGAGGCGCAGTCTGCTGAGTCGGGAAGATTCTCTTGAGGAGGAAATGGCAACCCACTCCAGTATTCTTGCCTGGAACGTCCCATGGAAGATGAGCCTGGCAGGCTACAGTCCATGGGGTCACAGAGTCAGACACGACCTAGTGACTAAACTACACTGAGCTGCAGTATAGTTTAGCTTACTAATCAGTGTTTACTTACTAAAAGCTCATTGTTCGTGCACGCTGCTTGTTGTGCCTGCATTTTTTCAAGTTTACCATTATGCCTAATGTCAGCTGAGTATGTTGATATTATGATGCTGGGACGTGAAGGTAGTGACTGAGTCCCCATCAGGAATGTCCGAGAATAAGGGAATGTTGGGTCTAATAACAACTGTGAGCTTACCATTAAGAGGCCCCATGATATATGATCACAGAAAAAAATCTATATGGGGGAGAGAGATATGATAGACTTGACATTTAAACGAATCTTTCAAAGTATGCAATCATGAATGATTTAACAACCTTTAATAGAAACTTGCTTCAAAATGATTTACCATATGCTGCAGACAATTTTGAGAAAAACAGAGATTCCAATTAAAACTTAATTTGGTATATAAAACAGAGTTTCTCAATTACCTGTATTGTCATTTTAATTTTGGATGCTGCCATGTGTATAGCCTGTGGCCAGCCAACACACTACTATAAATCACTTGCAACATGGAGTCAATTATGCTGAATAAAGAACTGTATTCTTCTTGTTATAAGTATAGAATATTTAAAACCAATTAATATTCCAAAATTAATTAGAATGTATTTCACAGCTCAGCAATCTCACAAATAAGGTCCTCATTAAGAGAAAGCCACAATGAGGCATTCTGATGACAAGATAATCAGCACATACTGTATTTGCCTTGTATTATCTAGCAGGATAATATTTTAATAGCCCAAAGAAATATATTTCTTGGATGGGTTTTACTTACTGAAGCCAAAGGAGAGGCATTGCTTTGTCAGGTGTGAGAGGAATTCACAACGTTGCATGAGTCAGAGCTCCCTGGAAGAAAGTTTATTTTAGATTCTGAAGGAAAATATAGGATAATTTAGACTAGAAAACGTGTCGCAGGGGTAAAAACTGTACTTTCTCAGAGGGCTTATGTGGAAAACTGTGTTTCTCAGGCTTCCTGTGGTAAACGGTTTCCAACATGGTGGCCACCACTTGCTTCCTCCCGCACATACATGCTGTTCCCTTTTCAAAAAGTGGAGAGCTTCCCTCTGCTGTGTGCTGGCCCTGTGTTTCGCTTTGACAAATAAAATATGAAGAAACAGCTTTCAAAGATTCTTGAGCCCAAGGCTTATGATGATTGGCAGAATGTAGTTCCTGAGTCTTGGAAAGCTCCTTCTTAGAACCCAGCCTTCTTGGTGTGAAGAGGAATACAACAGCTGAACCCGCAAATTCAACTTCCAGCCCTCTGAGGAGGTATGTCTGGTCCTTCTAAGCCATCCAGGTGCTGTAGTCAGTGCCAAGGAAAGAAGAAGAAATGCCAGTGGATCTTCAGAACTCAGACAGATATGTTGTTGTTATTTAAAGCAGCAAGTTTTTAAGAGAATTTTAATACATCAGTTTGCAACAAAACACCTGTATTACACATTAATGTTCAGTCTAAGGCAGATTATTGTAAATTTTAATTTGTTTTATTTCAAGGAGAGCTGTTCCTTTCATTTTGTTCATTTATTTTCCTTTGTTATTAGTGTGCTACATGCTATCTTAGGGGATTTCAATATTTGTACTATATTATTTTCCAAGGGGGGAAAAAAGTATTTTGTTAAGCAGTAATGACTTAGAATTAAGAATCAGATACTTAAAGGAGGCAATTTTGAAGAAGTGTATCCTCTGAGAAATTGGGAGAGGTCCACTCAGGGAACAGAAACAAGCCCAGGAGCAGTTTTTAATCACTAGATTGAGAAACACCTACATTCTGGGACATTGCTTGATAACTGAACTTTAGGGGGGAAGGAATGCAGAATTCTGAAGGCAATTCCAAAAGGGACAGAAAAGGGGGAAAGTGACTCATGGATAAGAAAATCTCATCTTCATGAAGTTCGTGAAGATGTTCTAGCGGTGATTTACTGAGTAAGTGGTGAAAATTAGGTGCATGTGTAGATTCTGCAGTCAAACCTGAATGAGAGCTGGGATAGGGGCAGGTCATAGGGAAGGGTCTGCGGCAGACACTGTGATGAAGGAAAAGAACACCCCCACCGTAATCGCAGGGGGCAGGCGGGGGAGGAGGGAGGTTTACTTGGTCCTGGGAAATCTCATGGACAGAGGAGTCTCATGGGCTACTGTCCATGGGGTTGCAAAGAGTTGGACTGAGCAACTAACACACACACACGCAGCATAATCACAGGCTAAACTGCACTTGCTTGAGTAGTTATGCATTGCTATGGGGGACAAATTACCCTGTCTGACACCACTTTTCAACCCATATAAAGCATGCTTATTTTTTTGCAGTGACATCTGAAAATAAATACAAACAAATATACAAAGTAAATTACATTTTAGGATTTTTTAACATTTATATTACACATAAGAATTATGCCATTTGTCATTACATTTTTTTTTTGCTCAAAAGTTGCACTTCGGAAAACTTTGAAGAAATCCATTATTTCTCTCCTAAAATTGATCATTCACTCTTATAGGTACCGAATGAGTGTAGCTTTCAACATATTTTACATTGGATAAAAACCTCCCTTAATGGCTTAACCTTTTCACAAGATACTTTATCTTGTACCTTTATAGGCTATAAATGTATTCTGTCTGGATGAGATTCATTTACAGCCAAAATAAAATAGAACACAAAGCAGGTTATGTGTCAGTGCTTTTAATTGTAGTTTATTTACTAAGGTCCATATAATGGTCTCTGTCAATGAAAATTTGCAAACATTACTGCTGGTGTATAGTGGAGATGAAAATAAATTTCCAAGAATAGAATAGATATGTATTGGCTACACAGCCTTTTAAAAGGAATAATTATCTGTGTTTTCGGATTTTTAAGAGAGTTATGCACAATTCCTTCAAATTGCCTTGTGGATAGTAGGTATTCAATGGATGCTTTGAGAAGTGTAATCATTTCTGCCCTTACCTTTGGCTGATTATAGTCAATGACATCTCCTGCATACAAGTGAGATGCTTCCAGCAGTTTCTCCTGTTGGAAAGCATGTTTGACAAGAGAATTACTAGCTGGATTTATTACAGTAATAGGGTTTCATGTTCTAGCTTCTATTTACTCAATGGCTAAAGAGTCAAAGGGAAGAAATGCCTGTAAAATGTGTGATATAAACATGCTCTTCAGGAAGCAAGATTACAGCCACCGCAGCAGACTCGCCATTGACTCATGGGCCACCATTCTTATGACAAGCCCACTTTGAGTAGTAGAGCATTGTCATGTTTAAAGGAGTTTATTTTAAATAAACAAGTTGGATGCTTTGAAACTAGCTCTGAAGAATACGCACTGTTTTCATTGTATGCTTTATTCAATACAATGTAAGCTGCAGAAAATGTTCAGACTTTTTTTTAATATTGTATCTAAAGAGAAGTACTTTGCTTGGGACAAGAATATTTGTTGAATAAATGAGTAAATAGAGCCTACAGGTGAAAAGCCTGCTTTTATTTCCTAGTTTGCAAAGCTAAGTATGCCCGATGCTAGAAAGTGAAAGAGGGCCAATAGGCTGTAACCAACTGTGTCTGTTTTTAAGCACAGTTGCTGCCATGCCAGATGGCTCAGTGGTAAAGAGCCTGCCTACAAATGCAGGAGACACAAGAGATGTGGATTCGATCCTTGGGTGGGGAAGACACCCTGGAGGAGGAAAAGGCAACCCACTCTAGTATTCTTGACTGGAAAATCCCATGGACAGAGGAGCCTGTAGGCTATAGCTCAAGTGGACACAAAGAAGTGGACATGACTTAGCGACTGCACATGCACACAGGGATAAACAGATTACTCTGAACTTTTACAAAACACCCATAAAGAGAAGACAAACAGGCAGTTCTACCTGCTAGTCTTTAGATGACAACTCTCTGGTAGTTTCTGGCTTAAAGGTTTCCTACAGATTTGAATGAAACTCTAGAAACATTGACAAGATAAATATGAGATACTGCTCACTATGGAAGTTAAATGTTTTTAGGTGGAAGAGTACCATGGCCTCAGATCTGCCCTAAGCATAGCCCGAAAATACAAGGCAAGTCCTCTGTGCTACTGCTATTAAAAACCATAGCACCCTCATCACTAAGATGTCTGAAAATGACATTCTCTATGGGTAGATTCCATCACCTTACTCACTGGGTGAAACGGTCTTGACTACAATAATCAGGCAGTTTCCACTCACTTCAGGTATCTGTTTAAATTCCCAAAGGAGCTCTTTGAAATGGTACTTTCTGCCCTGTGACAGCCTAGAGGGGTGGGAGGGGAGTTGGGAGAAAGGCTCAAGAGAGAGAGGACATATGTCTGATCCATGTGGATATGGGGCGGGTACCAAAACAATATTGCAATTATCCTCCAATTGAATAAATTTTTTAAAAAGTGGTACTTTATAAAAATGACCAAAGAACATGTAGAAAATATGTGAGCCCACATTTGTAGAAGGTGTGTTTGGAATCTGGAAATAGGAAGGTATGACTGAGTCTGACTGTATCTGGATAATTTTTCCCTGTGGCCTTAAAAGCTGCAGTGAAGAGGTCAAGATCACCATTAGATCCACGGGAGAAAAGCAATGGACAGAGCTTGGTACTTTTCTCTTCAGAATTTTAGAGTTCTTCAAGTGTTGGTGTTTCTACTTTCCATCTGAATAACCACATCTGCACATATTTACTGAACAATAAATATATGTCTTTGAATATGCACAAAGGTATGGATGGCTTTTTATAGTCAAAATATTAATTCCTGGCAAATTTTTTTCTTCAGCTCTCGTAGAAGAAATTAAAGTGTAAGACAGTTGAACTCATGCTCCCTCTGTAACCTGGGCTGAGCAGAGTGGTCTACCACTATCTGATGCTTTAAAATTAGTCTGTCTCTATTCCTAATATCAAAATTTACCTAGTATGCAGTTCATTTTTTTTTTTAGATCTCACTTTGAGGGATGTGAGATCTTAGTTCCCTGACCAGGAAACAAACCCAGACCCCCTCCATTGAAAGCTCAGAGTCTTAACCCTGGGGCCACCAGGGAAGTTCCCTGTATTTCACGTTTTTAAAGTTCTTTATTCTTAACTGTGCTTAGGGCCTGGACTTTTTGACAAAATGGTGTTAATAATTGATAGGTTACTGTATTAGTGTTCTAGCAGATTTATACATATGTATTTAAATAGATTATTGTAGCTATCTTTTTAAAAACTGGAGTAATCTTTACCAAATGAATTGTGAGTTTCATCTCTACAGGGACAATGAGTAGAAACAGAAGCATTTTTAGAAAGGGAGAATTTTCCAGACACGACTTCATAAGTCATATCAAAAAGTTGATCTTATATAATACTTATCAACCACCTAACAATACTTTCTTATACAATGACAGCAATCCATGCCTTTTAGCATAAGTGCAGAAGTAAATGTTCTTGCACATTATAATTCATATTGAATGCTGTTTACTTTTTCCTCCCTAAATCTTCATTCCTTACCTGTGAACGAGATTTTAAATAAATAGATAATCTTTAAAAGGTTTCTTTAAACTCTCAAACTCTGAGATTTTCCATGGAGCCTATAATTTTATTCTCTAAAAGTTGTTTTCCCAAGACTTCCTTCCCAAATCTTGTGTCTGCTTGTCATCTATTACATTAGTCTTTCACTCAAGCTTTGTACCATGTGTAACTGTTACAATTCAGTTATCTGTCTGGGTTTCCTTGCGTGACTCAATAGTAAAGAATCCACCTGCTAATGCAGGAGACTCAGCTTTGATGCCTGGATGGGGGAGATCCCCTTGTCAAGGAAATAGATACCCATTCCAGTATTCTTGCCTGAGTAATCCCATCGGCAAAAGAACCTGGTGGGTTATAGTCCATGGAGTTGCAAGAGTCAGACACGACTTAGTAACTAAACAGTAACAATTATATGCTATGTTTTGTCAGTTAAATACATACTACTTTCCCTATACTCCTTGTAATTTAATTTGTCTTTCATGATTGAGAAGGTATTTCAAATTCTGCACTCTTTTGAAACTAAACTAAAAATATTTTGACTACCATCCCCAGTAGTTGTGAAAACATGCAAAATATATGTAAAATTTACAAACATCTCTGTGATAGAGAAGCACAGTTCTTATTGAACTTGGTTCAATAAGATGTAGCTAAGGAAGATGATGATCAGAAGTAAGTCTCCAAAGATACCTCAACATTGCTTTTAAATAGCACAAAAGATTGTCAAGGACTGGTATATCCAAACCACTTTGGGTAGAGAATATGCCCATGTGAGTTTCTTAGCATATAAGTCAAGTCCAACAATGGTAAAGTGAGCGTAAGCAATGCTAACGCTGAGATCAGGGTTTCTCAGTTGTCTTAGTGGTAAAGAATCCACCTGCGATTCAGGAGGCCTGGGTGCTGAGTCAGTCCCTGAGTCAAGAAGATCTCCTGGAAAAGGAAATGGCAGTTCACTCCAGTATCCTTGCCTGGATAATCCCATGGACAAAGAAGTCTGATGGGCTACAGTCCACGGGGTCACAGAGAGTCAGACATGACTGAGTGACAAAGCCTGTGTGCAACATTGAGATCACAAAAACATCAAGGTAAAAGTCACTACAGAAATGCAGTGATTTAGCCTCTCGGTGCATAAATGAAGAGACATGTTGTCAGCAGAAGATGATAAGCAAGATTTTTTGCATGTTACTGTAGCATACAATGTGTACTTTATCCAACATAACATAGCGTAACATATGAGCATAGTTTATATGTAGCAAAAAGAAACACTGAATTATTTTATCAAATGCAAGAGTCTATTTCTACTCATTTTCACCAAATTTGTAAAATAAAATTACATAGTAGAAAGCCTTCTTTTCAAACAATATGACTGCAGGAAAAACAGAAGGCAAATTTTCATATTACTGAACCATAAAATGTGTGCACTGTCGCAGGCGATTGGAGCCCCCAGGAAGTTATTTAATAAGACCAAACTTCTGTTCCTTACAGCTAAGTGTTTTTCTCCTGTAGAAGATATTGTGCAATCCAGAAAAGACGTTGCCCTTTCAAGCTAAACTGCAGGTGACTCTAACATGAGAGTCTATTCAGAGACCTTTATTCGTTTATTTTTTAAGTTAGACTTTATTGTTGACAATGGTGTTAGGTTCACAGCAAAAGTGAGCATAGATTTTTCCATATGCCTCCTTCCCCTGCATACACATAACCTTTCCCATCTTCCAAATATCCCACCGTTCTATCTATTAATACCTATCTATCCATCCATCTTTTCATCTCTATTATCTGTCCACCATCTATCAATCCATCTATCCATTTATCTATTCATCTCCATCTACCTATCTATGTATTCACTCATCCATCTATCTATCCATCCATCCCTCTACTGATCTCTATTAAAAAAAGAGAGAGAGAGAGAAAGGAAGAGATAATTACAAAATAGTGACTGCCAGGATAAGTTAAGAGAACAGTGTGTCTACAAGTCTCTGTGAAGTTGTGCTTTATAAGTTCAAAATGCTAACACAATAAAATCTTTATACTTTTCAATATTTTTATGATGTGGACCATTTTAAAGTCTCTATTGAATTTGTCACAACATTGCTTCTGTTTTATAGTTTGGATTTTTTTTTTTTTT